>JAFFSR010000334.1:515000-902500 GCA_017163975.1 Anastatus disparis | reverse complement strand
AGCGTCAAAGAGGGAGATTCAAAAATTTCAAAAATAAAAGTATTAAAAAGAATACTTTTTATGATTTGATTATTAATAATAAATTCAATCAAAGAAAGTTACTATAACAGAATAATTTTTGAATTAATATGTTTTACAGTTTTACTTAATAGTGGAAGTTAACGCGCTTACGCACAGAAGTCTTGCGAAATTTCCATTTTACCATGTTTCATATAATTTATTCTTTTAAACAATAGCAGTATAAAATTTTATAAAATTTATTATAAAAATTATTAACTTAATGTGTTTGTTCTATATATTTAAAGTAAAAGCAATGATTGCAAACAATAAAAATTAGCAAAAAGCTTTTTAAATGATGGGATTTAAATGAAATTGAGGATCAAAAAAATGAGCTAAGGAGCAGCTAAGGAAGAGCAACAAAAACGTAAAATAACGTAAAAAAACACAAAAAAAAAAAGGTAAAATTTGAGGATCTACCTGAGGAGGAGTAAAAATGACCTAAAATAACGTAAAAATAACGGAAAAAAGTGATGGATTTTTTAAGGAAGAGAGAGGGAAGAGAAAATGAAGGCATGAGGAAACTCAAAAGAAGAGAAAAACAAGAGGGAAGGAAGGGGAAACGAAAAGAAAATGGAGAGTAACAAATAACGTAAAATAACGTAAAAAATAAGGGAAAAAAAGAGGGATCAAAATTAGGTAAGAGGATGAGAAAAAGAGGAGAAAGGGAGGAGCTTGGTCGTAAAAATTTTCCTTACAACTATATAATATAGAGATATATATATATATATATATATATATATATATATATATATATGGGACATTTCATGTCGATTCGCATGCATGCATACGCACGTTAATATACATAGGATTTTTCACATCAATTCGAACGCACACACACAGGTTTACATATATATGGGACATTTCATGTCAATTCGCATGCATGCACACAAACTTTAATAAAGATTAGATTTTTCACGTCAATTGGAACGTACGCACATACAGGTATATATATATATATATATATATATATATATATGAGATATTTCATGTTGTTTACAGGTTTATATATATATATATATATATATATATATATATATATATATATATATATATATATGGGACAGTACATGTCGTTGCGCATGCATGCACACACACGTTAATAAATATGGGATTTTTAATGTTAATTCAAACGCATACAAACACACAGGTTTATATATATTGGACATTTCATGTCGATTCGCATGCATGCACACATGTTGATATACATAGGACTTTTCACGTCAATTATTATCCACGCCTATACAGGTTTATATGTATGGGACATTTCATGACAACTCTAACACACCTATCCGAGTGCCCTTAGGTTCACATATATGGGACGTATCATGTCAACACGCACGCACCGGTTTTCATATATTTGACATATCTTGTCAACTCGAACGCGCAGACACATCTAAACATGTATTTGAAATTTGTATTTATATATATTGGACCGTTTCTGTCAATTCGCATGTACGCACACATGGGCTTATGAATATAAATATATATATATATATATACATATATATATATATACACACATACATATGTGTGTATATCTGTGTACACATATACATGGGATATTTAATGTTAATTCACACGCGCGCACATACACACAGGCTTATATACACGGGACGTTTCATGTCAATTTACATGCATGACACACGTACTTGAGTTTATATATATTTTTCTTTCTATATATATATGTATGCGGCAGTTCCTGTCAAGGCGCATGCACGCACACACATGGGTTTATGAATATATGTATATACATATACATGGGATATTTTATGTTAATTTACATGCGTGCGCGCACACACACACACACAGGTATATATATATATATATATATATATATATATATATATATATATATATATATATACGTGCCACCAGATTTTTTTTTAACGAGTAGTTTTTAATCAGTTACACAAACAGGTTATTTTTTCTATGTTACTTAAAATAAAAAAAATTCTAGTTTAGGAAAAGTTGCTAATATTAATACTCATAAAAATCTTAAAGATTTTCAAGGAATGGTTTTACTTTTCAATGGATAATTTGATTATATGATTTTATTTTTGAAAAAGTTTTTCACATAATAGTTATCTATAATAAAAAAATTCTTTTACAATGTTAATTACTTTCTCCTGACATTCGTTTTGAAAGTTTATGCTTAGCAATTTTAAAATTTGGTTGTGACACTGATGATGCTGCTATAAATTATTTTAGATGTGTTATAAGTAGTGTGCTGCCTCAATTTTCAACTGAAGGATTATTAATTTAGGATATTTTGGATTGAATTGCGGAAATAAAATAAATGATTAAAGAATTACAATTAACAAATCAATAAATTCAATTATTAATAGTTAAAAATGTTACCATGTCAGTGAGTTTTTTCAACAGGGTTATACATAAATTAAATTAATTAAAATTAATATTTTCAATCAATCATATACCAATTTTTTTTATTAAAAAGATATATTTTTACAAAATATGTAACAGTAAAAAAGTAGTTCACAGAAAAAAATTGTACTTCGTTAAAAAATGTTATAAATTATAAAAACACAAGTTCCTTAAACTTCATAAAATAATGAATAGCGTACTGTACATATTGTTCTTGTAGCAAAAATTCTACATGTAAAAAATAAAATAAGAATAAAATACAAATAACGATTAATTAAACGTATTTATAAATTATAACATAAATTTAGCAAATGAAATAAAATTTTAGGAAATCCTATTCTAATCTCTGCTGCACTGTAACAATAGTCTCATTCTAATATGAAAAATTGAAAAAAATTATAAAACTTATTCTTTTTCATAACTTTAGCATGAAAATTGCATGAAATAAGCGACAAAATGTTTTTTATTTAAAAAATAGACTTTTCAAATTTTTGGAAATTATATCATACAAATTTTCCTGGACATTTTCCGACTTCTCCCCCTTTAAATTAATGTTTAGTGACAAAATATATAAAAAAAATTTTTGGAACCGTGGACTTTAATGTTACTATAGCAATCTCCTCTATTTTCCGACCTGACTTTTTCATGTATGCACCGTTGCGCGGTACTCTCTGAATAAGCGGTTCAATTATTCGTGAAAAATTAAAGGAAGACCGTAACTAGCCTAAACCATTCTTTTTTTATCAACAGTTGATGGATTAAAGAATAATTTTAGCTAATTAAAATGTAAAAATTCTTAATTATATTGGTCACCAATGATTGGTGCAATAAAATAAAAAAAATCATTAAAAAGGGCAAAATGAGTTTTTTTTATATTTATGTTTTTACAGAGAAATGGTGCAATGTACGGCAAAATTGATAAGAATATTTTCAACTTAATATTTGATAAAAAACACGAAAAATTATATTTTTCCGCGAAAAATTAACAACCAGAAAATTTACTTTAGAGATTTTCCTAACTATTTTCCAGCTATCCACCCTCGAAATTCGTGTTCAGGGCAAAAAAATACATAGGAATAACTTTGGTGGAGCCGTGGATCTCCATCGGCTACGGAAACTCTCCTAGCTACCTATATTAGTTATAAATGTCCTCCGTATTCAGGTATAATACCCCGGTTGAAATGTACATTAAGGTTTGGAAAGATCCTGATGTAAAAGAACCTTTCTAATTTTTTGCGGTTTTTGGTACCAGTCCATAATACAACTTTGCGAACTCTTATGAAAAAAATTGTCATGATTCTCGTTGATACCTTCTGAACTTTTTTGATTCATTAGGTTTTACTAAGGAATAGTTACCTTAATTTTATCGTATTCACAATTAATGAACAATTAAGATCGCTTTAGAATTGAACAGCACTGTAAAGTTTTCAGGAGAAACCTTCTAGATTGTATTTTAAAAAATTGTTCAGAAATATTTTTTACGTTTTATCATCGTATGAATATATTTATTAAATTATTGGTAAATAAATGATTATAAATCTATAAGATCATTTAAGAATACGGATGAATCTTTATTTTTTCTGTATATTGATTGAAAGGTTAATGAAACTTCACGAACTCTATGGAAGTAAATCGAGATGAATTATTACAATCTTGTAAAGAGTTTAATAGCTATTAAAGATCCTTAAGAGGAGGTCGAGTATATATGTCCTATTGTAATCAAAAAATTGATTTTTTTACAAAAACTAATAATTTTAGCAAAAAATAAAGAAAAAGCCCCATCTTGTATCATAAAAAGCAATATTTTCTTTGATTAGGAAAAAATTTTTTCATCGACTCCTTTTGAAAAAAACCTTGAAAAACAAAATATCGAGGTTTGGATGGACAATTCAGTTTTTCAAAGTTTTCTTTGAAACGAAGCGATAAAAATAATTTTTTCTCATAAGAGAAAATATTGCTTTTTATTATACGAGATGGGGCTTTTTCCTAATTTTTTACTACAATCATAAAGTTTTGCAGAAAATTGAATTTTTTTATTATAAAATGATAGAGATATACGACCTGCTATTAACAAAATACCGTGAAAATTATTTATGATTCTCAGTAACGATTTTAAAATTATAAAAAAATATACGTATTAAATTTTGCTAACTCTTGAAATAGTTAAGCATACCATGGAATTGTTCGATAGTGGAAATAAAGCCATTTTACACGACTGAGCTATAAATTTTTTTTGTGAATAAATACAGTAAATCGCACTGATTTATTAATACTAGGCAATTTTTCAGTTTATTAATAAGTTAATTTAATTAATACTATGATCAGCCCTTCAAAAATCACTATTCAATACATTAGAAATTCATAAAGAATCTGAAGAAGTCATAATCATATTTTTTGATATATGGGGATATCCACAAAACTTTTAATTCTCTAGTAACAGGTCATATTACAGTTGTTACTGGGTTACCGCATGATGCACATTATTTAAACTAGGTTCAAATCTTTTGTGCTATCCTGTAACTCTATTTCTGATGTATTTTGTAAATGTTTAACAAACGGCGCAGTAGATATTTCTATGAAACATTCATTTTTACACATAAAAAATTACCGTAATTTATCTTATGTGTAAATTTACTTTTTATAGAATTATCTGCTGCGCCGTTTGTGGCACATTTACAAAATACATCAGAAATAGAGTTACAGGATAGCACAAAAGATTATAACCTAGTTTAAATAATGACCGGTTACTAGAGAATTTAAAGTTGGGTGGATATCCCCATATAATACCATGGCGGTACACATGAAATTGGAAAGGTTCCAAAAATATATAAATTACAATAACTTTTCTGATGAGGATATATTATTCAGATTAATATTATTTTTAAAATTAGATAACATTAGTTTTTATTTTTAAGAGCATGACGAAGCTTCCAGTCTTCTAATAATATTTCCAATCCTAAATTAGGAATAAACAATGCGTTTAATAACATTTTTTTGCGACAAAGAAGAAATTTGTAAGATTCAACTCGAGTGCGGACAACTCAAGAAACCCTCGAAAATACTACATAAAAAGTAATAATACAAACTTTCAATGTAACGTATTTTAAGATTAGGTTTGTCGAGCTTGATATAATTTCCAATCCAAGTTCATAAAAAATTTACAAGTTTAAATGATTTTTTATTTTAACAAAGATTATTGTATTAACATAGCTTTAGTGCGGACAAGTCATTATATTTGTTCTTCTCATCTGTGCTGAGAAAGTGGCCTATAGCGCATGCGTTTTTGGGGTAGTAAGTAGCTAATAGCGCGCGCTGCGTGTGTTGTTTTTTGAGGGCGTGTGTTTCACAGCTATGTATAATATTATTTTGTATTAAATCACGTAAATACGTTACATTCTGTAAAATAATGTCACGCAAAAGCGTTAATTAATGTAAAATCACAAAGGTTTATACAAGCGCAGCGCCCTCATACTGTATCTCATCGACCATATGATGAATTTTATACTCTATCTCGCTTTAACCTCTGACAAAGTAAATCGTATCATCTATTCTTGTATTATTTTTACATTAACGAAATCGTAATTATTCCGTATATACGTGAAATTGGTGAACTAAAAGTATGTAATTTAATTACAAATAATAGTACCAAAAAGTATTGAAACATACTAGTGCGAGTCAGTCGTACGGCAGATATGAGAGAGAGAGAGTCTCGGGCAATGGCGCTACTCGCTACGCTCGTGCGCAATAGTCAACTAAACCTTACTCGTTACACAATATACTATAAATTTACGAATTTAAAATGATATTAATGAAATAAAAAAAGCAAAACTCGATTGCTGCAGCTCCAAAATCAGATAAATATTACGGAAAGAAACATAATGAATCACCCAAATTCACAATTTTATAAATTACAACTGAATCACTGGAAAAATAGTTGCATACAATAGACTTTTCCAAATTTTATGAGTAACGGCTTATAATTGGAATTTCAATGTCGGAACGATTCGGAAAACTTAAAACATTTATCAATTTTCATTTCATAATAGTTCTTAAACATTCTTTAAAGACCGGAAAAATATTTGTTCCGATTCTTTCAAAAATTTTCGGGTCATTTTAACGAGGATATAACTGATGATGATGTAACAAAACTCAACTGCAATAATCACAAATTTTCCAATCGAATACGTTTTCATAAATAATTTCCATAACTTTATAACTACCGCGAAAATAATCATAATCTTCATAATTCTGCAAAAATTACGATTTATATTGACTTTTTCATAAATTTAAGTAACTTACAGAAATTTTCTCAAATTCAATTTACTTGTTTTTGTCATAAAAAACGAAAGATAATTAGTCTTAAAGCAGACTTAACGTAGGTATATATTATTTTTTTATATACGCTTTTCTTATATTCGCCTTCATGTCTGTTTGTTTGTTTGTCTGTCTGTAATCAAATCTTGCGCGCTTGATTTCAGGCACTTTTTGATAGATATAAATTCTGACAATTGGCATAGACTTTGGTCTTGGATGACAATACAATAATCAGTTGTCATTTTGGTACCTGGACATCCAGGTCGATGATAATGGGTACGAAAAGTCATCTCCGTGGAAGTATAAATGGGGAGGCTTTCTTTGGGTCGAGGCGAGTTTCTCGGGGGTTTTCAGGGTTGCTAAAACCGAATGTGAGATCAAACAATTGCCACAAAGTGATGCACGTTGTCCAGAATACGCATGGACGTCGTCTCCGAGAAAGTACAAGTGGGGAGGCTTTCTCTGGGTCGAGGTAGGTTCCCCGGGGGATTTCGGGGCTGCTAGAACCTAATTCGAGGTTTGAAAGTGAATCTATAATGCATAATAATGATTTAGGATGAAGAGGTCGAACTGAAGTACCAAGTCGCCGATAACGGATGTACCTGAGTGTAATCTTCGAAAAGTCTGGTTGCAATGTAACTCTAAATGATAATAAAAACAATTTTAACTTAAAAATAGAAAATACAAAATTTTAAAAACATGCTATAAAAATAAAATACAATAATTGAATAAATAGACTAAAAAGTATAAAATGAATAAATTAACTTTCTTGATATTACTTTTATATAGTTTCATTGCAATAATCAATAGAAAATTTTACAACAACAATTTAAAAAGAAAAGTGTGGTTGCTGAAATTTTTTCTAAAATCTTTTTAAGAAATAATTAAAGATAGTATTGAAATTATTATTAGATTTACTGAAAATCAGTGCACACCCTTTTCTTTTATAATTTTTGTTGTAAAATTTTATCTTGATTATTGCAATGAAACTGTACAAAAGTAATTTTAAGAAATTTAATTAATTTATTTAATACTTTTTAGTACATTTTTTCAATTATTGGTTTATTTTTTAACAACGTGTTTTCAACGCGGAAAAAACATTTTTTTATTTAATTATATTATTTCACCAATTAGATAAACTTAAATATCTTCATATTATAATTTGCAAAATGTGTTATGTGTTATTTATTTAACATCAATTATTGTTTTAAGTATTTATCTAAAGTTTATAGTATTCGAGAAAACAATTCATTACGGAATTCATTAAACGATTCATAGAAAAAAAAATTTTTTTAATTTACATTGTCTCATTTCAACACTTTTATGATTTAGACCTATAAAATTTTTTGTATGTTTTGTGTATGAAAATATATGATTAATCTGTAATTGAAAGAATAATTTATAGACCACCAGTTATTTTATTACCGCAATCAATATAAATGCAAATCTTTGTACAATAACATAAAACTGGCTGACAATTTTTTGAAAAAATTAGGGAACGTAAATATCTGTATAACATAACCTTTTACTTTGGCATTCCGTACTTTTCTCAATAACGTCATTATAAATTTTCTATTTTGAAGTGAAACTTCTTTAGCGACGGTATACACCTCCCATAAGAGACGTATAAAAAAATTATACGGGAGTGAATTGATTTCATGACGGTACATGCAACGGAACTAATGAAACGGAAGCGTATATATATGAGGGGCGTCCGCGCCTCCTTTATGTAAATCAAGGTACTAGATACGTATAAAGAAAAATTCGCGGGACTGACTTGATGTCAAATGCACAGATAGTGCATGAAATTAATGTTTATGTATTTTTCTAACAAAGTTAGGTTTTGTAAAATTGAATTTTTGTTAAAAAGATTATAATTAAATTCATACTTTACAAATTTTAGATCTCGTAAAAATTTAATTTTTGGAATATTATTTATAAAATAAATTCTCAAATCATTTTTACTAGATCAATAAACCTATAAATACATTGTATTTTATTATGTTATTCATTGTTTTGTTGTTTACTTTAAGGATTTAAAATGAACAGTGAAGAAAATGCAGTAGATAATACAGATGAATTGCTAGCTAGTTTAAGAGTTGGTATAGATGGTGAACCATTACAGGATGATGGAAGTCAGGGGACAGCAAATAATGGTACCCATTATGAGTTATCACGATTGAGTAATTCTACAGAAATTACAAATGTTTCAACGGCGCCTTCTGTTTCATTAAGTGATGAGCAAAAAGAAATGTTAGATATCTGCTGTAATACTTGTTATTTGGATGGAAAATTTTTCGAAGCAGATTTGACGAAATCAAATGGCGATAAAATCATAGCAAAATGCATGACTTGTAACCAAATTATTCATGGAAATCTTAAAGTTTCATCAAATTTTCATCGCCATTTAAAGGTTATTGTTTTCATATGTATATGTTATTAAATCAACTAATTTATTTATTGTTATTGTGACTTGCAAAATTTAAAAAGTAAAAATTGTACTTTTTTAAAAATACCTTGATAAGGTCGATATTTAATGGTATGAATTGAAAAAAAATTTTGATGTTTTTTATGACAGTACATTCAAATATAAAGTTAATATTTAGATGAAATATCAAGTATCATGTTTCAATAAATATCTTGTTCAATGATGAATTTTCTCTTATGGATATATAAAATTGAACATGATTTATATTAAAGTTATATACCTTATCAGAAAAAAAGGTCAGCCATGTTGGTAGGTGACAATAATACTAAATTTTATCTTTTATAGTAAACACAGAATAAAATGTTGTGTTCACTTTTTTACAATGTCATCAAATTGCTTTTTCAACACCTAGTCCAAAAGTACCATATTTTCTTCTGTCGTCGAAAATAGAATATGGTATTTTTGGCCTCTTGTTGGAAAATTTGTATTTTCACCTCGAGAGTAAATGAAAAATGACTTTAATTTTATGTGAATTGTCATCCAAGCCAAACAGGAGTTCTTTATTTTTACTCGCTCTAGGTGAAAAATATACTATTTCATACAAAACCAAAAAATTTTAATAATATTAAATGTTTATTTTGTATTAATTTTATGATTTAACATAATTATATTTTTAGAGAAAACATGAAGATAAACTACAAAACTATCAGCAATATAAAAAATTTAAAAATTTGGATGGTGATGATGAAGATGAAAATGATGTTGTTTATCGACGTGTGACATGTGCTTTTTCTCGAAATACTTTTGAAAAAAATGTTGTTGAGTTTTTATTGAGAAATCAACTTTCTCTTCGTCTAGTTGAAGATTCAGCTTTTCGAAAAATATTTAATGGTTGTATATTTTATATAATATTTTTTTTATTATATTAATGAATAACATTTTATTTAAAATATTTAGATTTCAAAATTAAACATGGTGACGCTCCGTTAAAGCATTTGACTCGTTATACTGTGACGTGGTTCGTCCCAATAAAATTTTTAATGTAACAATTAAAAATTTTACAAACCATGCGAGCATACTCAGACACACCATCGGTGCACTCACCGACCCGGGCGCATCTTTAAAAAAAAAATTTTTTATTAACAGAAAGATTTTTTTTTGTTTGTTTAAAATTACCGGCACACGAGGAGAACGACGCGCAACAGCCATTACGCACACATTCGCAGACCGTGTGTGTGAGCTCCAGTACTGCTAACGTCGACCGTAGGTAAAGTGAAGATGTAGAAAGAGAGGGAGACCCAAGAGACAAGAAGAAGAAAAGAGATAGGAAGATCAGCATGCTAGAAGAAGAAATTAGAAATGATAGCGCGCTGTCTTCTCGCGCACAGCACAAAGAGAGAGACAAGAGATAACAGAAAGAGATGGGGAGAGAGCAGAGAGGGATATTACCACTTCCTTCTCTTTGCTTAAAGAGGCACGCGGTAGACATGCATATCTATATATATAGTATAACTATACATATAAGGCCTCTACATGTACGTACTCTCTCTCTCAAAACTTATATATACGAGAGAAATAAAAGAGGAAGCGAAGAAAGAACATACAGAAAGACTTGAATCTCTCTTATTAAAGGTGGCGCGCAGGTCGAAGACTTGCGTTCGAAGACCGGAAACGAGAGCAGCCAATGAAAAATTAATAAATTAGAAAGTAATTATTAATTGGCTAAGAAGAACATAAAAGAAGACAGAAGATAGTAAAGAAGAAGGAAGAGGACTTGAGACGAAGGAAGCGGCCATCGGGCAATGGATTCGATGACTGTCCTCGTGCCTGATCGGAACTAAACTCGCTTAACTCATTCCTTTGAAAAAGTACAACTTAGAGATTTTCGTGCGCTTTGTAGCTGTGTAGAAATTGGAGTTATTGGATAGACTACGGAGCAGAGTAAAGCAGAAAGGATTTCCAGAGGGAGATTTTCGCTGACCTGATCCTCCAATCAACTCATTTCCGCAGCCAACGTCGACCAGGAGTTGCTTTTGTGCAGAGAGAGAGAGAGAGAGATAATACGATCCTGAGGCCCATCACCGCCATCGTCGACCAATTTCTTTGCTCGTCAACGATTTCTACAACGGTGAGTGGACTGTAGTCCGAATCGACTAATATTTTTTTTGTAAACTAGCGGCTCTCGCCGACTAGGTGTAAATTCAGTGCGGGCGTAAGATTTTAAATTCAAAGTGATTGTGACAACGTTAATTTGTGAAAATTTAGAAATTTAGTAGTAACGAGGCGTAATTAAAAGTGTGAAAAAAATTTTGATTGTAAGATTAATTTGTAGTGATAAAGCGAAATTAAATTTAGACCACGTGTGCAACGATTTCGTTGACCGGGTAATTCTTTGTAAATTAAATTTATTTAATAAAATTTATTAAATGATTCGCTTGATTGACCAGAATAAGAAAAAGTGAGATCGGTGGACATCGTGGTGTGTTACGTAACGCAATTCATGACGCGGGCCTTAGCAGCCATTTTGTAACTTAGATTTCTCATCTATTCTGTGTCGAATAAGGAAGTAAAAATTAAGTAAAAATTGAATGTTGTAATACGTAAGAAATAGTAATTAAAATTTAAAAATTGTTTATTAGAGATATTAAATTTCGAGAGTGCGGGAGTGAAAATCCGACCACGTGTCTAACGATTTCGTTGACCGGGAAATTAAATTAAATTAAATTAACTTAATTTGGTATTTTGCACGAAAGTAAAACAAAATTTTAGTTTTTTTTGTAATTTTGACCGGTGAATAACAAATTTGTAGACACGTGGGATTAGAGTGTGTGTGTGAGAGAGAGAGAGAGAGACAAGTGCGCGGGCTCTTGGTAGCCATATTGTTGAACGAAAGGAGAGCGAGGTCGCTTAAGTAGACCAGACTGTAAATTTGATTCTTTTTATTTCTACGAATAGAACATTAATATTAGTATTTCAATAAAAGTGAATTAAGAAAATTTAAAATTTTTGATTGACCGGGATGTATGGGTGATGAGTGTGCGCGAGCAGTAGATTTAACAGATTCGATAGAAAAATAGATTAAATTAAAGTTGATAGACCGAGCGAGATTAAGTTAAAATTATTTTTTTTTCTTTCTGATATATATATAGTTGTTTTTTTTTTTTGCCGTTGAATAAAGTAATTCAAGCGTTGTAAATTGAACCAGTGAGATTAAAGTTTTTTTTGTGTAATACCTCTCCCAACTTCAACTAATAAAATTTGACACCAGAGGTCGCCCACCTCCCAGCCAAGACAGCCCGAGATTCATGCTGCCGACGAGTAAGCCGGTGGCCTGTCTGGCGCTCTTAATAAATTAAAGATTCTTTCTTTTCGACAGGCCGAACTTTGCATGCGGGGACGGGCAAGGTTATATTAATTTATTTGATAACTTGTTATTGAAATTTTCATATAATTAAATTCTCACATCGCAATACTGCTGGAAAAAAAGTTCATGATTTATATTATAAACAATTACACACGATTAAAATGGCTTTAGCTAATGCAAACCATGTCTGTACAACAGCAGATATTTAGACTGGGTCGAATAGAAGATTTTTAGGTGTAACTGCTCATTGGGTAAGATAACATGTTATTCTGGCTGAGTAATCGCCACTTCATAAATTCTTTTTAAATGTTTCATATCAGAAAATAATCGCGATATTATGAAATATATGTAAGCTTACATTGGCTGAGTAATCTCCACTTCATAAATTTTTTTTAAATGTTTCATATTAGAAAATAATCGCGATATTATGAAATATATGTAAGCTTACATTGGCTGAGTAATCGCCACTTCATAAATTCTTTTTAAATGTTTCATATTAGAAAATTATCGCGATATTATGAAATATATGAAAGCTTACATTGGCTGAGTAATCGCCACTTAAAAAATTCTTTTCAAATGTTTCATATTAGAAAATAATCGCGATATTATTAAATATCTGAAAACTTACATTGGCTGAGTAATCGCCACTTGAAAAGTTATTATTCAAACTCTTGTGTTAAATATGCAATCATGATATCAAAAATCAACCAAAAATGTACATTGGCTGAGTTATCGCCACAGGCTTAACGCCCTTTGTTTACCTGAGTTGAAATTTAATGAAGAACCTAATATAAATATCTTGGCCGTAGAATATTTTTCGCTTAGAGGTCGTACCCAAATGCCGTTGACAGTTTTTAGGGGGGGAGGGGTCGATCAAAATCTACGAAAAGTAACGCTATGGGAGGGGGGTTAGTTATTTACTCCTACGTTGGCAATTTTTTTTTATCAAAAAGATCATTGCATAATATTAGCAATTTGGAGCAGATTTTTCATCTGAAAACTGCAAAGTCAAGCAGTTCCGCAGTCTGTCCACTAAAACACAGTATATTACTTTCTTTTACATGTACGCGGGCGCCGCTATACGGTGCAAAGCATAAGCCGTTTCTTTTAGCGAGTGAGCTGTCAAAACAAACGAAAAATTTTCAAGCCGATTGCAGCATTTATATTTGTGCCTATTGAATTGTGTTTTATTTTTATAACGTATTTTAAAAGGTTCATAGTTTTATGAAGTGAAAAAGTTTATCGACGATTAATATATTTAATATCTTATAAATATTTATTATATGCAATGTTTAGAATTCTGTTGTTTTGTAAAAATGCTATTTTAATAAAATAAAAAACATAAAAATATGTTTAATATTTAAAAAGTAATTAATATAATTAAATCTTTTTTTAAAAGTTTAATAAAAAATAAAAAAGTTAGTTTACGTTACAGGGGGGGGGGGAGGGTACTTTGATAGTTTACACATGTCACGGAAAGGGGACCGGGGGGTCGAAATATCGAAAAAATTGTCAACGGCATTTGGGTACGACCCCTTAGCAATTGGGACATACAAGCGCTTAAGCTTAACGCCCTTTGCTTTTTAAAGCGAAAAATTAAAATAAACTTAATAAACCGATATTAATCGGGACATATAAGCGCCTAAGCTTAACGCCCTCTGTTATCTAAGGTTTTGATTAAAAAAGAAATTCGAATTGAGCTCTATTTAACTCTGGGGACATACAAGCGCTCTAGGCTTAACCCCCCGGTTAATATTAAGAGCTTTCAAATTAAATAAATTGAGCTTACATCTTTAAAGAGCTTCTCTTTTTCTCTCACCGGAGAGTTTTCTTTTTTTTTATTTTGTAATTACATACCTATATTTTTGCTTAAAATAAAAGAATATTTATTATAATATATGGGTGATTCTATTCTAACGGGTAATCACATGTAATCGTTTAATAAACTATCAATACAAGGTTCAAACATTATTAACTACAAATTTTTCATATACTTTCAGCTTGTAATTTTATGATTCGTTGACTTTTTAATCGCTAATTTTAATGTAGCTTTTGTGGGGACCCTTAGAAAGTATGAAAAGTAATCTCCCCTGTCTCTAATCATATATAAAATTTTTTTTAAACGTTGTAGAGATACAGGATAGATGTATTAATACTTCTGAAAGATCAAAAAATATTTTTTTCCATCCGTACATACATTTCAGCAGAATGGTTGAAAAAAAAATATTTTCTTCGACCCTCTGTTATTATAAAATAAATGTATATTTTTTCATAGATAAAAAGCAATAATAATAAAAAATGTTATATTTGAATCTTATGAAAATATAAGCTATTCCTATCACATGGAAATATTGTTATTATATGTTTATTTCGCTAAAAAATTGCTTTGTTGATCATAGAATACATTTTTGTTTACGTGTAAACATCATTTCACTTATGAAAGCTAAGTTACCTTTTCTACGATGATTTCCCTGGCTCTAAACATTTAATTGTCACAGATGATATAAGCGCATATTCAAATACGTAACACACGTTTAAGAAAGTAGTAATGTACAACTAAAAAAGTTTGTATAGCAGTGAATGTTGGAGACCATTTACTCGGTAAAAATTTCATTCAAATCATCAGGTAATCTCCCCTGGCATATAATTCCCCTGCCTTTTTTGAGATGCGCTCACAAAATTCTAATTAAATAATAAAGTCAACAATTTTATTCATGAATTTCATACCATGAAGTGTTAAATTATTTGTGCACTTGAAATTTAATACATATTATACTGCTTATAATTTTTATATATTCAAAATTGAATATATATATATATCTTTGTTCGACATAAATATTATTAGAAAATAATATATCAAGTGATGGTAATAAAAAAAGTTATTCCCCTGGAATAAAAGTAATTCCTCTGTATCAGTATATTTTTTATCTATCAGTTTTTCTGGGAATAACCTATGGACAGCTTGGCTACTTCGGGATATTGTTCTATTAGATATAACCATAAAAAAACCTGAGTAAAATTTTTAAAATGAACACCTTTATTTTCTATTATTTCAAAATTTGAATTTGACCCGTTCGAATAGAATCACCCATATACTTTCTTTTATTATTAAAAATAATAATAGATTAAATACTAACAAAGGAAACGCCTAGCTTTATTAATAAGCTGGCGTTTCATTAACAAAATATTTAACAGCTACCCTCCAATCTGGCCTATTGCCCGAACGGAGCTTGTGTAGTTTGTTAAAAAGGGACCTAGCAGCTACACTCCAATCCGGCCTACTGCCCGAACGGAGATTTTTGTAGTTTGCTAGTAAAGTATTTAATAGCTACCCTCCAATCTGGCCCACTGCCCGAAAGGAGCTTGCGTAGTTTATTAAATACATTAAAGAAAATTATACAAGTCGCGTACATAAAATTAAAAATCTATCGCGTTTATAGTATACACTAATTAATCTAGCATCGAATTTGGACCATAATTTATTTTTTTTTAAAAGTAACTATTACTCACTTGGGTACGTTACAATACTATTAGATATCTCTAATGATTTTAAAGATTTATGTCTATTAAGGAAATAATATTTATAATAAATGATGTTTAAAAATACTACTTTTTATTTTTGTAAAAAATTAAAGTTTCATGATTTCATGTAAATAGCAAGAATGTTTATTGTTCGGTTAAATAAACAAAAATGTTAAAGATTTAATAAAAATTATATGTAAATGCATAACTAATTCAGAATTTCTCTATCTTTGGAATTTGACTTATATAGTTTTTAAATGATTAAATTCAAATAAAATGAATTACTAATATGATTTCTTAACTTTCGTGGTAAGTAAATAATTGCTAAGATTCATAAATTCTCAAATTTCTTAAATAATAGCGCTTATTACCTGTATATCGGAATGATGTTTGATGAAAAAATGTTAAAATTATTCACTAATTACAATAGTAATATGCTTTCTCGAAGTTAAATTTCGATAGTATTATTCGAACGAAAAATTCATAAATTAGTAGGGATACTACCGCAAATTTATATGAGAGATGATTTGTATGAATGATCTTTATGCATGGGTATCGATTACGAGTAAATCAACATATTTCATGGAACTTGCATGAATCTTAAATAATTGTTCTTTTAAAATCTTTATATTTCCAAATATTCTCCGACCTAATCAAACAACCTTAGAATCGAAATCTAAAAGAATCTCCAAGTTTCATTTGACGTAGTCCTTGCAAATGTCTGTAAACTTCATAATCGGTATGGAAAATTTCAAAATTCATTCATATAGACGATTTCCAGGTAGCCAGGATCACCTAAATATTGTGAGATGTCATCTCGGGAAACGTACTTGTTATTAATAAATAATGGCTAAATTTCAAAAGATATTCTTCTAGACAATGTTTATCTTACTCGGAACATCCATGTTTGGCTAGATAACATTTGAAACAACTTCAAAGTAGTTATTAAACTATAAGTTGAATTTTAAAAGTTTTAGCTGTAGATCATGTTTAAGTTGTCATTAACACCTAGGTATCCAAAGACGGCGATCGTGGGTACCACAGCATAATAAATAACTATTTTTTAAATATTGTCTACATATATAAAGTTATGTATATATATATATATATATATATATATATATATATATATATATATATAAAGTTAATTATGTGTTTGTATGTGTGAGCGTGTGCGTGCGCGTATGAGTTGAAATTAAATGTTCCATATAAACTTGAATAAACCTGTGTGTGTACGTGCGATTCTACATGAAATGTCCCTTATATATATATATATATATATATATATATATATATATATATGTTTATATCATGCTTGTGAGTCGACATGAAAAGTCCCACGTACATGAATGCGTGTGTGCATGCATGTGAATTGACATGAAACGTCTTATATATATAAACCTAAGGGTACTTAGATAGGTGTGTACAAGTTGTCATGAAATGTCCCATATATATATATATATATATATATATATATATATAAAGAAAAACCTGTGCTTGCGAATACGTGCGAGTTGACATGAAATGTCCCATATATATATATATATGTCTATCTTTGGGGTTTAACCACCTACAGCCTATTTGGCCTAGTAAGTGACACCTCGACCACCTTTGTGTTCCGGTGTTTTCGCGTTCGAAACCATACCTCATTTTTCCCTAACGTCGGTAGGTGGTGCTCGATCGTGCAGGCCTACTTAGGCGGGGAGCATCGCTCAACCCATCCTTTTTAGCGCATCGGGAGCTCAACACCTACCCGGCAGAACGGTCCGGCTCAACTTAATAGTGGAACAGTCGCGTTCTGCCTTACCGGCCCTCGAGTGACTTTTCGTCGGTTTTTGTTAAAACCGAAAAAAGTCTCTCGGGGGTGGTCCACACTGAGAGAATATTGGTATAAATGCTGCACTTACTAGTACAGCAGAACTCTAAAACGCATGAATTGATTCGTCCTTTAATTTGGTGCTGCTGCCGTCCCGAAACAGTGCAGCATTCGTCTTAGTCTTGCGCTTATGATATACAAAAAGCGCCTACGATATCTGAAAAGCGCCTCTGGTGGACGAAAAGAGAAACTCAGCTGATGTATATTAGTCGTTTTGGGATGGCTGGGCCCCCGAATCTTGTGGCGCTTCTGCACGAATCGACGATGCAGCGGCTGTACTTAGAGTTTCCAGCAGACGAGCCAATGTTCTCTCAGTGTATGTATAAACAAAAAAATTGCGGGTGAACGTGAGCAAGTTGATATGAAATGGACCATATATACATATGCAAAAACCTGTCTGCAAGGTCGTACATGAGTTGACATGAAGAGTCGCATGTATATAAAAGCGTGTATGTATATGAATGCAAATTGACATGAAACGTCCCATATCTGTAAACCTGAAGGAACTCGAATAGGTGTGTGCGAGTTATCATGAAATGTTCCATATACATAGTTAGGCCTGTGATTATGAGTACATACAAATTGACATGAAATGTCACATATATATATATATATATATATATATATATATATATATATATATATAGATATATATATATATATATAATGCTGTGTGTGTGTGCGTGCGCATTGGCATGAAATGTCCCATATATATATAATGCTGTGTGTGTGTGTGCGCGTGCGCATTGGCATGAAATGTCCCATATATATAAACCTGTATGTGTGTGCGTTGAAATTTACATAAGAAATCCCATGTATATTAACGTGTGTGTGCATGAATGAAAATTGACATGGAACGTCCCATATATTTGCGTTCTAGTTGACGTGGAATGTCCCATGTATGTATGTATGTATATATATATATATATATATATATAAACACCTGTCAGTGGGTGCGTTCTAGTTGACGTGGAATGTCCCATGTATGTATATATATATATATATATATATATATATATATATATATATATATATATATATATATAAACACCTGTCAGTGGGTGCGTTCTAATTGACGTGGAATGTTCCACGTATGTGTATATATATATATATATATATATATATATACCTGTCAGTGGGTGCGTTCTAATTGACGTGGAATGTTCCACGTATGTATGTATATATATATATATATATATATATATATATATATATATATATATATATATATATATATATATATATATCAACTTGTCTGTATGTGTGCGTGTGGGTCGACACATAATGTTGCATATATATGAGCCCAGGTGCGTATGTATGTGCGCGTCCACATATGTTTCTCTATATACATATATATGATAAAAATTCCTTAGTACGTTTAATTAAAAAGGAATTGTGGAATTTTTAATTAAAGCCCTCGAATTCACAAATCATAATCATAACTGATGCCCTTTCAATTCACGATTAAATTTTGATTTTTTAATTGAAATTTATTCAATTAAGAATTCCTTTTGATTTTGGAATTAAAGCCCTTTCAATTCACGATCAAATTTTGATTTCTCAATTGAAATTTATTCAATTAAGAATTCCTTTTGATTCTGGAATTAAAGCCCTTTCAATTCACGATCAAATTTTGATTTCTCAATTGAAATTTATTCAATTAAGAATTCCTTTTGATTTTGGAATTAAAGCCCCTTCAATTCACGATTAAATTTTGATTTTTTAATTGAAATTTATTTAGTTAAGAATTCCTTTTGATTTTGTAGTTAAAGCCCTTTTAATTCACGATTACATTTTGATTTCTCAATTGAAATTTATTTAATTAAGAATTCCTTTTGATTTTTTAATTAAAGCCTTTTCAATTTACGATTAGATTTTGATTTGTTAATTAAAATATTTTTAATTAATAATTTAAAAGGAATTGTTAATTAAATAACACTTTAATTACGAATTCAAAAAGGATTTGTGAATTGAAATTTATTTAAAGCTCAAAATGATTCAAATATTTGCAACCCTGGCTAGGCATGTGGTCCAGCCTGATAACCAAAGTTCCAGCAATGAGGCCTAAGTGCTCCAGTTTCCTTTGAGGGTTTCTCATGGATAGCTATTGGCTGGTTGAGTGAAGCTTCATGGTCAGGAAGGGCAGGGGTAAGTAGAGAGGCTGGACAGGATACTTTAAGGGACATTAAAGGAGGGATTACGGGTGAGGGTGCGTGGGATATGCTGGGGATGGAAAATGGAGGGTCAGTATTACGATAGAATAAGGTGTTATGGTCATATTATCTGGTGGGGTAATTTTAAGGGACATGAGAATTTGAAAGGTAAATAGCTGAGGCTTTAGGGATATTTTGTGGGTTATAACTATTCTTTATGAAGCTGCTCTTTGCATGCTCATTTTTCAACCGTTTATTGCTCTGACTGAGTGCTAATCGGCTATTCGGTATGCTACTCGAATTAGGTCCAATGCTGCTAATACTACTTACTACTTGACTATAGCTATTTCTAGAGTTAGGGTTGCTATCCATTTTGCCATTGCTATCCAAATGATAGCTATTGCTATCCAAGTTGCCATTGCTATCCAAATTATGGCTATTTGCTATATCGCTCTCTGCTATAGGGGTTTTTTATAATTGACATCAAGTACAGTCCTTTATAGGAACGTTAGTTTGTCCACAGCCGTAACACACCATAGGCCGAGAACATTCATGCAAACAACGTCCTAATTTTCCTCATGCAAAACATGGTACATTTTGCTTATGCCAAAAGTTTTTCATAATGGGTGATAAATTATAATTTGAGGGTATCTTTTGAGGAGTTTGTCTTGACTCCTTGGATTTACAATTCTTGGAACTGACTTTGAGCGCCTTCCGGGTCCTTGCTCTATTTGATTGATGTACACCTTAGGTTTCGACCTTATTTTTGATTGGATGGGTTGATTTTCTTTCTGTGCGTGCAGATTCTTGGTTGGAGTATTAGCTGAAGGGGTTGCTAAAGAATGATCACTGTTGATTAAAGCTAACACAATAAAATTCCATAGAAACTTGGTAATATTGCAAAGGAAAAAGTAATATTGAATTTAGAGGATTTCAAGCACCATCAATGTTCCTTGAGTTGTGTTATACGACTACGTAATATATACATATATATATATATATATATATATATATATATATATATATATATATATATATATATATATATATATATATATATAGGTATATTAATATTATAATACAGCTAAATAAGCAAATATGCAGACTGCTTGATATAACTATGTTCGCAGCAAAGCCAAAGCACGCGTCCGTTGCACCTTAACGTACTTACACAGTATAATATTTGAAACTACGCACTTGTTTTAGCTTGGCTAGATAACGACGAGAATGATTTGTTCTTTTACTGAAGCTACTTACACAAGAAAAAATTCTTTTGTTCACAAGCAAGCAAAAAAAAAGATATGATTAATATAATTTAAGAAAGCAAATTTTTTATTTAAAATAAAAAAATATTTACATGCTTAAAAGAAAACTTTTACTTATTAAAGACAAATGAAAAAAAAATCTGCTGCAAAGTAATGATATTGCGTCATACCTTACCAAGTGACTCTATTATACCCAAATAGCCACCAAAGCGCCTTCTCACCGTCTGCGTCATGTGCGCTTCGCAAACAAAAATATCAACAACGTGGCGAGAGAAATAAACTTTTCTACATACAGTCTTTTAAGCACAGTTTTTTTAGTACCTGTCTTGTTCACATTTTTTTTTTATTCGTAATATGGACGCAACTCGGTGAAATATTCTAGCTGTATAAAAAAAACACGACGAAAAGAGAGAAAAATATACACAACATTTAACGGGTACCGCTAAATTAAACCCGAAAGCTAAAAAGGTAATTAGCTTGAACAAGAGCTAAAAAAATGAACGCACTGTCCAAAAGCCGCGCACGTGGTTACCAACACACACGCGCACAATGCAATACAAAAAAAGGAACGATATATACATATATTATTAAAGCTACTAAAGAAACACTGCGATTATAGCAAAGCAAACATTCTCTGATTACAAGCCTTTACTCCAAATCAAAAATTGACTTTTCTATCCAATAAGGCACTCCGCACCATAGTGCTAATACAACCCTAACTGGCACGGCCGCTCGCGATAGAAGGGATGAACCCAATATGGTTGTTCTTCCTTTGTCGAGCTTCTTCTTCATACAGTGACCTATGCGCTACCCTATGCTCTTGCTTTTTGCTTCAAGCTTGACTGCTAAAGTCATGCTGTATGTTGGCTAAGCTTTGTTTTTCTTGGTGTGCACGCGTGTATGGTTGGTGGTTTAAAGTTGGCTTTAAGTTGACTGGCGTTGTCTCTCTCTTCACCGCGCGCTAATTTAATGTCTAGCTTCTGCTGCACATACCATCCCATTATAAGATTAATAATCTTATTATAAAATAAACTCGCCATGTTACAATATATATATATATATATATATATATATATATATATATAAACTCAAGTACGTGTTTGGATGTGTTTGCGCGTTCGAGTTGACATGAAAAGTCACATGTATACGTGTATGCGTGCATGCGAATTGACATGAAATTTCCCATATATATATATATATATATATATATATATATATATATATACAAAAACCTGTACTTATGAGTACATGCGAACTGACATAAAACGTCACATATATATAAACCAAAAAACATGCGGGTCAACGCGTACAAGTTGACATGAAATGGACCTACAGACAGGTTTATAAATATATATATATATATATATATATATATATATATATATATATATATATATATATATATATTAGTTATATACCCAACTTGGGCGTACAAAGGATTTATATGAGCGAGACTAATGTTTTTGGCTTGAGCAGTAGCAGTAGCAGTAACTGCTGTTCAAGCTATAAAACATTAGTCGAGCTCATATGTATCCTTCGTTAGCCCAAGTTGGGTAGATGATTTTATGTTATCGTAGGTCGTATGAGAGGCTAGAAAAAGATTAAATACAAATAAAAAACATTATAATAAAATATAAATTGTCAGACTACCCAATAAGCACACATCTGGAAAAAAGAATTCTTTAAGAATTCACGAATGTCCGCTCTGAAGTTAATAAAATATATTAATAAAGTATTCATAAAATATTCACAAAGTATTCTTCCACAAAATTTAAATAAAAAATAACTCTTCAACCTATCTTTATAAATATTTTAAAAGGGTTAAGAAAGTATTCATAAAGAATTCTTTTTTGAAAAAGTAATCATTATCCAAAGTATTCATGAAGTAGTCAAAAAGTTTACTTTTGAAACACTGATTTCCTAGTAACTTAGTCACTTTCAAAAATCGAAAGATGTAATGGATATTTTATCGCTTTTCAGATTGTTTTAAAATCATTTTTAATTTTGATTTTCATGAAATTCAAAATTGAAAACTTGAAATTCCTGATAATTTTATAAATTGTAAAAATTCAATTTAATTAATCATTTAATAATTTAAATATTTTTTATCTATTTTAAACGAAAAAATTTTTAATATTTTATGAAACAAAATATATAAATATTTTACGTGTGTTTTAAATAAATTCTCATTTTGAGAATTTAAACAAATATCTAAATCTGAACATTCTTCAATTTAAATTAAATTAACCATGACTTCACAAAAAATTTCTTTTATTAAATTAAGGTATCTCTTGAATATTTAATAAACTTTTACTTAAATTATTCAAATAAAAATGTAGTTTGGTTAATATTATTAACCATGAATAATTAATTAACAAATTTACTAACATTTCTTATGCTTATACCAATGAAAATGTATAAGTTTCGAGAATTTATTAACAGATGAGTTGGTAGCCAAATAGGCTAAGTCATGGGCAACAGTTTTTTTTATTTTGTTTGACATCCTCAAGAACCGTGGTTCGAATCTCGAACAAATAATTTTTTTTTTTTTTTTAAATTTAATAGCTTATTTTTAATCAATTATAACATTTTTTGTTTTTCATAATCATGTAAAATAGAAGGATTATTTATAATTTGATGATTAAAAAAAGTATTTTGAGAATGTGATTTAATCAGAAGAATTGTTTAAGAATAATTTGTGAATACTTTAAAAACTAAAATGGTCGGACATTCGCGAATAAACAAAGCAATCATTAAAAACTCTTTATTAATACTTCCGTTTACGAAAGTATACATAAAGAATTCTTTTTTAATTCTCTCTTTGACACCGTTTGCTTGTTGGGTATTTATTTAAAGAATTTGAAATTCTATTTATTTGAAGAATGCGAGCAAAGAAGGGAGATTTAGATTTCGTCTTTGCTTACATCGACGATATCCTAGTGGCGTCCGCCTCACCCGAGGAACATGAGAAGCACTTAAATATAGTGCTTGAAAGATTGCAGAACTTCCATTTGCATCTAAATTTTAAAAAATGCATCTTTGGAGCCGAAAGTTTAGTTTTTCTCGGGCATACGATCGATAAAGAAGGCCTTAAGCCTGACCCAAAGCTGGTCGATGCAATCAAAAATTTTCCACAACCGCGAACCGTAGATGAATTACGTAGATTTCTCGGTTTAGTTAACTTTTATAGAAAGGCAACCCCTCAAGCGGCAGAAACGCAGCGCCATCTGCACGCGCTCATTAAAACTAACAAAAAGAAAGATAAAACACCGATAATTTGGACCCCAGACGCACTACAGGCTTTCGAAAAGACAAAGATAGACATAACTAATATTACCAGTTTAGCTTATCCGTGCGCAGACGCAGAAATACGCGTGACTACGGATGCCTCAAATTTCGCCATGGGTGCTTCCTTGGAGCAATGTGTAAACGGCAGTTGGCAGCCACTAGCATTTTTCTCCAGGAAGTTCACTCCCGCGCAATCAAAGTACAGCGCTTACGATCGCGAACTAATGGCAATTTATGAAGCCTTAACCTTTTAAGGACGGGGATTTTGACGTTGAAATTCGACTTTTTTTTTAAACAATATTTGTGCATAAAATGAAAGAATATGTCACGTGGAGTGCCTGATAAAATTGGTGGTCGATATATCGACCAGTCCCGTCTGGAACGTAAAGTCCAATGTTAAAAATTTAATTTGGCGAGTTAGGATTGCTTTTAGACGTATTTGGATGCGCTGAATACGAAAAAAATATCAAAAAATGTTCAGGAGACATCCGTGACCTTGAAAATGGCATTTCAAGGTCAACTTCATTACTTGTACTATTTTAGTCCAAAAATAATATCTCTACGTTTTTATATGCATAACATACATTTTTATCACAAGAAATGTGTTCGTTTTCGCTCTCAGCATGACCCAGAATCAACAGCGTGGATGTGGCGAAAATTTGATCCCTTTGGGGTGCTTTATTTTTGTGAGTCCCCTTGCCTCTCACGTTGGGGTGCTTTATTTTCGTGAGTCCCCTTGCCTCTCACGT
This sequence comes from Anastatus disparis, assembly GCA_017163975.1. Taxonomy (NCBI): domain Eukaryota; kingdom Metazoa; phylum Arthropoda; class Insecta; order Hymenoptera; family Eupelmidae; genus Anastatus; species Anastatus disparis. The sequence goes on along the minus strand of JAFFSR010000334.1, from coordinate 877,099 downwards.
TGGGGTGCTTTATTTCCGTGAGTCCCCTTGCCTCTCACGTTGGGGTGCTTTATTTTCGTGAGTCCCCTTGCCTCTCACCTCTAAATATTTAACTTTATGATAATGTCTTTTTTGTGTGATATTCTTCAAAACATGAAGCTACGCATAAAGGAATATCACAATCAGAACACATGTATTTTGTTCGACTAGTCATTTTACGTAAAGCACACAAATGACACCTTCGACTTGTAACAAACCTTGGAAAATGACGACCAACTAATCGAGTAGGAGGGCTAACAAGACGAGAAATGCTATCATTAGTATTATCCAATTTCAATAATGATCTAACAACCGATAATAGGAATGAAGGAAAGGGCATTGGTCCTCCATTTTTCATTTTATATAAAGAATGAGCATTAGATAAACTTAGATCAATAAGATGAAAAAATAACTTGCGATGCCACTTCATTGTTTTTCTAACTGTTTCGGTTATAGACAATTGTCTATCTACATTGTCAACACCACCCATATTTTGGTTGTATTCATGGATGCATCGTGGTTTTATAATATCCTCATTGGTTTGATAGTGTTTTTTGCCAGTGGTACAGAATTCAGGTTCATGCACAGTTGTAAGCATGCAAACACTACGCTTATCTTGCCACCTGATTGCCATCCACAAATTATTATGAGCAACTTGAACTTCACCTCGCTCTAATTTATTTTCTAATTTTGGCATTCCTTTCCTATTTCTTTTTACCGTGCCACACATTCCTGTATCGCGATCATGCAAAAATTCTGCCAATATGGGAGATGTATACCAGTTATCTATGTATATGACATGACCCTTGTAAAAATAAGGTTGTAAGAAATGAGCGACAATATCCCCAGTAACACCCAAATCAAACTTCTGATAATCAGTATCAGCGCCAGTGTAGACAACAAAGCCCAAAATGAATCCAGTTTCACAGTCTACTAATTCAAAAAGTTTGATACCAAACCGATTTCTTTTCAAAGGAATATACTGCTTGAATCGAAGCCTGCCTTTCCATAATACTAGGCTTTCATCTATGCACAAATTTTTGCCTGGAATAAGAGCTGCTGAGAATTTACTTTGTAGATAGTCTATTATTGGTTTTATTTTCACTAAAGGATGGTGAGCGATTTCCGAGGTATCTTCATTATTATGAAAATGTAAATAGCGTAAGATTGCAAGAAACCTATCACGAGACATTATTTGACCGAAAATTGGAGTATGAAGCAGAGGATCTTTAGACCAATAGTCTTTCAAGTCACCTTTTCGAATGTGGCCCATTAGAATTAAAAGGCCAAGAAAACATTCAAATTCATCTTTTGTAAGAGGATACCAAGTTTTCTGATGGGATTGCCAATCTTCATGATTCTGACTTCCATAGCGATTCGTCTCATCTATAATTCTTTCAATCAGAGGGGAATCAAAAAAGTATTCAAAGTAATTGATTGGTTTATTCCCCGATATAGAGATGTTAGGATTTATTTCAGAAGTACCTTGAAAATTTTTGATTGATGGATAAAAATACGCGTTTTCAAAAATTTGAGTCTCATCATAATCATTTTCTACCAAATCAACTTCATGAATTTCCTCATTCTCCAAATCTTGTATTTCAGGTTCAGACTCGCCACTACTCCAAGCTTCAATATCAGCCATTTTATTAAAAGTAATCGCTTGTAATTTTTTGACAACTTAGTAAATAAAGAGAATGATGAAATAATAAGAATATTATCAATAAAAAATCTTCTGCAAGAAAAAATAACTAAGTGTTGATCTGCTAAGAAACTAATAGTAATAAATAGTTCAAATAATCACTATGATAATGCGTTTTATCAAACGCAACACTATTTGTTTCGTATTTATAGCATCAAAATACGTTGGTATACCAATTTTCAGGTCGAAATACCGAATAAAAAATTTGACCTTGAAATCACTATTCAAGGTCAAATATGCTTTTTAGAATGATAACACTACGTTTCCTGTATTCAACATATAATATTATCCCCGAAACAATTCCAAAATAATATGATACCGAAGTGGTCGATATATCGACCAGTCCCGTCCTTAAAAGGTTAAAGTATTTTGGCTATTTTTTGGAAGGTCGTAATTTTAAAGTTTTTACTGATCATAAACCGCTAATCTACGCGCTCGGGCAAAACTTAGACACGTGTACACCATTGCGCGCGCGTAAATTGTCGTTTATATCGCAGTTCAATACGGAAATTTGTTACTTGCGGGGCGAAGACAATGTGGTCGCAGACTCGCTCTCGCGTATTGATCCTTCCATTGCGCCAGCCTCTTTTGACTGGAACAATGAAGCATCAACTGGAGAACCCTTTGTAAAAAAGACCCTCGCAAGTATCACGACATTCAACTTTCCAACATTTTTTACTCTTGAAGAAATTTCACAAGAGCAGGAACGCGATGACGAATTAAAAGAGATAATTGCGGATTTGAATCAACCTCTAAAATTAACTAAGCTGCGCTGGGGACCCAATCGAACAGCCATCTATTGCAACTTCGACGCGCAAACCTTTCGACCATTTATACCCAAGATACTTAGACGTGAAGTATTTAAAATTTTTCATATTAACAACGCGCACCCTTCGGGCCGTGTAACCGATAGGTTAGTTAGACAGCATTATGTGTGGTCTAATATGGCTAAAGAGGTAAAAGAGCAGTGCAAAAACTGTTTAGATTGTCAACGCGCTAAAGTTTCTCGCCAGAATAAGTTTTTGCCACTGCACTTCGTTGAACCAGACGCGAGATTTGCGCATGTGCACATCGATATTGTAGGTCCCTTGCCCTCGAGTGAAGGCTACACGTATCTGCTCACGATGATAGATAGATTCTCGCGCTGGCCAGAGGCGGTACCTCTACACGATATTACGGCGCCGGTGGTTGCGCGCGCATTTTTTGATACTTGGGTAGCGCGATTCGGTGCACCCGTAACAATAACTACGGATCAGGGGCGGCAGTTTGAATCTCAGCTTTTCATCTCACTATTAGAACTGATAGGTTGTAATCAGACGCGTACGACTGCTTACCATCCGCAGGCAAACGGCATGATTGAAAGATGGCATAGGCAATTAAAAGCTGCATTAATGTGCCTTGCACGGACTCATGAATGGACCAAAGTTCTTTCAAGTGTTTTATTGGGATTGCGTACTAGAATACGCCTAGATACGGATGCTAGTCCAGCAGAGTTTGTGTATGGCACAAAATTAACCATTCCGGGCGATATCTTGCAGTTTCGCGACACCCGCGGCCTAAATGATAACATCTTTTTATCGGAATTTCGGGATTATATCGCGCAAATGAAACCAGTTCCGGTAGTACATAAAACTTCCGCCAAACCTTTCGTCTTTAAAGATCTCAAGACCTGCACTCACGTGTTCGAAAGAGTGAGAGCCGTAAAACCGCCACTTACACAACCATACACCGGTCCGTATAAGGTTGTCTCGCGTCATCAAGATGGGCGCACTTTTACCTTAGAGAAAAACGGCAAACATGTCGTTGTAAACTTAGAACGTCTTAAACCAGCGTACTTTTTAACCGAAGAATGTAACGACGTAGATGCAAATATAAATTCTAATTCTGACATCAATGCATATGGAAGGTCCCTGCAACAGTTTTTATCTCCGAACTTTAACTTACCTACAAGCGCCACGGTGCGCAAACTCGTCGATAACGCAGAGAGTGAGGCCTCGCAACTTCCTCCCTCCGTTGTAGATAAAAATAAAGTGCAGGATGATAACTGCGAATTAGGTAGTTTTTTGACACAGCAGTCAATAAATGAAGACTGTGATAATAGCACGGAGGATAGGACCTTGCGATCCCCACTCTCTCAGACTAATGACACTGCACCCTGTGCAACTGAAACAAATGGCCAAGAGCCATCTCGCGTCGGTAAATCAGATTCCGTTGCTGAGCCTCCTGTTATCACACACGAAGTTCTTGTACATAGGGATGATGACATGGACGAGTTGTCGCCGGGGGGGGGATGATCGCGGCGTTAGCAGCGACATTCAAGCGTCTAGTGATGGGATAATAGATGAAAGCGCGCCTCCGGAAATAACTAATAGTAATCAAATTATTGATGCACCGGAATGCATAGAAGCTTCAGAAACTTCCACTCTCAACAAAGACAATCCTTCCTCTGTCATTCATCCACAAGCAACTCCCTCCTTACCTAGAAAGAAAAAATTCATTCCCAACATCCTTAAAAGAAATAAAATTAATTCAATAGAAAATAGGGAGGTAGATAGAAAAGTTAGATTTAGCGATCAAATCTCGGTTGAATACATATGTAAAGCCTCGCACTCATTTCCTAAATTGTATAAAAAACGCAAGCGAAATGTCGCTAGAGAACTGGAGGATATTAAATGCCTCCTTACTAAATATTTGAGTATAACTAATCAAAATGCCTTTTCGTCTGTTCTCTAGCTCCTGCTGGTCCAGCTTGCTAGAAGACATGTCTTCCCATAGCGGTTGGGTCAGAACACAGGATGTCTCCGCAGAGATCCTCCGTCTACATGAGAGTCTTCTCAATGCCATCGTGGCAACACCAGAGGGCTCTCCTACGAGACACCATCTTCGTATGGCGGAGCTCTATCTCTCGGAGTTCAAAGAAGAATACCTGCGAATTTTAACCGAGACCATGAACGCCGCCGTTCGTGCCTCCCTACGCACTTACCCGTGCACTCCACCTACCTATGATCGTCGCCTTCCTATCTTGTTCATAGGCGGTCAGCATGTATGTACCCTGTTAGTGTATAACACGTATAAAGTTTCGAAAAAGGTTTTGGGCGACATGCTGATCGCGCGTGGACAGAACGAGTTTAAGATCAATGCGATCTTTGTCAAGGGTTCGAGGTGTAGTGCGCGGGTGACCTGCGATAACCTCGCGTCGTTAACTAGAATGCAGTGCGACGCCCTTTTAAATAAACTTTTTTTTGAAAAGGAACGTGGGGGCAAGGTATGCAGGAGATACGTAAAAGTATGTCCAGCTAGGAATTTTTTGACAGCCACCGATTCACAACCGGTGGTACAGGTCCCTCAAGACCCTACTTCTGCCTGCCTTGCAGCCCTGCGTCTTGATCCTATTGTTAGATGCATTGTTAAACACTTGGACAATGACTCCAAGTTGGCACTAGTCACTGCATTCGAAGGATGGCGCGAGGTTCACTACAAATTAGGCCACCTGCACTTTGATTCGGGTAGCGAGCGATACCAGACGGAAAATGGATGGCAAAGAATGCTTGAAGATGCGCACCAATTTTACTTTTCTAGCATCACCATCCGCGAGTGGTGGCCCATAGATGTGTCCGAGCTCCAAAAATTGTTGGATATTAATTTAGTTAACCCGTCGGTTCGGGAGGAGCGGATACATCTAACGGGCGTTGATTTGCGCGGCGTTGTGGTAACGCCTACGGCACTGGAGATGCTATCCCGATTCTCCACCGTTGAAGGATTGATTATTGGAAAAACTACCGGGTTTTTCGAGAATCGGGTTAGCCTTGAAGGTGTCAAGCATCTTGCCGTCCATGATAACCCGATGGTTCGTCTTGCTTGGGAGAAGAAGCGCGAGGAGGATAACTCCGACGAGCGCATTTGGATCCCATGGCTCAACCGCCAGGCTACTTGTATGCTCACTTGTTTAAGGTTCGTACAGTGTCCACAGTTGCGTCTGAAAATTTTAATCGAGTTTCTTAAGGACAATGATAAAATTTCTGAGCTTAGCCTGGTGGATTGTTCCAACATCGACCCAATGTTGCAGATGTGGCAGCTCCCTGTATGGGTGTTCACTGAGCTTAACTCCTTGAGCACCTTCCGCATGGAGTATAACACCACAACCGCCGAACCACTGGACTTTATTCATCAACCAGACCTCCATACTCTTCCTTCTTTAATGGAGTTGAGCCTTAAAGGCAGTAGATTCGCTGAGCAGCACTTGCAAAATTTTTTAAACCATGCTCCAGTGCTTCGCGTGGTCGATTACACGGGTTTGGACATTCCCCAGCGAAGATTGAATTTCTCGGGTCTTCAACATCTGACCACGCTGAAACTGCCTTACCATCGTGGCATTGAGGACACCTTGGAGTCTCTCTCTTCCCTCCAAGTACGTGACGTCACTATTACCAACACCTTGGGGAAGAATAACAAAGGCAACAGAGCGTTTAGCCCACGCTTTATTATGGACGTCATCACCAGGGTGCCCTCATTCAACTTCCTAGCGCTCAACTGCAAGATTTGCATGCGTGACACCATGCGTAGGCAGCTTATCAACCTCGGCGCCTACGTCACGCAGAAGAATCCCATAACATCTGGGTCTTCACATTACGAGCGTTTTGAAGTTTGGGTCTTTTACAACTAGATCCATAGCGGTCCAAACCCGCGTACCTCTTACTAACACCTTTGTAATTGTGCAATAGTTAATTAACCGGTTCATTCTTTTTTATTTCACTTCACTTTTTATATTTTTTGTACTCTGTTCATTCCTTTTTTCTATTCTTTTTTACACAGAGTCACATTCTTGCAATAAATTGCGTTCTAGCCAACGCATTACCTTTAAAGTAAAGCAAAGTAAACTCACGTTTATAATAATTTCTTTTTTTTTAAAACAGTCAAGTGCACTACTTAAAATCTTAATTACTTAATTATAATATGCACTCTGCATTTTGCATTTTGTACACTCAACTCTTACTTTTGATTCATGCAACTTAGCATACGCCAAATGAGCAATTTGTATTATAATAAATTAATGCTACTTAACCTAATAAGTAATAATTATCTTGACAAACTAAAAAATTGCAATGCATCAACCACTCTTGTCAACAAATTATAATTCAGTGAGTTGTACACACACACAAGCATAATCTGTAACTTTATAGTGCATTCGACTGCAATAACTAATGCACAAAAAATTCTGCAATATGTAAATCTTTCGTAATATTTCACAGCGAATCTAATGTGGTACATAACTGCGCTCATACTTGAAAGTAAAGCACTATAAGTGCATAATATGTAAATATACTCAAGTACCTTAATGCAATCCGCAACAAGCACTAAACTTGTTCCGTGCGTACCATTTTTTGCGTAAAGCGCAATTGTATAAAAAGTTCCTATTTCACTGCACCTTTCAGTGAATTAATCAATAATAGCGATAAATAGCTAACAAACATTAACAGTTTTTACTGCAATAAAGCATTTTTTGCGAATCCTTTAAGGAAAAATCTTATGTAAATCCTAAAGGATTTATAAACTAAAAAATTAATAGTATTAACAGTTTTCACTGTAACAAAAACTTCTAGTCAAAGAAACCATAAATAAATCTTAAAAGATTGTTAAACAATTGTAATTGTTATGTACTTTAAATAACTATGCTGTGATAATAACTGCGATATTCATAATGTTATTGCGATCTTTTATATTTATTTTTTATGAGACTTTAATGTCAATGCGAATATTTATACAAATTTTAATGCGATCTTTTTAAACTCAGTGTTATGCGATTTATAACTTATATTGTTATTTCAACTTTTTATTGTTAACTTCATATAAAAAAGACTGATTGTTAACCTATCTGTGATATAAAAATATGCACCTTTTTGCAACTCTGTAAATAAAAATAATCCTTAACAAAATTTAATTGTTGGGGGGGGAGTGATGTGGGGACACTCACACTTGTATGTATGCGTATGGCGCTGTAAGCGCACCAATACATATGTCAGCGTATACATGAGAACGCCTCTGCGCAGGCTTATATCAGACGAGGAAGAAGCAGCTCCGAGACTGCTTGCTTGTACTTCAGTCTTGTTCCGCCAGCCACTGCGCTTAGTCGCATTGGCTCTCTAATAAAGTTACATCTAACTTATATAGTCTTTGGTTTATTTCCAGATCCTAGTCTCCTTCTGCACTTAACTTCTACATCGCCACCAAGGCGTTATAATGTGATCAACTGATCACTTGCACTAGCCGTTTAGAACTCGTACTTTAATTACAAAATTAAATATGATAATCAACTGTGCAATTGATTTTGTGAATACGAAAGCGTGCAAATTACCAGTTGTATATGAAATAAATCAAATGTATAATATGTAACATTAGGTACTTGGGCATGACAAACCTTTACTAAACCAGATAAAATAAATAACAATAGAGCTTTATTTAACCCTTTCGTGCATATAAGGAACTGACAATCATAACGTTTCTGAAACTAGAAAATTTCTATGTCCGGCATCGAGCTGATTCCAAATCTGGAGTCAGATTTTCGAAATTATAATAATTGGACCCAATACCGAGGGGGCCCAATCTTAAAATTGAATATTTTGAAAAACAAAAAATACCAACGTATTCTGCGTAAAATTTCAAGAAGAAATTGTTTTTATCATTTTTCTGATTAGCCACACCAATTTCGAGTAAAAAATTATTGAACGTGTAGGATATTGGGTCTGCTTTTACTCAGGGGTCCGATATCCTAGAAATTCAATAATTTTTTACTCGAAATTAGTGTGTCTTATCAAAAAAATGACAAGAATGATTTCTTCTTAAAATTTCGTGTAGAATATGATGGTATTTTTTATTTTTCAAAACTTTGCATTTTAAGAGTGGGCCCCCTCGGTATTGGGCCCAATTATTATAATTTCGAAAATCTGACTCCAGATTTGGATTCAGTTCGATGCCGGATATCGAAATTTTCTAGTTTCAGAAACGTTATGATTGTCAATTCCTTATATGCACGAAAGGGTTAAAGGGAAAAGAAATGATTGAATTTATTAAAAATAAGAGTAATAAAACAAGGGTAAAATATAAAGATTAAATTTATCGCTCAGGCCGAGCTTATATCGGTCTCTGAACTGGCGATACTAGTGGTCTAGGTAGTTATTCCTATAGGCTTGCTAGCTCAAGAGCGGTTCATCTACCAGAACAAGTGCGAGAGGGGGCTGAATGAGGCTAAGAGGATTGCCAGGCAGCAATCACTGCTTACCTGGCAGACGAGATGAGAAATGGAGAGGCGCGGAAGATGTACGGCTAGACTTATTAAGCAGTTATCCCCGTGGCTCAATTTCGTGGTGAGGTCAATTTCTACCTCACGCAAAATGCTTTAGGCAGATTTCCCATTTTTTTACTACCAAAAAAAAAAAAAAAAAAAAAAAACTTATTATTTTGACTATAAGACCGATAAAAAAATTCGTTAAATTACTACACATACTTGAAAAAAGTAACAACATGCGTGTTTTGTAAGATTCTGAAGTTATTTTTAAAAAATAAAGCTGCCTCTTAAGGAGATATAAAACAGACACTACACCTATACTCATAAATATTTACCACCTTTTTATTTTCTTGCAAAATTTCTAGTAAAAAATGCATGAGCTTGTAGTATGTACCACGAAGAAAGAGCAATTAAATTTTTAAATCAATTTATTCAATAAATATTGAAAATTATGGGTTCTAGTAATAATTATTAGTTTTATAACCTCAAATATTAAAATCCTGGATTCTCAATAATTAATTAATCGATTTACTTAAAAATTTAACTGAACGAATTCCATGATGCATACTATAAGCTAATACATTTCTTTACTCGGCATTTTGCAATAAAATAAAAAAATAGGCAATATTCAGGAGTACAGGGGTAGTGTCCGTTTTACATCTCCTTAAGAAATAAACATCTGGCTTTGTAAAAATAATTTTTCAAATTAAAATCAACCAAGTTATGGGTCTTTTATACCTTAAAGATATAAACAACAAAACAACATACATGAAGAAAAAAATAACATACGAAAAATAGAAAGTTCTATTTACTTTAAAGTTGATATATTTTGAAAATATATAGACTTGCAAGTGACATATCTCTAGTTTTCATAATATTTAAAATCTTAATCAACTAACTCTCAATTTTTTAAAGGAAAAACATGAGCTCCACTGGATTGATAAATCTGAGACACGAAGGCGAACTACAACAGACCAGTGAGAGACGATAAAAACGGAAAGAGTTGTGGTTTTGATAAAAATACCGAGTTTTTTGGAAATCACTTTGTAAAACTCATAATACCTATTTGTCTACCCCAGAAACTCTAAGATTTATGTAATTTTTGACAAGAAATCCATTTTTCATGGTTAGAAGAAAAAAAAATTTGATGCTCGTGTATTTAGGCTATTTTTTACTTTAAAATTGACGAAAAAGAACCTTGAAAGAGCTTTGATGGCCAAAATGTTTAATATTTTAAAAAGTTCGTGGAATTTTGTAAACGTTATATATTCAAAATATTTTTAGTCAGACGCGCCATTCTCGCGCTATTTAGAGTGGAAAAAACGCATTTTTTGACAAAATTGCGTTTCTAACTAATTTTAAATGTTAATATCTCGAAAATTATGGTCTAAAATAATTTAAAAAAATTTTTGAATTTCCAGGGCACAGAAACAAATTTTTTAGGCCAACAAAAAAATTTTGTTCATTCCGCTTGACGTGGAATCACCCCTATATATATATATATATATATATATATATATACACATTTATATCGCTACGGACTTTTGAGGATTGCGACGTTGCCAAATCTAAAAATAACTGCTTCAGTAGTACCGTCCTTGTTTTAGTATCCCGTACACACGGCGGGTGTGTGGCAGTTTCTATTGTTATCCTACTTTTTTTTCCCGCCAATATTTTATATTTCAAAAATCCTCAAAGTTCCACGAAACTTCGTTGATATAGATTGCCTAAATGTGCATATTTTCGTAAATTATTGTTACGTTCTTGTGTTATGTAATCATTGTCTTCATTTTTTAATTCGAACAGTTAATACCGTAAAGAACGGGATTCTTATCAGGGCATGATTTCTTTTATATAATCAGAAAGTACATCTTCTACGGTAACACTAACAAATATAAACTACAGAACTGTCCCGCACAGTATGAAATGTTTTAAAATATTTCGAAAATATTTCAAACGTTTTATACTGTGTGGGGCTCACCTGCTTGCTTGTACTCCAACCCAAGCTTGGCTCGCTAATGTATCTTTGAAATAGTAAAATATTTTAGTAATATTACATTACTATTTTGATGTTAATTACTTTTAAATCGTACTGTAGCACAACATGAAATATTTTTGCTGGCTAGGCGCATTATTTGGCGATATTTTGGTGGTGCTCGACAAAACATCGCACCGAACAATATAAACAATCTCAGTAAGAAGCTCTTAGAATCCATCTATATGTTTTTAAGGTTATTTTAAAGAAATCATACAAAGGATTGTCTCGAATACGTCAGAAAAATGATAGTTTAGGTCCAAGGAAGCTATTGGTCAGTGAATAAATTTTTAAAGTTACGTTGAAGATGACGTGGTGAAATTATAATTTAAGATGGTAATAAAAAGATTACAGGAGTCTTTTTGGTCAAAAAAAAATTTTTTTAAAGCTTATTCTCGTATTTTATGGATACATATAATATAAATCCGACTAAATATCAGTATTTAGGAGATTTTTTCAATCGCTGAACGTGTATTTGATGTTATTTTCATGATCAGAATGCAATAGAGCCTCTAAAATGCTATAAATCTATAAAATTTTCAGTTTTTTGATAATAAGATACTTTCCACCATTCTTACAGAAATTTGCAATAAATGTGAATGATAGATTTTATGAAAAGTAAAGTTTTTAAAAGTCAAAAATTAGTATGCATTCATACCGTTAATGCACAGGCCATTTTGAAATTTTCAAATTTATTTTTAGATCATGTTTGAGACTCATCAGGTTTTATATAGTTACTTAATATATGTGTTCTATCGTCCCCTTTTACCTCAATTTCGAATTTTGAAGATCCATTAAGAATTCACCTAATTATAGCAAAAACAAACGAAAAACACGTTTTTCGAGGTTATGAAGCCAATTTTGACCATAGGGATTTGAAACTTTCAGAATTTTAGTTTTTTAACAAGACAAAAAATGCTGCCAAGTTCTTTGGCGGAATGTTTTGTCATAGAGCTCTTTGAGTTTCATTATTTTTTTTATATTTATTTAAATGTGATTTTAATATAAAAAAATTGTCTAACATTAATATTTATTAATAAATTTGCACTTTAAAAGAATGATGACAACGAAATTCATTTTTCTTCTTCAAATATTTTTTCCATTTATTAAAAAACAATTTAATTTATAATATTTAATAATGATTATATTTAAATACATTATTGAATGTAATAATACAAGTCAACATCTAAATCAGTAGTACTATTATAAATTTTCAAAAGTAACTCAGAAATCAAAAAAAGTGATCAAAAAGCTACGCTAAGAAAATTATTTTTTTTAAACTTGGTTTATAAAGACAGTAGCAAATAACTTGTATACAAAATTTAGAGCAATTCTATCGAGTACTTTACGTAAAATGGAAAAAAACTGAAATATGAAAATTTTTTAAGAAAATTTTAAAATTTTCTAAAATTAAAACTACGTTAAAAAGATCGGTTTATAAACGTTATCCTTCTTTTGGCAAATGCAAATTATTCCCATGGAAATCTCAAAGAAAATTCATCAATTAACTTACGTAAAATACAAAAAAAAAATTAAAAATCGAAAATTTTTTCAAATTCTTAAAATGGCTCTATAAAAAAAAATACACTCTGAATACAAATTTTCAATAGCTTCCCGCCTAATTATACAAAAACATAGATGGTATACAAAATTTGAAGCAAATCCATTGTGTAATTTTCGAGATCTAACTGGTTAAATAAATAACATTTTCTTTTCAAAATTTCTTTTTCAAAATTTTAAAAATGCTCTAAAATTAAAACTACGCTATGAAAATCAATTTTTGAAAATTTCCCTTCTTTTGGCAGTCGCAAATAATTTCTCTGCAATTTTTAGAACAAATCTATCGAGTACTTTACATAGAATAAAAAAAAATAAGAAAAGAAGAATCGAAATTTCTTTAAAAATCTTTAAAATTTTCTAAAATTGTAACCACGCTAAGAAAATTAGTTTTCAAAAGCTTATTTTTTTCAGACAATAGCGAATTAATTGTATAAAAATTTTGGAGAAAATTTATAGTATGGTTAACGCAAAAAAGAAAATAAATAAAAAATAAAAAATTTTTTTGAAAATTTTCAAAGTGCTCTAAAATTAAAACTGCACTGAGAAAATTAGTTTTCCAAAGCTTGTTTTCTTCAGACAGTAGCGAATTAATTGCATACAAATTTTGGAGCAAATCTATTGAATGGTTTTCGTAAAATAGAAAAAAATTAAAAATAAAAATTTTTCAAAAAATTTTAAAAATGCTCTAAAATTAAAAGTGCACTAAGAAAATTAGTTTACAAAATTTTTTATACTTTTGGCAGTCGAAATTAAGTTTCATTCAAATTTTTGAACAAATTCTTCGAGTAGTTTACGTAAAATACAAAAAAAATGAAAAATCAAAATTTTTTTTAAATTCTTAAAATTATTCTAAAAAAAAACTACGCTAAGAAAACCAATTCTCAATAGCTTCCGCACCAGTTCATCAAAAAAATTGAATTGTATGGAAAATTTAAAGTAAATCCATCGAGTAGTTTTTAAGATTTTATTGGCTTAATAAATAGAAACATTTTTTTTTAATTTCAAAATGCTCTAAAATTAAAACTAAGCTAAGAAAATCAGTTTTTAAAAATTTATTTTATCCGGGCAATCACAAATAAATTCCATGCAAATTTTGAAGCAAATTCATCGAGTAGTAAACAAAAAAAAACCAAAAAACGAAAATTTGTACTTTTTTTTTTTTTTAAACTTTAAAATGAAAACTACGCTAGAAGAACCAATTAATAATAGCTTCTCAGCAAGTTAGTCACAAAACTAAATTCCATGCAAAATTAGAAGCAAATCCATCGAGTAGTTCTCGAGATACAGTTTACTAACTGAATTCATACATCCACACACACACACACACACACACACACACACACACACACACACACACACACACACACACACACACACACACACACACACACACACACACACACACACACACACACACACACACACACACACACGCACGCACGCACACCCACCCACACACACACACACACACACACACACACACACACACACACACACACACACACACACACACACACACACACACACACACACACAGACATTTTCTGGAAACCACTTTTTTCGACTCACCGAGTTCATATATGTACAAATTAATGAAAAAATAAAAAAAAAATTTTTTTGTCGATACAATGCTTTCTCTATGGCTGATTCCATTTCAAATCGAACAGTCAGTATACACTCAAGTCACCAATTACTGCGCTAAATTATGTTATTCTACCCCAAAAATAAGGGTATACGTATTTTTTTATTTTGCTGAAATATCAAATTTGCATCAGATATGCACTTTTGAAAATTGCATACAAAAACTAAATGTTAAAACTGAAAATGTTGAGAATAATTTTAGAGGGCTATCGTTTTACCAATTTTTAATGAATTTTGGTAAATCTTATTTTGTTTTATTATGTTTTAAGCCCTCTTTAATTCAGTGCAAGAAATTTCAAAAAAGACTAAAAAATGACTAAGATATGTGCATTTTACCAAAAAATGCACTTTTTATGCACATGCATTTTTCTCGAAAAACCCATTTTTTTTTTTGCTGAAATTTTTTTGTGCTCATAGAGGACCAAATTACCTATCTAATGGTACTTGGTTGATCCCGTACTTATTTGTTTGAAGCGAGAAAAAAAATTCACAAATTTTATTGGTGAAAAATTTTTGTATATACGTTCGAAAGTCTTAAGCAATGTTCATTCCAACGCTGTCGCATGCTTCGCTCATTATTTGTTTACCTTTGTATGTATGTATATATCATCAATAGTGATATATATATATGTATATATATATATATATATATATATATATATATATATATATATATATATATATATATATATATATATAAATTCGTAATATAAAAATAAATATTAAAAAATGGAAAATAATAATTCTATTCGTGTATATCTATATTATGTATGTTTCGATGTACAGACAATAGGAGGCTCATTCGCGGACAAATACCTCGCGTAACGAAAACAGCATATTAGAATTGTCATATACAAGCTAGTTATTCTTACGTCTGCTTTGAAAGAAACTTTTCGGACTTGTGAAAAAGTAAACAAAACTCTGCAATTACGATGTCCGAAATTCACTCTTCTACAAGAATTCGATGTCCCGATTTTTTTCAAATGCATAAGAAGGCAGTTTATAAAAGCAGAAATTTACGTTTTAGACCGTTGGAAGATTTGGCCATTAATTTGGCACAGCTTTATCCAGATTTAAAGATACTGCCCTCTACTAATGTATGCAAAAATTGCCATGAACGCATATCAAAAATGATTTTAAGTGATCTTGAATCTACATCTGAAAATGAAATCACTGAACTTTTTGGCGGAAAACATGATGATTTTATCCCCAAGACACCCGAACGAATACAGGAATTAAACGAGATTATTAATACAATTTTACCTCAATGCGTCTCGCCGCTAAAAAGAAAAACTGCAATACCTAAAAATTTAACAGAAAATTACGTATCTAAAAAGAAAAAATCTCTAATTTCAGCTTTTTCTGCTACTGTCGGAAGTAAATTAGAAGATGCGTATGGCATTTCAGTTGAATCAATAGAATCGGACAAAAGTTCGACTGAAAACTATTGGAACGAATTTGTAGAAAATTTTAAATCGGCTTTAGAAAAATGTTCTTCTGTTTCGGAGAAAATAAAACTTCTAACTCTACTACCTTCAAAATTAAGCAAAATAAAAATTTGCTCACTATTCCCGAATATAAGCGAGTATATGATAAATAAATCAAGAAATCTCGTGAAAAATAAAGGAGTTTATTCGGAGCCAGATTCATATACTGGTCATCTTATTGATGAAAATACAAAAAATATCGTTATGGAATATTTTTTAAATGATGATTTTAATTGTAGTAGACAAAGTCCGAATAAATCTGATGTTGTTACTGATAAAGTTAATAATACAAAAACTAAAAAAGTTAAACGGTTTCTTACTCGAAGCTTAAAAGAAACATATAGTTAATTAAGACAAGAAAATCCAAACTTACAAATAGGAAAATCGAAATTCCATAGTCTAAGACCAAGTTTCGTCTTAACAAGCCCTGTGAAAGAAACTTGTCTTTGTGTACATTGCGAAAATTTTGAACTGTTTCTTACAAGTTTAATTCGTTTTAGAGGCGATAATAATTCTATATTAGATTTAATTCGTTCAGAAATAACTAACGCAATGTTGTGTTCTGAACCATCTGATTCGTGTTTCTTGCAAGAATGCAATTATTGCCCCGGTAGTGAGGGTATCACATTAAAATTGTTAAAACTGAAAGAAAATTGTGAAGATGAAATTACGTTTGCTTTGTGGGATAATGGTAATCTTATCAAACAAACAGTAAGCTTATCAGTTTTTAAAGAAAAATTTTCAATCTGCGCACTAAAAGCAAGTACTCACGTATACATAAAAAATATTCAACGTGAAGCTATAAAAAAAGAAAGAGAAGAAGGTAAAGCTGATCCTACTAAGTTAATTATCCACGTTGATTTTGCAGAAAATTGGTCTGTAATAAATAATAAAGCGGTTCAGGGAAATCATTGGGTAAATAACCAAATTTCTATTTTTACTGCAGTCTGTTACCAAGGAGAGATAACGCAAAGCTTTGCGATCGTTAGTGACGACAAAAAGCATGATACTGCATATGCACTATTAGCATTAAATAAAATTATCGATCTTATGAAAAATGATTTAGTTACTAAAGTCACTATTATATCAGATGGAGCTGCAAGCCAATTTAAAAATCGTTTTCAGCTACATGAATTCAAACATTTTTCTTATCAAATGAAATGGTTATTTTCTGCGACTGGTCATGGGAAAGGAGCCGTTGATGGAATAGGTGGGCTTCTAAAGCATTATGCTACTTCACATAACTTAAAAAGAGTTCATGAAGAATCGATACAAAATGCTGACGATTTTATAAATTGGGTTCAAAAGTACACCAGTGCAATCAAAATCATATTATTACCAATAAATGAGATTGAAAAATTTAAAATAGAAAAAAATATTGAATGGAGTACAGTTCCTAAATATAATGGGATTCAAAAAAGTCATATGTGGTTAAAACAACTTGGGGAATCGAAATCGCATATATTTGTTGGTAGAACAGCTATACATGCACTGACTAAAGTGAAAGACAAGAAAAAAAAAGTCAAACGTCATAAGGCTACACTTAGAACTAAAAATAATAAATGCAAAAATAAAAAAAAGTAATTATTTATAATTATATTTTGGACGCATCCCAGCAGTGAGAGGCAAGGGGAACTCACTTTAAAAAAGCACCCTGAAGGGAACAGAAACCTTCTACATCCACGTCGTTGTTCCTGGGTAATGCTAAAAGAAGGATAGTGTTTAAATCTACATTGCTTAAAATTTCCGAACGTATATACAAAAATTTTTCACCAATAAAATTTGTGAATTTTTTTTCTCGCTTCAAACAAATAAGTACGGGATCAACCAAGTACCATTAGATAGGTAATTTGGTCTTCTATGAGCACAAAAAATTTTAGCAAAAAAAAAATGGGTTTTTCGAGAAAAATGCATGTGCATAAAAAGTGCATTTTTTGGTAAAATGCACATATCTTAGTCATTTTTTAGTCTTTTTTGAAATTTCTTGCACTGAATTAAAGAGGGCTTAAAACATAATAAAACAAAATAAGGTTTACCAAAATTCATTGAAAATTGGTAAAACGATAGCCCTCTAAAATTATTCTCAACATTTTCAGTTTTAACATTTAGTTTTTGTATGCAATTTTCAAAAGTGCATATCTGATGCAATTTTGATATTTCAGCAAAATAAAAAAATACGTATACCCTTATTTTTAAGGTAGAATAACATACTCAATTAGCGCAGTAATTGGTGACTTGAGTGTATACTGACTGTTCGATTTGAAATGGAATCAGCCCTATGAGAAAGCAAAAATAAGCAAAGTTTCAGGGAAATCCGAGTTAAGGCCATTTCTACGTGCTTATTAGGCTATACTCTTTAATACAAAAAAATTTTTTTGTTTTTCTGTAAAGCAGTCTATAAGGGTTATGAACAATGCCGAATATTATTTAGAAAAAAGAAGCCATGCATTATAATAACAATTATTAGTTTATGTAATTAACGGCATGTCGGAGCTGCAGCAATTGAGTTTTGCTTTTTTTATTTTATTAATATCTTTTTAAATTCATAAATTAAACAAATATAATGACTTGTTTGCACTAAAGCTATATTAGTACAATACTTTTTGTTAAAATAAAAAATCATTTGGACTTGTTATTTTTTTATGAGCTTTGATTGGAAATTAGATATCAAACTCGACAAACCTAACCTTAAAATACGATACATTGAAAGTTTTTATTATAACTTTGTATGTATAATATTTTGGTGGATTTCTTGGGTTGTCCGCACTAGAGTTTAATCTTACAAATTTTTCCTTTGTAGTAAAAAAACTCGATTAAACGCATCGTTTATTCATAAGTTAGGATTGGAAATATTATTAGAAGGCGGACAGCTTCGTCATGCTCTTAAGTTTTTTTGTCAAGTAAAAATACTTGTCAAGAAGACCGTAACTACACTCAAGGTTTTTAACCAAAGTTTGTATTATAAGACTCTTCTCGATGCTTTCGCCATAAAAAAGACTGTAAGTGCAGTTATGGTTGTTCTCCCTGACGAAGTGATAAAATATCTTAGATCGCTTACCATTTTCATTTTAGTTGAGGTTTTTTTTGCGAATTTTAGTATTTTTCTTCATTTTATCGAGCTTTAAACTCTTGTAATTAAAAAACTACTGTTTCAAATAAAAAAAAAACACAGAAAAATGCAGAATTTTTTTTACTTTTAAATGATGTAAAAAAGTAATTTTCGTCAAAAATGTCAGTTGTAAACAGGTCGCATATTTCTGTTCTTTTCTAATCAAATTATTGATTTTTTACAAGAACTAATAACTGTACCAAACAATTAAGAGGAAGCCGGACTTCGTATCACATTTCCTTTGATGAGGAAGAATTGATTTCATGATTTCGTTTTCAAGGAAACTTCGAAAAACTTAAAACATAGAGATTGAGGTTTTTCAAGGTTTTGTTGAAAACGAAGCGATAAATTCAATTCTTTTTCATCAAAGAAATTATTGCATTTCGTGATACGAGATACGGCTTTCTCTTTATTTTTTGATAAAAGTATTGGTCTTATACAAAAAATTAATTCTTTTGCTATAAAAGCACAGAGATATGGGACCTCTTTTAAACAAGTTTTATGCTCTGAACGGTAGAATTAAAATAGAAGAATCATCTCTTTTCTGAACTTCAGGTATATCGATAGAATTAATCTGAACATCTTCAAACTATTCTATTTTAGGTATGAATAATTTACTTCGATTAATATTTCACTTCCTGTCTTAGTAAGAACCTTTTTTGCATGTTGCTTTTCAATGCTAATTTTTCCATGTATTTTTGTTGTATGCAAACTCAAAACACTGCAACGCGTTCCAAGCAAGAACGCGAAGAGTATTGCTTTTTAGTCTGCTATCATAATGAGCACGACGATTTTCAGAGAGTGCAACAGAGATAGGAATAAAGGAAAATAATAAACCTTAGCGTTTTCGAACGTTATTTGAAATTTATAATATGATGATTCATATATAGATTTACAATTTAAATACGTTGAGCATTATAAAAACCACGTGCCTTTCAGCATCACCTCTCCCCCCCCTCACGTAGTCTTTATGTAGCATTTCATGACCCCTCCTCCCCCCCCCCCCAAATGGGCCACGTGGTTTGTGAACGTTCCCTATCTCTTGATCTAAGAGACTTATAGGTATGATATTTTCACTAGTAGTTGGTTTCAATTCGTAGAATAATAAAAAATACTTGTTGAACCCATACATGGTGGTGTTAAATGACGCCAAGAAAGAAAATAGGACTACCCGGAAACTAATGGCACCAATTGATCCTTTAAGAATTCAAAATGACCAAAGAAATCTAATGAAAATGATCCTCTTAGCTCTTCTTTAGATGCAATAAAGAACAATATTTTCCCACAAGTAACAAAAAGTTTTAATATATTAATATGTAAACATAAACAAACAACATTTCAAGTCACATAAAGTTATAATTATAGAAAAAGTCAACAAATTTTTACAGAAATTTAGTTATTAAATAAATATTTATCAAGAAATCGTATTGATTACAATTTAATATATCAGGATATATTAACTCTTTAAGTATCTATTTTTTTTTGTTAACTCTGCTACAACAAAGTACCTAACAAATTTCAATAATGTTTCCAAAATTTAACTTCAAATCAATTAAAAATAATGTTTTAAAGATGTTGGCTATTATATTTACATACCGCTCTCAGTAAATTTTCAAAATATCTTTCATTTAATTTTATAACTTTGTACTTTCTCAAAATTTTTTTAAAATTAACATAAACTGATTCAACAGCTTGTTCGGAGTAGAAACTTAACCCTTTATCATGTTTTTTGCGAAAATACACGATTCGCTAAGAAATCGTGTAAACTTTCGGAGTAACAAATATACCTAAATCAGTATAGCTGATTCGGAAAAGTGCTATTACTATAATTATCTTTTAAATTAATGAAAAGCAAGAATCAATGACATTTTAAAAATCTTCAAAAAATTTAACGTCTTTCATTGAAAAAAAGTTATTTATCGTTTCACAAAGTTGTCGCAAAATAGCGATTTCACTGTGTAAAGTTTTGCATGGATTACCGGAAAATCCTAAATTTCCATAAAGAATATCATTTATTGACCCACAAGTTGACAATGTTTTTAAAAATTTTTTGCATGTTTTCGAACAAATAGTCAACAGCTCCAATCAATAAATTTAATTTGGGTGGTGGAATCGAATCGATTATCAATTGATCTCGATTGGACGAAATTATGGGTAAATGTGAGCAATTGAAGGCATCGACGCAATAATATCCTTAGCGTCATGAGCCGCCAGCCAGCGCTAAGGACGTTATTGCATCGATGCCTTTAATTATAATAGTTTAAAAAATTTTTTTTCTTGCCATAACTTTCTATCAAAGCTTCATAAATTACAACACAACTTCCGATTGTTCTTGGTTTGTCTACAAAATCGAGATTTTCTTTGGACAGTATACACCTTGTACATGGATAGCTGCTGCTATGTAACATTAGGCCAACTAAAATGTTTGTTAATTTTGAATCAACGGAAATGTATCCTTGAAATTCTTTCAATTGCAATAAATCCCATTAAACAGATAAATTTCCTTGATTCTCTTCAGAAAATTCAGTTATACCAATTAATAATAATTTATCAACTCCGGAGTCCTTAAATTATTTTCTAATATTCAGAGTATTGTGAATTTGTCACTACAAAAAAAAATTATTAAATAAAATTATTAAAATTATTTCATAAAAATTAAATTTAAAAAATTTTATTTTTCGATAACACGAAAAAAAAACGGCTAATAGGATCATTTTTATTAGACTTCTTTCGTAATTTTAAATACATAAAGGACTGATTAGTGCCCTGAGCTTCCAGGTATTCCTATTTTCATTCTTGGCATCGTTCAAAACCACTGTGCATAGCTAGAATATTTTAAAATTAAAATAAAAGTTCAAATTAAAATTAATTTTTGAAGAAAAACAAAGTTAATTTGCACTTGTTCATTTTTTGCAATTATTCATTTAATATTTAAATTAAATTATATTAAAAAATACTTTATAAATATGGTATACGTTTTTTAAAGTTGTTAAAAGGCTGATTATTCAGAGAAATAAATCTTAGCGTAGTCAGATTAAAAATTATCTCATATCTCGTATTTTTTAAGAAAAATGAATCATACTTGATTATATATATTTCAAACTATCATAACTTCTTATTGTTGGCTCCGGCCACTAACATCAAAGATATATTTTAAAGTTCATGTAAAATAAATGAAAATAAATAACTTGTCGAAAAGCAATTTCTAAATTTTCGAACAATGAGTAATTTCAATTGCCATGTAATGCATATAAGAATCAATCAGGAAACTTCAAAATTCAGGTCTATAAAAAATCATGTTTACTTTTCACCTCATTTACAACAAAAAATGTTTTCATGAATTTCTCTCTAAAATATCAGGATTTTTAGAAAAAAATGATAAAGTTGGAACTTTTCCAAAAATTTCAAAGATCTATGGCTATTGTTACTTTGAATTCAGATCCTTGAACATAATTTTATATATTTTGGGTAACAAAAAGAATATATTATCAGAGTTTCAGCAATTTTTATTATTTTGCCTGCCCAGTTGATGTGAAAACCCTCATTTATATTCCTTGTGATGCATTTATTGCATCTCAGTAATCAATTCATTCGAGAGAATAAGAGAAAAGGATGAGCCGAGATGCACTCACGAAACCAATGGTTAATTAAAATAATTAAATCAATTAATCATTTGTATTCTTATTGTTTGTTTTGAGGAACACGTAAATTGGTAAGAGCAGACGACTTACCGGTGGAGAGAGACAGAGCTAAAGGGAAACTTAACCTCAAAGCAGAACACGTGGTGACGGAGAAACCACACTCGCCATCAGTTTTTCATGGTGCGCTAGAAGTTAAGCTACGATGAAGGCTGCAAAGTTATAACACTAGTGCACACAACATATAAAAAGGAGAGAACACATATGTAAACATAACTTGTAACAGTGCTCTTGTGCGTCGCCATCTTATGTTCTTGATGACGACGTGCACGCCGCGACACTGTCAGAGGTACATGGGCTTTTGTAGAAATAGCAGTAGCATAAATATCCTACATGGGTAATTGTAAAAATATCGGGCAGTATAAGTCTTATATATGGAAATACGTGGAATCGAAAGCGAGAGTGATGGAAAATAGAAGAATCGAGCGCTGAAGAGAGATAGTGATGGAGTTACATGCATAATAATCAAAACTAAGTATACGGAGTATTCTAAGGGTGAATTTAAATCGAGCGCGCGAGAAACAGAGGGCGCTAACATCAAAGAAGCCGCCAAAAGGAAAGGTGTTGATTGGTTATAAGTCAACATCCTTTGTAATTGACAAATAACAATTACGGAAAGGATTAATAACCAATTAACCCTTATTCTATTTGTGACGTAATTGATTAAAAAAGGAATGAAGAGGAAGGAGCTCGAGAGTAGATGCTTCGTCGACACACTTCTCTATTGGATCTTGGTTGTTACACTTGGTTGATTTTTCTGTTGCTGCTCGCTGAGCTATTATTTGAGTCTTGACTCCACTGTATTTGGTTTTAAATTCATTAGAGATTTTATGCTGCCATTTCGCCTAATTAAAAATAAGAGAGAGATTTTCCTATCATTTTTGAGAGAGCCGAGGAGTTTCTTTAAAACGAGCAAAGGAGATTTTGGGTTGGAGATTTATTGTTGGAGATTCTTGTACTTTGGAAAGCAACACTTTTTATTATTAAGGTGAGTTCTCCATCTTACGTTTTATCAAGTGAGAACTTAGAATCAGTGCGCGTCACCGTTTTGCTCGTCATAGTTAGCGTCGGTTTCGCCGCCATTATTAATATTAATATTAAGAGGCGGTTGGAACCAAATCGGTGACTTGCGGTATATATCAAGTCAGCATTTTTCGCTTTACGATAATATTTTGTATATTTTTATGTCTTAAACTATTTCAAATTATTCTTTATATATATGACTAGAGGAAATGACTATATTTTTACCATATGAATAAGTAAATAAATTATTATAAGCATTTATTACAAATATCAAACTGACTTGACATATACCGCATGCAAAAACTGTCGTGTCGATTGTTAGGTGGCATTTTTCGCTTTATAACAATATTTTGTATATTTTTGTGGCTTTAACTATTTTAAATTATTCTTTATATACATGACTAGAGGAAATGACTATATTTTTACCATATTAATAAATGAATAAATTATTATAAGCATTTATTACAAGCACCGAACTAAGTCACCGATTTGGTTCCGACCGTCTCTTAAAGTCACGCATTTAGTCTTATTTTTATTAATTATATTTGATAGAAAAGTTTTATTGAGTCAAGTCAGAGTTTTATTTACACACAGTTTTTTTACACTTCACATAATTTCGAGAAATTCTCGGGTGATTAAGCTGTTAAATTTCCTTGAATAAATTAAAAGTGTAAATTACTTCTTTTTGTATTTTACTTAACAGTGTTATTTAAATGTGTTATTAACATTTTGTTGTTCTAAATATCTAAATAGTTCGTTATCGGTTTACATCGGTCGTTTCGTCATTGTTCCCTGCGAAGACCCGATTAGAATCCACCCGAGA
The DNA here is from genome assembly GCA_017163975.1 of Anastatus disparis. NCBI lineage: Eukaryota > Metazoa > Arthropoda > Insecta > Hymenoptera > Eupelmidae > Anastatus > Anastatus disparis. The sequence continues at coordinate 852,721 of JAFFSR010000334.1, read as the reverse complement.
GAGTTGATTGCTAATATATCAATAGTTTATATTCAGAGTAAAGTTAGAGAAAATAATATTTAAATTAATAGTGATTCAGGGATTGTATTATAGAGTTGAAAATGTAGTAATTGTGGGAGCGGGAACAAATTCCTACATTATTTATCATTTTTTATTTTTTTAAAGATGTAAAAATATTCATAAGAGATTTATGAATCGAGGCCGCAAAAATATATATATCTAGAAGCATAGGGATGGAGGATTGTGCAACGACGGATATTATAAGAGAATCTAATAAAATTGTAAAAACGTCAAGAAAAAATGTGTGCTTTTTTTGTACTAACAATCATTGATGCAAGTGAAAATCTTTTGTGTAACGATCGTCACGCGATAGATTGAAAATTAGTAAAACAAAGAGATTTAACGACTGAGGCATAGTACTAGTGTAAAGACGGGCAGTTTAAAAAAGAAAAACGAGGATTTGAATTGAACAGGGGCAGAGCGATGTGGCTGATTCTTGATAAAATGTTTTAAGAACATTAAAAGTTTATAAGATGAAATGCATAGAAATGGACGCGTTTCTACAAGTTCATGTATGTGCGTACGTGGCATGATTTTCAATTCCGGGAAATCGAAAGACGGGGACGCGCACAAAAATGGCGAGAGTGAGAGAAGAAAAGGCGTATGTCGAACGGAGAAGAAGTGCGCGCGTATACGAGAAAGACAGATAGACAGAACGTCAGCGTCTAAAGTACGGCGCGACTGAATACGTGTATATACGTGTACAAATGTAAGTCCATAATACAAATTTCTGGAGTCGCACACACTTCAATATGGGTTTAAATTACTCGTTTTTTGGAGTAGAATATGTAATTGAATTTCGGTATCGATTGGAAAATTGCTCTTCACTGTACATAATTGTATACGTCAAAAATTATACTTTTTTATATTTTTCTACGTGTGTTTCTTGAGCTATAAAAAAAATTCTCAAATTTTCTGAGCATGATGAATACAGTAGAAACAACAGTTTAAGCCTACCCTGGTATATATGCCCGTCTTTAGGAATCTTTTCGACTATTTTTAATGTAAGTGTAATTTTCACCCAAAAATTACACTTACATTGAAAATAGTCAAAAAGGTTCCTAAAGAGGGGCACATGTACCAGGGCAGACTTAAACTGTTGTTTTTACTGTATTTATTATGCTCAGAAAATTTGAGAATGATCGAAAGTATGCTCCTTTTTTTATAGCTCAAGAGACACACGTAGAAAAATATAAAAAAAGTATCATTTTTGACGTATAAAATTATGTACCGTGAAGAGCAATTTTCCAATCGATACCAAAATTTAATTACATATTCTACTCCAAGAAACGAGTAATTCAAGTCCTTATTGAAGTGTGTGCCACTCCAGAAACTTGTATTATAGACTTTTGAATTGCTCTGAAGTCAAGTTCTCAAAATGAAAAAGTTACTGAGATTTCCTCACATACATAATTATTACGTATACGCTTAACAAAAAAAAAAATTAATTAATTATGAAACAGAAAACGCCATGCAACACACGTTACAAATAGACAGTAATGAAATTTATTATGTAAATAGTTATATGCGTAATTATGAATATTAGTGTGCACACGATTAAATACATGTATATATGTATATATGTATAAACTAAAGAACGAAAATTTGTAAGGACAGTGCAACGGCAGTACGCGAGTCCGAGACAAGTGTATATACATACTAATCAATGAAAATTAAAATTAAACGCGTTTGATTAAATACATATATACGTATATAAATGAGACAGAAAATTATAAAGATAGTACAACGGCAGTATGTGATTAAGACGAATGTGTATACATATACAAAAAAATTAAAAATTAACTTATTTTAAATCAAGCTTGTACGTATGAGTACATATAACATGAAGTGCACTAAATATGTTATATGGAAGGATACGCTAATAATAATTATTCATTATCCTAAATTAATAAATTAAAAATTAATATTGAATTTTTCTTGCTAAATTTTCACGCATGATATCGCTTGTGTTTGGTGTATTGTGTGTGTGAAAGACAGCATAAATACAAACTGGTCAATATTGAGGAGAATGAAGAGGGGTATTACTTGTGTTCGGCATATAACTCTGGACTCGCAACCTCAAAAATTCCAATCCTTTAATATTGCTTGTGTTCGGCATATTAAATTGATTGTTGAAGAAAATTAAGAAGAATATAGCTTGTGTTCGGCATGTCACTCTAAATTTATAACCTCAAAAGGTTAAATCGTTTATATTGCTTGTGTTCAACATATTAAATTGATTTTTCGCTGGAATAATTATAAAGTTTCAAAGAATTATCGATGAACTAGTATTCGGTATTATTTTGAATTTTTAATTACCTTATTATGTTCAATAAATAAAACTAAATTCTGAATCAATTGATACTGCTTGTGTTCAGCATATCAAATTGTTTTTTTTTATTGAATTGTGATAGTAGTTTAAAAAATAATTAATTAACTAGTAAATCCTTTTTAATTAATTTGTGTTTAAATTCAGTAAAACTGAATTCTGAGGTAAAATCAAGAGAGATATAGCTTGTGTTCCACATGTTGCTCTGAAATTGTAACTTCAAAATTGAAATAATTAGATACGCCTTGAGTTTAAATTAACTTGAATATTAGATGTTAGTAGTATATGGGGCGCTATAACAAGACATATCGATTTTTTCCCCTCCCCCCGTCTCGCTCTCCTAGATGTCTGAGGGGGTGTTATAGCGTAACTTATATCGAATTTTCTCTTCCCCCGTCTTACTCGCTGCGGTGTCTGAGGGGTGTTATAGCGTAAACAGGGTAGTACAGCGCGAAATAAAACAATGATATAATTTTACAAGTTGTATAAAATTTGAATGAAAAAGTATTAATATAAAAAAAAAATATTTAATTTATAATACAAGAAGTATCGGTGTCAGAGATTCATTTATCAATTGTTATTTGCTACGTGTGAGACTTTTGTTGGTCCTGAAAAGGAACGTATGTAAATATATATAATTTTTAAATTAAAATGTTTCGTATCCTTTTCTTTCAGGGATAGAGTCGATATTGGTTGAGACTTTTTCAGAATATTGTTTCCAGGTATATGATGGTCGATTTTCCTTCTTTTTCTTTTGATCATCTTGGAGTAAAGGTGTTTTGTCGGTGCTGGAGCGGTTTTGACCCATGGTGTCGAGTGTGTGTTATACAAATATGATGAGAGACTATGCGTGAAATGTATTTATTGTAAAAAGTTATTATTAAAATTGATATTTTCATTGGTGTTATCTTTTTTATTATTCCTTTGAAAATGTTCTAATTTTTCTGTTTCTTTTTTATAATACTCTTTGTATCGTTCTTTCTTTATTCCGCTGTCTGTAGAACGTAATGAAGCAATCTTACCTGCGCATTGTCCCATGTCTGCTTTAAGCAATGTTTATAAAATAAATGAAGGATGATTGGAAAGGGTGGTTATATTTATAGTAAGAAATAAAGTTATTTATAGCATTAAAGTAATTTCTTTATTTTTTAACATACATTTTTTCTATACAGGAATCATTATATCTCGCAAATCTTTTGCAATCATAGTTAAACTGTATGCTAAAATTTTAGATAAAACAAATTTCAAATACAAGCTTTTATAATGATCAGTATCATTTACTATATTCTACATGACATAATCTTGTAATTCGTTATTGAGAATTGAATAATATTGTTTAAATGATTTATAGTCATTAATAATCACTTTTGCATTGTCCAGTCCCTCTTGTCCAAGCTTACTTTTTAAAAAGTCGATAATGTAATCAGTAGAATGATGAAACTTACCGACTCGTTCGCTTAAATCGTTGAGAAGAAGATCTACCAAGACACTTAGCTGGCGAAGACCTTCGAATGTTGACTGTTGCATGACTACACCTGGTGGATAATTAAAAGTTGTTTTTTTGCAAAGTGATTGCACAAATGTTTCTTCTTCCTCGGGGTCATGAATCTCGTTTGGTTGTGGTCTTTTATCAATGCTGATAGATCTGGTGCCGTACGATGTGGTGAAATTCAAATCATGATTGGTTAGAAACAACTTAGTTGGTCTTCCGAAGTCTTGATATAAAGAATAAGGATTGTGAAAATAAGCTGTTAGGGCGTCAAATTGATCTTTAAGAATATCCCAGCTACGACGATCAAGAGAGATACTTTTGTGTGAGCCACCTGAAGAAACTAGTTTGATAACTCCGTGATAATATCCAGCACTATATTCAAGACCAACACAAATTCTTTTCGAGTTAGACTTATTGAGCGCGTAGGTAGTAGATAATAAAAGGTTTGGTAACTCGGGTTTCCCCGACTCACGTAATTCACAACGAGCCATTTTTACGTCTTGATCGTACTAAAGCTAAACTCTTACTGAAACTTGAAAAGAATTTTTCTCTACCACGCATTGGACAAAATAGTATGTAGAGGGAATAAATACTTTTTTTAATAGAATAGTAGCAGCATGGCAGGTGTTTATTTAGGGTAAATACGTACGGTGGGGTGGGGGATGCGATCAGTAGACCAGGTGTACTGGGGAAAACGTACAGACAGCTAGTGAGCAGGGCAGGTGTTTCTTCATTTATAGATAGGAAGGAGGGAAGGGGGGAAATTAAGGGAAAAAATTTGAGAAATATTGTTTTGTGCACTCAATAGTATATTTATTTAAATATGAATTCCAAAATTAACATTGATTATACTTAAATCTAAAATACACCTTTGATTATAATATTTAAAGTAAAATTATTTAAGTGAACCTTGAGAACGTTCTCTGCCGAATGTACCTGCCCGCTTACATCTTCTATGTTTAATTTTATTTAAAATTCTTTTATAAAAATTTTCAGCTATTCGATTATTTTTTTTCGTGGTATTTGAAAAGATGCTACAAAACATTCGCAAACTAACACCGTGAGACATATGATATAAAAATATAATAGTATATTGATCACAATACGTTGAATCGATGCTCTGCACTTTCTTGGTATTCCATCGAAAAATTTTACAGTTTCTTCTGAGTCGTTTAAGATGATATTATGAGATGGATGGGAAACCGTAACTGTCAAAATACGTTTTTTATCTATCTTTATCGATGAACCTGGCCGCCCAATGTGTACTAGGTCTTGTATGATCATCGGTATTACACACTACCGCGACCGGTGTTATCATTACATTCGAAATTCGATCTGCTGCGTATACGCCAATTGTTTTGGCTTTCAACCCTTCTAGGGCTCTCTTCATTTGGCTGGTATTCATTTGTATTATTTTCTTGTGTTAAATTACAACCCTCATCACTACTTGTGTATTCTATGGTTATATCGTCCTCGTCGTTGTCCTCTACTTCATCGACCCCTGTAAAGCGGCACTTGACCCGAATCTCACAACACTGATTTTCTCGTAGGCAACTTTTTGAAGAGAGTCGTAGAAGAATTCGCTACTTTTTTTGGACAAATTTTGTTAAGATTCTTGAGGGAGTAGTGAATGAAGCCACTCTCTCAATCGATGTGATCTCTGCATGGCACAATACTTCTTTTTATAGAGGTTATCTTCACAGGCGTGAAAGCAGCATACTTTCTGAGAAGAGAAGTCTTTGTAAGTCGGTGGAGCCCGTTGTAGTGTAATCTTCTATGTTGATAAGGTTACGGGCCATAATAGATTCGATATAGCGATCCTTTTCAGCACCTCTTACATACATTTTTATAGCGTTTTTAGCTATATTATAAAAATGATAGCGTAATTTTCGTAGAATAACATACCCATCGAACTATTGTAAAGCGTGGAGGCGTGACGACACGTAATCGTTACTATAAGGGTATACTAGTGTCGAGGGAGTGGTGGCTCAGGCACAAGTGTTTTTATTAGCTTATGCCACATGTGGAATAACCTCCTCGATTCATTCAGTGTTTAAAATTGATACACGATGGAAACATCCCTTCACGAGTATAATTTCGGGGCCCACTATGTCCGGAAAAACTGTCTTTCTTAAGTGATTTCTCTCCAGTTTGTCACAAATGTACGATGTGAATTTCGATCGTATTCTCTTTTATTATGCCGAGTGGCAAGAAGCATACCGTAACGAATTTAAAGTAGGTGGAAACCAACGCATCGAATTTTGGGAAGGTTTACTGCAAGTAAGTGACTATTCCCATGACAATTATAAGAGAAAATTACTCATACTGGACGATCTGATGCGTGAATCATCGAATAATACAGTACTTGATTTATTCACAAAATGTTGTCACCATAAAAATATCAGTGTTATTTTTATTACGCAAAATATTTTTCCTAGGGGGCCAAATCAGAGTGATCTATCGTTGAATTCAAATTATATTGTATTGTTTAAAAATCCGAGAGATTGCGCACAAATACACACGGAAAAAGGTTTTCACTAAAAAAAAAGTACTAAATTTAATCATACCTATAAATCAAACTACTAGTAGTTATTTAATAGGTATTTAGAATACTTTTTAATATTACTTTTATTAGTGCCTTTTTTTAATGGTTTGTCCTGGTGATTTTGAAGGATAGAACCGATAATTTCGGTTCTACAGTATTAAATTGTTTAATACTAACCTTAGTACCTGTATAGTATGCACCGCGGCGTGGTTTGAGTATACAATTACATCGTGATGGGCGCTTTATTTTCGTTACGAATCAGTAGTAATTTTTTCGAACGAGCTGATGAGTGCAACTTATTATGATAATGAATAAAATTACTCTTATCTTAAAATCCTAGGGCTTTGAGCACTAAACCAAATTATTCAAATGTAAATATTTATTAATATTATTTGCATTTTTGTTTTAATTTGGAAAGAAATATTAATATTAATGTTAGTGCAATTAAACTTCATTTTATTAGGTTATGTTTGTGTAAAACGTAACCTTGTTATAAAATACAAGTTAAATTAAAATAATATTAAAATAAAATTTTTCAAACCTAAATTAAATTGAAGTTGTCAGTGAGAAAAAAATATTTTGTGTATAATGTATATACAGAATGAATATTGTTAACTTATTAATGTTAAAAAAAATTTTTTTTTAAACAGTTGAAAGTTAAATCAAAATATTTTTTATATTTTAGAATCAATAAAATTTTTTAAACATAAATATATATATAAATATATATATATATATATATATATATATATATATATATATATATAAACATATTCATAATGTATATATATATATATATATACATTATGAATATGTTTAACTTATTATTAATGTTAAAAACAATATTTTTTTAATAACAATTGAAAGTTGATACTTGAAAAATTTTATTATTTATAAAATCTAGATAATATTTAGATGAAACAGTTATACTATTCTTGTTGCAAGTTATATCAGAATCAAGTTAAAAAAAGGCCAACAGATTCTATCAATTTTTTGGCAATCTATTTGTTAAAAAATAAAACTTAGTGTGACACAGATGGATATTTTTTAATCATATTGTTTTACACTGAATCAAATTCAATTTTAAGGTATCAAGCCTGGGATAGAGTCTGAAAAAAAATTAAATTTAAATGTAATGATACATTTTTTTTAATGATATCAATTGATGAAAGTTTTTTTATCTTAAATATATACTAAATATAAGACCTTAACCCATGAATAATTTCAAAAGACCTCATCCGATAGTTAAAATCCTTTTCTTATGTCGATGAAATAATTTTGTCTATTTTTTTAGTTGCCGTAAAATTTCTCAGCCAATTTTCAACAAATTGATTTCAAAATTTGCAGAGATCTTCAATTTATATATCTTCACAAGTTTATTGTTTCAGTTTTCTAAAAAAAATTAATCAAAAATGTTTGGTTTGAAAAAAGATGATAATAGTAGAAAGATAAGTATTTTTTAAAAATTTTATGTAAGTAATTTTTTTCAACATTCACTTGAGCTTGTCTTATCAAAATTCCAGGTGAGTAAACTTGTGAAAATATATAAATTAAAGATCTCTGTAAATTTTTAAGTCAATTGGTTAAAAATTGGCTGAGAAATCCTGCAACAACTACAAAAATAGAAAAAATCAATTCATCGACAAGAGAAAAGAATTTTAACCATCAGATGGGGTCTTTTGAAATTATTCATGGATTAAAGCCTTATATTTAATATATATTCAAGATAAAAAAATGTTTCATCAATTAATATTATAAGAAAAAAAAATTTATCATTACATTTATATTTAATTTTTTTTTAGACTTTATTTCAGGCTTGATACCTTAAATAAGAAAGCATGCACACTATCATTCGAATAATATTCTATGCAGTCACTGAGCAGTATACAGAGATCTACCTGTGTGATATTGCATTCTCTTTTTGTTGATTAAGGCTGTGTCGATTTTTTAAAATAAAATTTTTCTGACATAAATTACATTGAAATCGTTAGTGAGAAAAAATATTTTGTAAATAATATACATAGTATAAATATTTTTAACTTATTATTAATGTTGAAAACAATATTTTTTAAATAAAAATTAGAATTTGCTGGATTCTTGAAAAATTATATTGTTTCCCAACTCTAGACAATATTTAGATCAAACAGTCGTACTAATATTGGTGCAAATTTTATTTAATTCAAGTTAAAAAAGGCAAACAGATATCACCAATTTTTTGGCAATCCATTTGTTAAAAAATAAAAGTCAGTATGACACAGGTGGATGTTTTTTAATCATATTCTTTTATGCTGAGTAAAATTCAATCTTAAATAAAAAAAGCATGCACACTTTATCACTCGAGTAATATTCTATGCAGTCATTGAGTAGTAAATGGAAATATTGCGTAATAACGTTATAAATACAATTGAAAAATATCATTTAATTGTTTATTTATGAAAATCTTGTTTTTTATGCATAGTACGGAAAGAATCAGTGCTAAGGAATTAAGAATTAGATACTCGGTACGCGAAATATTGCTGCTGAACCGAGAAGGTGGAAATATTATTTGTAGAACCGAAAAAATAGGTACTACCTATTAGAATTTTATGCGCTCGGTTCTTAATATAGCGGTGCCAACATTAGTAGCTAAAATTCGATGAATAGCACTTATTAAAATAATACTATCTCATTATTTCTTTAATACTTTATCACAGAAATGAAACATTATACGTGTAGTGTTGATTTTATTGATGAAAACTTTTTTCCGTGCAGTTTCTCGCTTGACAAGTTTATCCTGAGGACCCAAAATTCTTGCAAGAAGCCTACATATATGCCTGTAGTCGGCCATTCAGCTATCTTCTATTAGATTTGAAACAAGATACTCCAAACGAGTTTCGTTTTCGCACCGACATATTTCCTGATGACAAGTTGCACTATGCTTACGTGCCTAAATTTTCATCGAGATTCAGGTAAACATGAATAAATAAAAAGAAAGAAGCATCTGTAGTTAAAAAGCAGTCTTCAAATAGCAATTGCTAGGACAACATCGATGGCCACATTCGTAACAAAAAAAGAAAAACAAGGTGGAAAGAAAAAAAAAATTCCATCAAGTCTAACGCTTGCTGTACGCCTGGGAAATTATATTAAAAAAAAACACGTTGCACTTTTAAATGCTCTGAGTCACGCAGACAGTCAACAACGCTCAGCTCTGATTCGTACAGCCGATAAAAATCTCATAAAGTGCATTTGTGAGTGTGCTCTGAACGTATTGCAAGGTGTTGTAAAATTGAAAACTCCTGAACAAAACCACTTAAGAAAACACAGAACTATTTTAAGAAAATTAGTAAGGAGTGGAAGAAGGAGTGGTGCTAGTGGCAATGCATGGAAAGCTAACAAAAGTACTATAATCCAGAGTGGTGGTTCTTTTTTACCACTTCTATTGAGCCCACTGATAAGTACGATTTTTTCAAAAATTTTAGGAAGCAAAAATTAATTTTCTTTAAAAAAAAAGCCTTACACTTAAAACAAACAAATTATTACGGATTTTAATGCTTAAGATGGAGGGGGAACATTATGGGAGAAATATTATTAGACCATTTGCTTCATACCCCCACTGCTTTAGTTGCTTCTCACTCTCAGCCGTAGCACACACGCACTCGCGTTTTCGCCAAAATGGATTACGTAATAGATATTCAAGGCTTAAGAGATAAAGATAATAAATTTTTACCCATAGAAGTGTTAGTAGTTTCTCTACAAGAACAAGTTATTGGTCAATGGATGATTGCACCACCTTACAAATTCGATAATTTGCCAGAAGATATAAAAACCAGTAACGATTACGTGTCGTCACGCCTCCACGGTTGACAATGGTTCAATGAAGATGTAATTCTGCGAAAATTACGCTAGCATTTTTATAATATAGCTAAAAACGCTATAAGAATTGATGTAAGATGTGCTGAAAAGGCTCGCTATATCGAATCTATTATGGCCCATAACGTTATAAACATAGAAGATTACACTACATCGGGCTCCACCGACTTACAAAGACTATTCTCTTTTTAGAAAGTATGCTGCTTTCATGCCTGTGAAGATAACCTCTATAAAGAGGAGTATTGTGTCATGCAGAGATCACATCTATTAACAGAGTGGCTTCGTTCACTACTTCCTCAAGAATCTCAACAAAATTTGTCTAAAAAAAGTAGCGAACTCGTCTACAACTCTCTTCAAAAAGTTGCCTACAAGAGGAATAGTGTTGTGAGATTCGGGTCAAGTGCCGCTATTACAGGGGTCGATGAGGTAGAGGACGACGACGACGACGACAACGATAAAACCATAGAATACGCAAATAGTGATGCGGGTCGTAATTTAACACAAGAAAATAATACAAATGAATAGCAGCCTAATAAAGAGAGCCCTAGAAGGGTTGAAAGCCAAAACAATTGGCGTATACGCAGCAGATCGAATTCCGTAATGATAATACCGGTCGCGGTAGTGTGTAATACTGCTGATCATACAAGACCTGGTACACATTGGGTGGCCATGTTTATCAATAAAAATGGATACAGTACGTATTTTGACAGTTACGGTTTCTCACCCATCTCAAAATATCATCTTGAACGACTCAGAAGAAACTGTAAAATTTTTCGATGGAATACCAAGAAAGTGCAGAGCATTGAATCAACGTGTTGTGGTCAATATACTATTATGTTTTCATATCATATGTGCCACGGTGTTAGTTTGCGAACGTTTTGTAGCATCTTTTCAAATAACACGAAAAAAAATGATCGAGTGAATGAAAATGTTTATAAAAGAATTTTAAATAAAATTAAACATAGAAGATGTAAGCAGGCGGGTACATTCGGCAGAGAACGTTCTTAAGGTTTAGGCCATTGTAATCAAACATGTACTTCTGGGTTAAGATATTCATAATATATATAATTTTACTTCAAATATTATAATCAAAGGTGTGTTTTAGATTTAAGCATAATCAATGTTAATTTTGGAATTTATATTTGAATAAATATACTATTGAGTGCACAAAACAATATTTCTCAAATTTTTTCCCTTAATTTCCCCCCTTCCCTCCTTCCTATCTATAAATGAAGAAACACCTGCCCTGCTCACTAGCTGTCTTTACGTTTTCCTCAGTACACCTGGTCCACTGATAGCATCCCCCGCGCCACCCTACGTATTTACCCTAAATAAACACCTGCCCTGCTGCTACTATTCTATTAAAAAAAGTATTTATCCCCTCTACATACTATTTTGTCCAATGCGTGGTAGAGAAAAATTCTTCCCAAGTTTCAGTAAGAGTTTGGCTTCAGTACGATCAAAACGTAAAAATGGCTTGTGAATTACGTGAGTCGGGAAATCTCGAGTTGCCAAACCTTTTATTATCTACTACCTATGCGCTCAATAAGTCTATTTCGAAAAGAATTTGTGTTGGTCTTGAATTTAGTGCTGGATATTATCACGAACTAATCAAACTAGTTTCTTCAGGTGGCTCACACAAAAGTATCTCTCTTGATCGTTATAGCTTGGTAGCTGGTATATTCTTTAAGATCAATTTGACGCCATAACAGCTCATTTTTACAATTCTTATTCTTTTTATTAAGACTTCGGAAGTCCAACTAAGTTGTTACTAACCAATCATGATTTGAATTTCACCACATCGTAGGGCACCAGATCTATCAGCATTGATGAATGACTACAACCAAACGAGATTCACGGCACCGAGGAAGATGAAACACCTGGGCAATCGCTTCGCAAAAAAAAAAAATTTTTCATTATCCACCAGGTATAGTCATGCAGCAGTCAACATTCGAAGGTCTTCGTCAGCAAAGTGTCTTGGTAGATCTTCTCCTCAACGATTTAAGCGAACGTGTCGGTAAGTTTCATCATTCTACTGATTACATTATCGACTTTTTAAAAAGTAAGCTTGGACAAGAGGGACTGGACAATGCAAAAGTGATTATTAATCACTATAAATCATTTAAACAATATTATTCAATTCTCAATAACGAATTACAAGATTATATCATGGAGAATATGGTAGATGTTACTGATCATTATAAGAGCTTGTATTTTAAATTTGTTTTATCTGAAATTTTAGCATTTAGTTTACCTATGATTGCAAAAGATTTGCGAGATATAATGATTCCTGTATAGAAAAAATGTATGTTAAAAAATAAAGAAATTACTTTAATGCTATAAATAACTTTATTCCTTACTATAAATACAACCACCCTTCCCAATCATCCTCCATTTATTCCATAAACATTGCTCGAAATAGACATGGGACAATGCGCAGGTAAGATTGCTTTATTACGTTCTACCGACAGCGGAATAAAGAAAGAACGATACAAAAAGTATTATAAAAAAGAAACAGAAAAATTAGAACATTTTCAAAGGAATAATAAAAAAGATAACACCAATGAAAATATCAATTTTAATAATAACTTTTTACAATAAATACATTTCACGCATAGTCTCTCATCATATTTGTATAACACACACTCGACACCATGGGTCAAAACCGCTCCAGCACCGACAAAACACCTTTACTCCAAGATGATCAAAAGAAAAAGAAGGAAAATCGACCATCATATACCTGGAAACAATATTCTGAAAAAGTCTCAACCAATATCGACTCTATCCCTGAAAGAAAAGGATACGAAACATTTTAATTTAAAAATTATATATATTTACATACGTTCCTTTTCAGGACCAACAAAAGTCTCACACGTAGCAAATAACAATTGATAAATGAATCTCCGACGCCGATACTTCTTGTATTATAAATTAAATTTTTCTTTTTTATATTAATACTTTTTCATTCAAATCTTATTCAACTTGCAAAATTATATCATTTTTTTATTTCGCGCTGTACCACCTCTGTACGCTATAACACCCCTTAGACACCGCAGAGAGTGAGACGGGGGAGGGGAAAATTCGCTATAAGCTACGCTATAACACCCTCTCAGACACCTAGTAGAGCGAGACGGGGGGAGTGGAAAAAATCGATATGTCTCGCTGTAGCGCCCCATATACTACTGATGTTCATGTTTTTTCTAGATAACCTATATGTAACCAGCAAGGAATTCAACCTCGTTATAAAAACAGTAGGAGAGAAAAAAAGTGAGAGACAGGAATGGTTTACGATCTATTTCTTAGACTGGAAATTCTGTTTTAAAGGAAGAAAAAGGAGATTGATTGTACATGCTCTATTGTACGACAGGTGGCTACATTATGGGAGACGGAGCGATGGATATGACTGAGAGCGAAAACAGAGTTAAAGAGATAGAGGGGCATTATAGCATGACTGAAAGTAATAAGAACACAGAGAATGAAGACAGATGGAATGGAAACAGCAGAAAAGGAGACAGAAAGAAAGACGACAGAAGAAAAAGAAGACAGAAAAAATGAAGTTGGAGAAAATGAAGACAGAAAAGACAAGGCAGAAAAGGAAGACAGTTTAAGAGACAGAAGGAAGAATAAGACAGCCATAGAAGAGTGTAATAAGTCAGCTAACAAGACAGAAGAAAAAATTCGATATTCAGACAGCAAACTGAATTGAATTGGAAGAACTCGGTTCTGTAAAAAAAACAATGAAAGAAGTTGGAAGAAAAGAAGTTAAAAGTTACTTCATGATGTAGGACAGATGTTGTCAGACAGCTTAATCGCAGCATTTATCAAAGAAAAGCAAGTGGTGGTAGCATAGTTTGAAAATTCAATGATGGTTGAATTGAAACTCATATATAAAGAACAAATAACGACTGATGTCAATGAAATGCAGATGGCAGAAAAATTGACAAGTGAAGCCAGAACATGTGATGTAAGAGATGGAAAAACGAACGATGAGATAGGAGGTAGAAAATCAATCGGTGATTCAACTAACAATATTATTATAGATATTTTTGAATTAGAAAAGTTCCTCAGTCCGACTATCTTAGATAATGACAGACAGACATAACAAAAATTACGAGATTTAGACAGCAAGCTGAACCGAGTAGTGGAGGGACTTGGTTTCGTTAAGAAAACTATGAAAGAAGTCAAAAGAAATGATCAGATACGCTATAGAGAAGCACAGAAGTATATGAACGGTGCATTTGAAGCTTTTATCAAAGAAAAGGAAAATATAAAAGCCTACTTTGATGAAACAATGGATAAACTTGAAACAAAGTATAAGGAGATATAACTTGTAAAGGAAACACTCGAGACACAGCTGACAGATAAGACGTCAGACTCTGAAGCTAAATGAATCGGCGCATGCAAAAAGGGCCCTAAGTCCATTCTAACAAATTTTGGAAAAATGAAAAATAGTGTATTACTTTTCTTACGCTTGGTGGATTAACTTGAAATTCATTACATACGTAGTTACTATTGCTAAAACTGGCCGATGAATTTTTTTAATTGATAAGAAAACCAATGGACTTAGGTCCATTTTCGCAGAATCTGTAAAAATTAAAATTTTTATGGAAATATATTTAACTTTTATTCATCAATAATACATTCCACAATATTGTTATATTATTTCATACATATAAAACTAATAATTTATTTAGAAAAATAATTTTCAACAATTCATTAACAAATAACTACTAAATTTCTTTAAATACTAACATGAATAAATAAATAAATAAATGAATGAAGAAATAAATGAATAAATGAATGAATAAATAAATAAATAAATATGTAAGTGAATAAATAAATGAATACAGATAAATATTATTAATCACAAGTAGGATATTCAAGAAGAACGTTGAAAACTTTTTTATATTGACTTGGTATGTAATTTATCAGTTTTTTTAAATCTTCAATTTTTGATTTTTTTATAGAAACGTAACCATCTGAAAAAACTTTAACTAAAACTATTAACTATTTTTTACTATTTTTTCTTTAACGATTTGTTTTAAATTTTAACTTTTTGCAGAAACTAAAATTTTAAAAATAAGGTTTTTACTATTTACTATTTAAATTATGATGAAGCATCATTTTTTATGCACAAATTTGATCTTATCTCATTTTTTCCAATAAATGGATATGAGGCCATGCACCGATTCATATACCTTGTACTACGTTCTCAAAATTAAGGGATTTCAATATATGCAAAAATATTAAATTCGGCAAAAAGGGACCTAAGTCGGAGACTTAGGTCCCTTTTTGCAGAACTCAATATTTAAAAAATGCTTTCATATAGCAATTGAACATTGCATTTGATGAAGACTGCAATTCTATTACGTAATATGGAGCTATCTAAATTTGACCCGAAATTGTACTTAGGTCCCTTTTTGCATACACTGATTCAAATAGAGAAATCACTCTAAAGACAATAAAACGACAAGTGACACAAAAGTGAGAAAATTGATGGATAATGTAAGTAATAACATTTAATATAAATATTATTAAGTCAAAATAGTTAAAAAAAAAAAAAACAACGACGGTGAACGTATAAACAGATTAGAAATTCATGTTAAAACTCTCCTCCATTATGAATGAATTAAAAATTGAAACAAACTCTGGGAGAAAAAACCAAAAAAAAAAATTTTTTTTAAATATTCGTTGTTTTTTTTTGCCTTTTCTCATAGAGATTATTTCAATTTTTAATTTAACAGATCAGAGAGTTACGTTCGATTGGAAAACTGATAAAATAGTCAATAAAAATGACAATAAAATTAATGATATTTTTAAACAGCTGACAGAAAAATTAAAACAAAGATAACTAATAAATGACCAGTAGGACGACTGAGAACAGAACCTAAACAAAAATTGAAAAATCCGCAAGAACTAAAAGGACGGAAAATAAAAAAAATTAATTAAACGACCGAGATAAAGTCAAAACCAATGCAACAAATCAGACAGATAAAAAAATTTATACATTATTGACAGAAACAAATGATTATCAAAGCAAATATATGGATGTCTTGAAAACAGCAATAGACTGAAGCAATTAATGAAATTTCAGAATATACGAATACATTCAATGTTTAAAGACTCATAGTTAGATTAAACGCCAGCTGAAATAGAAAAGGATCCAATAAGATCAAATGCAAACAGATATTTAAAAGAAAGACAGAAGCTAACAGCAGAGAAAGATACGAAGACAGAAATATTTGCGATTTACCAGAAATCTGCATACTTGTGTCACCACTATCTTTGATAAAGTCGATATTAGTGACGGTAAACAAATTGTATTTGAAAATATGTCAAATAAACATTAAGACAGCTTTATTAAATAGTTACTTAAATAGTGAGGTATACATATAAATACATGAAAGAAAGAAATTAAGAAAACATAAAAATTTTTTCTAACAGGAAAAAGCTTTATACAGCTTAAGGGTAAGCACAATGGGTTGAAACGAGAGATATGAAATGACAGTAGAAAAGTATGGGCTGCAACCATTTAAAATGAATCATGTTTATTTATTAAGTATTACTAAGACAGTCTCCTGATTCTGATTATTTATATAGATGATATCGTATTAGTATGCAACAGCATATAAATGTTAGAAAATAATGAGATCCATCCTAAAACAGAAATTTGAAATGATTGATATGGAGAGCCCAAGAATATTTTTAGGCTTAGAAATTAAAAGAGATAGACAGAAGGGACCACTAAATTTAAAGCAAGAAAATTATATGAACAAAATGCTGACAAAATTTCACTATGATCAAGTACATTCGTAAGGAACATCTATGGTAACAAATCACGTGGCTAAACGAAAGGAAAGACAGCAAAACAGACTGAAGAGATAAACGAGAGATTAATGACAGAAAATCAATGCCATTAACTATTATAGAGAAGTAGTGGACACAGTGATGTATTTTGAAGAAGCAAGCAGGCCAGATGTCAGTTATGCTGTAAATGTCTTGAGCAAACATTAAATCCGATAGAAATAAATGTCATAAAGAGACAATAAATATATCTGTCTGGTAAATGGTTGAATTTGTTTCTATATAATTAAAAGGAACCAAACATTTTGAAGATGAGTTTAAGGGATAAAATGACAGCTTATAGGAACTGATATTATTGCATTTAATGTCAAAAGAATCATTGCAACGAGAGCTGTTACCAATGATATTTTGGTACAATAATAAAGCAGCTGAATTAAATGTAACGATAGGTAGTGTAAATTAGCTAAGACATATGACAGAAATTAAAGAACTTTGAATAAAAGAATCCATAACACGAGGATTAACAAATGTCAGCTGGATCTTCTCTAAAATTCAAATAGCCTATATGCTTAAGAAACTATTGTTGTTTGAATTGCAGGAACGACTGTGAAAATTATCACTGAACGACTGATAAGACTGACTATATTTTTATTGCATTTATATTTCTACTAATCATTTAAATTTGTGTGTATTTTAGATTTCAAGGGAAACAATATCAAAAAGATGGCACGATCTATCAAATAATAAAGCTGATCCAATATTAATCAATGTATTTCTTTGAACGATTTGAGCATGGGAGGGAGTGTTAAATATATGCACGCTCAACCCGATATATTCAGTAAGATTGCGCCACCTATTACAGCGTAATACGGCTGGCAACATTTCAAGGTTAGTCCATGGATATCGCTCGAGAAGAGAGGAGCTTAGAAACTGATTATCTTATTATTAAAGTTTTGTATAGTTAACATAAAGATTATTAATTTTTTCTAATAAAGGTGTACGTTTTTAAATTATTTATTACAATATTTAAAATTTTCAAAGAAATTAATTCACATGCTATGTCATTAGGTGGATTAAATGAATCAAGCAATTTAACGTACCAGAAAATAAAATATTTTTTAATATAAAATAAACAATATATTGTATAATAATAATGAATATCCACCATAAAGTTATGCTATAAATAATCAACTATATGACAAACAGATAACAAAAAGACAATTATACAATAAAATTATTTCTTTAACGTTCCACTGCGGTCTTGTCGTAGTGACAGAGTTATCGCTTTTTGTTTTTGCCTTGCGTATATTACTTTAAATATTCTTTTTCACGTAAAGAGACCATTTATTAGGTTTTAAACTAAAATGTGTAAACGAGAAATTAATCAGTTTATTGTTAACACAGTAAAAGCAGGATAAATAATTTAAATACAACGAGTCTGTTTTCTCATTTGTTCATAGTAACTGAAAAATTTTTGTTGTATTAGGAACGTTTTTCAAAGTTTCTGGTAATTTTATATCAATGTACTCTATATCAACTTGATCAATCAGAAATGTTATTTTTTCGGATTTGCTTGAATTAATCACATTCAAGCAAACTATTCCTGAAAAATACAACGAAATCCGTTATTAATAATCATTCTAATTAGGGGTGGGACTATCCGGATAAAAATTATTAGAATAATGAATTTTTTTATTCGAATGATATCCGTAATCCGGATAATGACTATTCGGATT
Source organism: Anastatus disparis (assembly GCA_017163975.1). Classification (NCBI taxonomy): domain Eukaryota; kingdom Metazoa; phylum Arthropoda; class Insecta; order Hymenoptera; family Eupelmidae; genus Anastatus; species Anastatus disparis. The sequence continues at coordinate 833,906 of JAFFSR010000334.1, read as the reverse complement.
TTTTATTCGAATAATCAGTATTCGAATAATGACTATTCGAATAATAAATAATCGAGTCTAATTATTCGAACTTCAAAGAATTAACGGTACACACATCCACATACCCACTCACCCACATAATCACACACACAATTGAATTATTCGATTAAAATTACTATCCGAATATTTTTTGATTATCCGAATACTTTTTGATTATTCGAATATTTTTTGACTATCCGGATTATTTCATTACGAATAGTATTATTCGTTTATTCGAATGATTCAAATGGTCAAAAAATCCGAAAATAATCCCATCACTAATTCTAATAATAATAAACTAATTAATAATTTTTCATAATCACAAGAATAATCAAATAACAGAAGTTTGCAAAATTATTAATTATAATATAAATTTATAAGTTTACTTTCTTACTAAATATATATGTTGCTTACGAAAAGATAACACGCACTATGACTGCATCGATCTTGAAATTTATTAAGTTTTAGACCTGCGTTGAAGTCAACACGAGACTATTGTTGACATACTAATCATATGTACAAAATGATAATGTTTATGGGCATTATATAGATGTCATTAGTAGCAGCCGAGAAATAGAGAAATTACGTGTGATTTTTAAAAATAATTGTTTTAACTCTAATTTACTCGATAATTGTTATTGGGAACTCACACACTTGCTATGACCTCTCGTGGCTAGGCAGTGAAATAATCTAAAAAACAACTTTTCGTTGAGTAGCATAGCAATTGAGATATTGCATGAAAAATTTTTTTCAAACCCATTATATCCGTTATTTAGAATAAGAAAACATAAAGGACACGTATTTTTTCTTTTATTATAAAAATAAAAACTCAGAGAGATGAAGACATTTGAAAATTGGTGTGACGGCACGAGTACAGGTGAACTCGTAACGTAACGTACATTGGCGCTGTATCTATATATATCAAAATTGTATTAATGTTACGTCAGACTAATAAATTAGTCTTTCGTAGGCGCACGTTTGCTTATGGTAAAGCTAAGAGTTCTTTTATTTAATTTACCGACTCCGACACGTTTCACGACTTTTATTTTAATTTAAATGATTTTATTTATAATATCTTTTTAAACGAAAAGGGGCATATGATAAAGTCACAATTTCAGCGACCTTATCAAGTATGAAAGCCACAGCCACAATTTGAACGGCTGCATGGACGGCTTGTAAGTTTTTTAATTATTTGTTTAATTAGAGTTTTAATAACATTAAAAATAATTAAATAGTAGTCATATATATGTATATATATATATATATATATATATATATATATATATATATATATATATCTATTAATAAAAAAGACAAGAAAATAGTGATAAGTTTAGCGATAAAATAGTAATATAATTTTGAATAAAATAATAGTAATATAATAAAACATGTAAGGTTTTAAGCAAATGAAAATAAAACGTAATTTAAACTTTAATTGTAATTTATTCAAAAAAGGTGAAATTAAATTTATTGTTACAAAAGTTAGAAAAATAGAAATATAATATAGTAAGGCAAAGTTCGAAAGTAAAAATTAGTAACACAAAATTTTGAAAAACAAAAATTAGAAAATGATTTACTCTTTTTGAAGAGAGAGAGATGCAAATCCTTGTTACAGTGGAATATGATCTAAGACTTCAAATTGGTGAAAGATTGGTAGAATTCCCTTGAAGTTTGAATTTGAAATTGGTAGAAATCCTTTGATGAAATCTGAGCAGTAAATAGTAAAAGTTCCTTGCTGAAATTTGAGAACACTCGGTTCTGAGGCTTGGAAGGAAGTGACTGAGTACAGAAAATTCAATCCATGAGCTGGATTTTGAAAATTAGAAAAATTTTAAAGAGGGAGAAATAAGGGTGGTCCCTTAGAGATTAAAGTTAAAAAGTTGGAGTAATGGAAATCTAGGAGGAGCAAAGGATGGTGCTCAACTGAAAAACTTAAAGTTTTCACTGAAAATAGGAGGTTTAAGCAGTTGGACAACTGAAAATCTCGTGCTGAGAATTATCCATAAGGTAGAACTTCTGGATATCCTCGTGGAGTTTCGCTAGGTGTAAATTTTCTGTCTCTCTCTCTCTCCTCAACGAGCAAATCTATTTCTATTACAAAAATAATTTATTTGTTTATGAATAATAAAAAGTAAAATATTTTGCTAATCAACGCTCGCATTGTTTATAATTTTAACTATCGAAAAAAAGAAAAAAAAATGAAATAAAAAAAATAAGAGTTTATTAATTTCGCATAAAGTCTTAAAATTAAAAGATATAAAAATATTAATATTATTCAATTAATAAATTGCTTAACTATTACTTGATCCTAAATGATGTATATTAAAGATAAAAAGAAAAAGAAATATGGAATAACAACATTGACTTATTACATTATTACTTGTATTACGCATTTTACGCATGTTACGCATCTTTAGATTGTTTTTGAAATAAAAATAAAAATATTGAGACCTCACTCGATGATTTTCATACAGAAAAGCATCATGGTAATAAGCGGCGAGAGGAGATATAAGAAAGGCCCGAACGCGCGTTTACAAGCGCGCAGCTACGCCCCTAATTTCGACAGCCAAGCGACTATTAATTGTAACACGTATACTTTCTAATGTATAATATCCCTACTCTAAGGCGGTAGAGTAGGAACGTAGCGGCAAGCGCCGAAAATGCGAAGCATCTTGCTTAACGAAGAGCTTGCGCTCTGCACTCGTGTGTCATTTCTTCAGTAATAAAGATCCAAATAAAATGTAATTGCCGAGTCAGTGTCTTTTTCTCTACGTTATTTGTTCACGTATGGTGGTGAAGAAGTTTGCCGAAATAGCAGCTTCCTAACTGCGAGTGAGCTAATAACGTATTATAAATAATTAAACGGTAATAATTGAAAATTTATCATGATAATAAAGTGTGTGAATCGTGGTGTGTATTAGTTAAATTCACCACGTTTATTAAATTAAAGTTCTATAAAAAGGGTAAAAGCCCAAACGTAATTCTTGCAGAAGCATGAAACTTGCAAAGCGTCGCTTGGAGTTCTCACGCCGTTGCGAGAATAATATCAAAATCGCGTAATTGTAGTAATCTCTAAGCGCGGTTGATGATGCATGAGGCCCAATAATCCTTATGCCTTATTTCCTTTTTCCTCTCACCTTTCTTTTCAGGAAGAATCAACTACAATTTAAAACATTCCGAGTAAGCTGGTGCACATGAACCCGAGCTTACAGAGCAAGACGTCTCTGTGGTGTACGGTGTAGCTCGGCTTACTCATTTATCATACAAAACCTCACGTATAAACGATAAGTTAGTGTATATTAAAATCGTACCAAATAGATAACTAAAAGTACGATTAAAAGGTGCTTCATATACTTGGTATTAAACAAGTTGTGACGTCAAAATATAAAAAATAGAATTATAATAAGAATATTTTCAACTCTAAAAATGCGTTAGATAATAATATTTATAATTATAATAATAATAATGATCTAATAGTAAAACGTAATTATACGTAAATACGCATGTTATTTACGCTTAATTGAATACCTCAAAAATAAACAAATCTTAATATAGAGAAAATCTTTTTGTTGTTTTTTATATTGAATTTTATTTTGTTTTTGTTAATAAATGTTTATGCTTGCTTGACCATAAAATAGTGCAAAACTATTAAAAAACGTCATATAGCCAAACCTGCATAAACATCCATAATTTTTAATTTATTTTTTTATTTTTTTATTTTGTTTTTGTTTGTAAATAAAATTTCTCTTTTTTTTTAACTTATTTGCTAAATTATAATATTATTAATAATAATAGTAATACGCATTTATATAGATACGTATATGCATTATTAAATAGAAGAATTTAAACATGCTAAACAAATTAACAGTATGTGCATATATATGTCTATGTAACTCATTCCTAATATTAATTAATTAATTAATGATAATTATACATATATCTCAGAATCATATTACAACTTTTGTAAAAGGAAAAATGATAATAAAAGTTAATAAAGCATATCTAAGTTTTGTTAAGTTGTATCATAATTCTGTTAAATGCTGATTGGTATCGCCTTTCCTCAGCTATTGATATTATTTATTAATTATTACAACGAGTTAAATATTAAATTTTTAAAAATAAAGAAAAATAAAATCAATCACACATTTCCACAATTTACACAAACATCCTCGCAAACTAGTGCATAAAATATTGTAATACTATTAAAAAGCGTGATATACCCGAATTTGCGAAAATAATTGTGTCATATGAAAATTTATAATTAATAATTTTCTTTTGAAAACAAGATTTTTTAAATATTTAATTTATATTATTATTTAAAAAGGAAAATAATATTTGAAAGTTTAGGAATTTCCACATTTAACGGTGCAACATAGGTACAGTTTAAAAGGGATTATCCCTTTATTGCACCATAAAGATAATTACGGGTCTCATATAATTTGAACTTTGGTGTATATTGAAAATTTGGAAATACATAGATAAAAATAAAAATATAAAAATGTGAAAGATTTTAGTCTAGACATAAACTTTTATTATTAGGAGAGACATAGATGCAAACAAACAAAAAAAGTTGTACGTAGTCAAGGAAAGATAAAAAATATTTTAAGGGAAAAGATTTTACATGGGTAAATGTAGAAAGCATATTTTAGAATTTTAATTTAAATCGAGAGGAAAAAATTTTTTTTAAATAGGTGGCGACATAACATTAACTTATATTGGCTATAACTTTTGGAATTCATCATATTTTAAAAAACGAAAAAATACGGGTCTTTTATTTTTTCATATTCTACCTGGCGGATATAATGCATTTTTTCGTGCAAGGTCCTAATTAGTGTTGAATTTTTTTTTTTAAGTGATAACTTCTTATGGGACGGTGAGTTGCTTAGGAATTTAGACAAAAATTTCAGCTCGTGAATCTTAAATTTTAAGCTCGTAAAACTTAAATTTTGAGCTCGTAAAACTTAAATATGTAAACAAAAAAAATAAGGCCTAAATATAAGTGTGGTTAAAAAAAAATACATATAGAAAATGCATGTCTATTTCATTTATATATGTATGACATTTTACACCAACTGAGAGAGCAAAAAAATATGAATCGCTGAAACTCTGTGAAATTATTCTTTTTGTTACCCAAAATATGTAAAAAAATTTTTAAGGATCTAGATTGAAAGGATCAAGAGCTACAGAACCTTAAAATTTAAAAATTTTTCACATTTTTGGAAAAGTCCTAACTTTATCATTTTAGAGAAAAATCTATAATAACACTTCTTGTTGTTAATGAAGAGAAGAGTTGGCATGATTTTTTACGGAAGTGAATTTTGCAGTTTTCTGATTGATTCTTATATGTATAACATGTAAATTGAAATTATTTATTGTTCTCCACTCAAGAAATTGGCTTTCAGTGGTTTATTTTCTTCTATTTTTTATTAACTTCAAAATAAATTTTTAATTGTGTAAGTCAGAGCCACCAATAAGGAGTTATTATTATGTATTATTTATTTTTCTTATTAAAAATAGCCTGTAGTATATTAAACATAAGCATCTGGTTTTAATACTTGAAAACTATTAAAATAAGTTTCAAATTCATTTAATAAAATCTTATTTATCAATTAGAAGCTTAATTATTAATTAAACAACACTCGTTATCATTATAATTACAATTACTTTCGAAAGGCAAATAAGACTTTGAGTTATTGCAAGCTCAAATCATTATTTTTTAATAAAAATTTAGTTATTTTGAAGAGTTGTTTGATCAATAAAGACGAATAATTGAATATTCACTATTTTACTCAGCTTAACTTTCTATAAAAAGTATCTGTTCAATGGAAAATGATAATATAATTTTGAAACACACACTATTAAATAAAATAATAGAGGCTCCCATTACATCTAAATTCAGGATCTGTATCATCTTCCAAATGAGCTGTTACAATTGGAGTACTGATTTTTAGATTAGCATTAATAATTTCATCAATACGTGGTACTCCTTGAGTAATGTTCATAGATGCTACACGAGCAAAATGGAAAGTTTTCAAGGTCATTCAAGTACCAAGTTCTCCAATACTTTGTGCAGGTAAAGCACCAACTGCAGTGCCTTATTCAATTTTTGCTTCCATATATTTTTCCTTACTTGTATAAATAAATTCAACAAGTTGTGATACAGTTAAACATACAATGTACCTGTAAACTGGGGCATCTGGTTTAATACGCTGTCTAATCATAGCAATTATAATTACATCTGTTTTTAAAAATTGAGCTTATTCTTGCCTAAATTCTTCACTTACACAAGAATATTACAGATTATTATTATACAGAGGGACATGAAAAGTTCTGAGGTTACTTTTATAACACTATGGCCATCTAATGGATTTTCAATTCTATACGCTGATATACATTTAATATCATCAAGAACTCTTGTATAATCAACAGGACAGTCTTTGCCTCCCATGTACGTTGGGTCCATATAATATACACCATAAAGAATTTGAACAATATCACCAACAAAATTTTTAGTTGTCATATCATAATGTAAACAACGATCTTCTAAACTTTTACCAATCTTCTTTGGATACATCCAGTTTCAGTAATTTGAACACACTATGACCACTATTAGCTTGTTGTCCTATACAAACAATCATTAGTGAAATATAAATAAAACTTTCCGTGGATCCTGATAATGCCATAATTAAGAGACTATTACTAGGATGAAGTTTTTTTAAACAGACTTTGCCAGCATGGACACGAATAACTGAAAGTTTCTTCAAAATCATGGTTTTAATACTTTCTTCTTCGGAACAACCAGGTTGACAAGGCAATCGATCACTTTTCATTTTATGAATATACTTAGTACACTTACATAGCCATTGGTAAGTAATTCTTGTTTTGATTCTAATCAACTGTGTCAAGAAAATGTCATTTGATACCAGAATCAAGTAAAATTTTTCTTCTATATCTCTCTGTCCAATGTTACCAGCAACTAAAATTTTTTCAATAATATTTTTTATGAAACTGAGGAGTTTGTATTTGTGAACTGTAACGATTATCTCTTTTCATAAAAACAATATCCAGTACTTGTTTATCAAAATATTAATCATATCTTGCTGATTTAATTTTTATATACTGTAGACAACTAGCAAGTAAAAACAACCTTGGTAAAGCAACACGCATGAATTTTGAAGTAAAAAATTAAGTCAATCATTTACTGAATAACATTACTTTCTTGTGGGCCCGAATCGAAAGTCGATCCTCATACTCAATCTCAAACCTCATTCTGTCTTGGTCTATGTCATGATAAAAACTCATTCTATTCTTGTCTCTTGAGATTCAGACACTACTATAAATTCCAGTCATTGTCATGAACTATACGCGTAGAGTTTTTCTTGAACCATCGGTGTTATCTATATATTTATCAAAAAAACGAATTATTCATTTGATACGCAAATAACAAGCATTCGTTTGGTATAATAATATATTGGATTACAAAGAATCAGAAAATCAAACATCAAGTACATACAAGATGTCTATAGATGGGTGATTCTATTCGAACGGGTCAAATTCAAATTTTAAAATAATAGAAAATAAAGGTGTTCATTTTAAAAATTTTACTCAGGTTTTTTTATGGTTATATCTAATAGAACAATATCCCAAAGTAGCCAAGCTGTCCATAGGTTATTCTTAGAAAAACTGATAGATAAAAAATATACTGATACAGAGGAATTGCTTTTATTTCAGGGGAATCACTTTTTTTATTACCATCACTTAATATACTATTTTCTAATAATATTTATGTCGAACAAAGATTCTCAACTATCTGAAATATTTTAGAATTAGCTATTACCATTTATGGATGAATTTTTAAAAATAAAAAACGACGATTTACAGCAAAAATATGTATTTTTAAACATTATTAGAAGAAAGAACAAATATATCCATACTTGAGAAAGTTTGCTTTTTCAAAATATATAATAACATTATTTTTGTGTTTGGGAGTAGAGTTAAGAGCAGGCCGGATTCGCTGTCCTTGTCTAATTGGCATTTTTGTTATTTACTCAAGTATTAATCGGTGTATCTGCAAATTGAAGGTTAAGCGCAATAGATATTATTATTACAAATATTTATGCACAAGAAAAAAAAATCTATCGCTTTGTTTTTGAGAAAAGTAAGGAACGCGGAAATATTATAAACATAATCTTTTACTTCGGCGTTCCTTACTTTTCTCAAAAACAAATCGGTAGATTTTTTTTTCTTGTGCATAGATATTCATAATAATAATATCTATTGCGATCAACCTTTATTTTGAAGATACACCGATTAATACTTGAGTAAATAACAAACAACTCAATTGTTACTCGGTCGGTATCAGGTTCTACTCCGGCCTGCCGTTAAGTGTACTTGATGATAAAGGATTAGTAGGAAGTTTGCCACGTTCACGTGTAGAAACCATTTTATTACCAATCTAAAATAATATATTATCAATTTATAGATTTTCCAATTCAGATTTTTCAAAGACTTTCATTTAAATTTAAATAATTATATACTTACTTTGATATCAACGACAAACTCTTCATCAAAGTTAATGACAAACTGATATTTTTATTTTCTGAACACTACGATGTAACCTTTGATTTCGCTTTATTTATTTGCAGTATATACGTAGTATATAGTGTAGTATGTAAATATGACTACAGTGATTGTTTACAAAAAGATTTGAGAATGTGCTTACTCGGAAATTCTCCACAAATATATATATATATATATATATATATATATATATATATATATATATATATATATATATATATATTTATATTTAATTTTGAATATATAAAAATTATAAGCAGTATAATATGTATTAAATTTCAAGTGTACAAATAATTTAACACTTCATGGTATGAAATTCATGAATGAAATTGTTGACTTTATTATTTAATTAGAATTTTGTGAGAGCATCAGAAAAAAGGCAGGGGAATTATATGCCAGGGGAGATTACCTGATAATTTGAATGAAATTTTTACTGAGTAAACGGTCTCCAACATTCACTGCTATACAAACTTTTTTAGTTGTACATTACTACTTTCTTAAGAGGATATCGTAGTTCTGCTCCTCCTAATAATATTTTTATTCAAAGTTCATGAGTAAACAGTGCGTCAAATCAAATTCTTTCACTTCAGAAAGAAAATTCGTAAGATTAATCCTTAGCGCGGACAAGTAAAGAAATTTATCAAAATAATATACATAAAAAGTTATAAACAAACTTTCGATATATACTATTTTGAGGTTAGGTTCATCGAGCTTGATATCTAATTTTCATTCAAAGTTCATAAAAAAATATGAAGCTAAATTGAATTTTTAATTTAACAAAAATTATTGTATTAATATAGTTTTAGCGCGGACAAGTCATTATATTTGTCCAAATAGTGAATTTAAAAAGGTATCAGTAAGATAAAAAAAGCAAAACTCGATTCCAACAACTACGACATCCCGTTAAACGTCTATTACGTATTTAAATATGCGCTTATATCATCTGTGACAGTTAAATGTTTAAAGCCAGGGAAATTATCGTAGAAGAGGTAACTTAGCTTTCATAAGTGAAATGATGTTTACCGTAAACAAACATGTATTCTATGATCAACAAAGCAATTTTTCAGCGAAATAAACATATAATAACAATATTTCCATGTGATAGGAATAGCTCATGTTTCCATAAGATTCAAATATAATATTTTGTATTATTATTGCTTTTTATCTATGAAAAAATATACATTTTTTTTATAATAACAGAGGGTCAAAGAAAATATTTTTTTCAACCATTCTGCTAAAATGTATGTACGGAATATTTTTTGATCTTTCAGAAGTATTAATTCATCTATCTTGTATCTCTACAACGTTTAAAAAAAATTTTATATATAATCACAGACAGGGGAGATTACTTTTTATACTTTTTAAGGGTCCCTGCAAAAGCTACATTGAAATTAGCGATTAAAAAGTCAACGGATCATAAAGTAACAAGCTGAAAGTATATGAAAAATTTGTGGTTAATAATATTTGAACCTTGTATTGATAGTTTATTAAACGATTACATGTGATTACCCGTTAGAATAGAATCACCCAGATACTCCTAGTCGTTATCTTTATAGAGTATAAACATACTATATACTATACACTATATGGAGTATAAATATACTATACTTTAGTTTTTCAAGCAGAAGACCATAATTATTCTTATTTATATTGAAAATAGCGGATTCATATTAATAAATATAATTGCTATTTCCATTGAGTCTAGATACTCTAAAATCTTTGATATGTATTGATATAAAACTAGTGACAAATTAGTACATCTAATAAAAAGATGATGGGATTCTTGTTGTCTAACACAAGTCAAGAGTGTCAATTAAATAATTCTGCAGCATATTATTCGAATGCATTAGATTGTATTACTAAATCAAATTACATTCCAATTCGACAAGATGTCTTATATACTACAATTTCGATGGACTGCAATTGAAGATGTTTGATGTTTATGGTCAACGCTCTGAACAGAAGAAATGGATTCAATACTTTACAAATGTCACTGCTATTATATTTTGCATTGCTTTAAATGAATGTGATTTAGTTCTTGCTGAAGATGAAGAAATGAATCATATGATTGAATCAATAAAATTGTTTGATTCCAATAGTTCGTAAATATATTAATTATTTTATTTTTTAGTACGAAAGATTTATTTGAAGAAAAAATTAGTAAAATTCTAACAATTTACTTTTCTAAATACAAAGTGCAAAATATTTTTTAAAAAAATTTAATAAACTTTAATTTTTGCATAAAATAATTTTTCTTTAATTTCCTATTTATAATTCAATATGTCTTAAGAAAAGGTCACGTATCTCTGTCCCTTTCTAATTAAAGAATCGAGTTTTTCACAGAAACTAATAGCTTTAGCAAAAAATGAAGAGAAAGCCGCATCTTGTATCAAAAAAAGCAATATTTTCTTTGATGAGAAAGAATTAATTTTATTGCTTCGTTCTCAAGAAAACCTTGAAAAACTTAAATCATAGAGGTTAGGATGGACAATTTCGTTTTTCAAGGTTTTCTTGAGAACGAAGCAATAAAATTAATTCTTTCTCATCAAAGAAAATATTGCTTTTTTTGATACAAGATGCGGCTTTCTCTTCATTTTTTGCTAACGTTAGTAGTTTTTGTAAAAAAATCATTTCTTTGATTAGAAAAGGACAGAGATACGTGACCTCCTCTTAAGTAATTTAAAACAGTTTATTCTTTTCATAAATTAATCACAATTATATAATAAGTATTAATTATATTGACTCGAATTTAGTGATCGACAAGAATTTGATGGAAGTAGATGAAATGGTGAATAAAGTAAGACATAAAACTACCATGCATCCACGTTTCAAGCATCCTGCAGTATCAGGGCTCTACTCCTTTACGAACATCAATAATATGTTAATTACCAGAAAATTCTCTTAGTTTTATGAATTGTTTTTTTCTCGGAATATGATAAATAACAAATAATAATATAGTTTAAATAATATTCATTAGGCAAAGAGAGAAAAATGGATTTTTATTAATAACTCTTTTTATTGAATGTTTTATGTTTTATGATTATAACCATAAAAATTTTTAAAAATCTTTGTTTCTGTATATTCATTACACAGCGAATACAATTTTGCTTTAATGGTGCTATTCATCGGTATCAGACAGTGCTGATCTTGGATATTTTCTACTTTGCTATTTATTTTGAATCGTTTGGATGAAAATCATTTGTTTGCATTGTAGTCTTTTTGTTCAGAATACTTAAATGATATATTGGGCATCCTTCCTGTAGTATTTAACCACTCTAAAAGATCTGAATACGTTAAAATTGACTCGTTTGCTGATATTTGACTTGATTAGTAGCTCCTGAAAAAATGAAATAACTTACAGAAAATAATATTAGTCATTCTTAAATTTAAAGTTAGCTGAAATGATCGATTTCATAAATATATATTTTATTTTTATCTAAAATTATTTTAAGAGGAGACATGAATGACTGGATGAACGAAGTGATTGACGACTAATAACTGAACATTACCTTGTTTAACAGTTGCCCCAAGTCCATCGCAAGGTCCTTTACTATGAGCTGTGGGATAAAAATGCCACTCTGCTTCACATTGAAAATTGCTTTGATGGTATGCTAAGTTAATTACATTCTTATAATTCTTGTATTGCTGTGGAGCACCGTCTCGTGGAGAAGTAGTATATTTTTTCTAAATTTCCAAATTTATTCCTTAAGAAACTGATGACAATTTTGTGAAATGTATATACTGCTATTGCATCATGTATTAAACAATCGGATATTATTACTAAACTCCGATGTTTTAGATCATTGCCTTCTTTGAAGTAAATTATAACCTTGTACACGATGGCTTGATTATTATTTCAATGGCATCCTGGAGCTGCATCCTAAAGAATGGATAAAATACAAAATTTTTTTGACATGTTTAAATTTAATTATTAGATTTTTCATATGATATTAATATATTACCTGAACTGTAAAAGCATAATTTTCCGCAAAATCAAGAATTACTTGAAATTCTTTATGTTTTAATTGATCCTTTAACTTTATAGAAAAAGAAGACTGTTTTATAGCTGTAAATGTATGGGGCAATAAATTCTTCACTTTTTTACAAAAATACTGTACGAAATCATCTGTCTCTTTGACTAAAGTTTCAAGTGTCGTTTTCGGGTTATTAATCCATTGCTTGAAATTCAGTGAATCAATATTATTACTTTGAAATACCTTAGATAAGATATTTTCAAGCTTTTTAATTCCAGGACATTCTCTACAGTTGTTATAATAGCAATCATCTGTCTGCATATCACACAAGATCAATTTGAAACAGTTTCTATACGTTTCTAGAATATTATCTTCATTTTCCGTGAGTTTAGCTAAGGAACAAACTGAAACATTGAATCAAAAATTATTTTTATGAAACTTATATATTCAAGTGCAAAATATACGTTTAGAAGCATGTAACTAATAAAAATACCCAATATCATAATTTTACATTCTGATGATATGGGCATATGCAAACAGAATGTGTTCCACTGCTGCCAGCCAACACACAGTACAAAGGATGGTAAATTTGGTGAGCCTCTTTTTAAACCTCTTTGGGCGCTGTTAAAAATTCTTACGTACGATTGTACGTAAGAAAGAATTTTCACTAGCAAATTTATAAGTTACATATTTTGTTAGAAGTTAATTAATTTGTTTGTAGATACATGTACACAACAAACGTTTCTTGTTCATTTTTTAGATTAAAAATGAATAAAAATTATAGAAAACAAATTTGTTATTCTTTTCTTCAAATTAATTATAAATTTTGATGTTTATAATTTAAATAAATATTATATACTTATAAAATGAAACAAAACATGTGTGTATTTTACTTCTCAATAAAATAATTTATTGAAAAGTTTATCTAAATAGAGCATAAAAGTTATAATCCATATAAAGTCTGTAATCTAAATAATGCAAAATCTAAAACCATATGAAATATTTAGAATTATTGAATCTTAATAAAGTAATGATTATTATGTTATTATAACAAATCATGTTCTTTCGGCAAATAATTTAATGACAATTATGTTATCACAAGCAAGAAAAATTTTCGATGTTAAATGTTTGATTAAATGATTTTCGAAAAATGTTTGCTTCCATCAAATTACAAACCTTTCTTAGGATTAGGTGTTGATAGTAAACCTTTATTTCTAAGAATACTACGAGCATTTTGAATCATTTTTTGAAGAATTTTCTCAATAATATTACATAATTCTTATTGAAATTTAATTTACCTCCATGAACTATTTGCTGCTCTGCTGTCTCGGAAAGTAGATCTTGCGATTTAATCCTACATCGTCCACATATTCGCTGCCCTTCTGCAATCTTGGGGAATAGATTTCTAATTTTTTCTGATGCATATTGCAATGATTTTTTCTTATGATGCTTATCAATACTAAACGGATTGCAGCATCCATCGTAATGGATTTCTGTTGTTGGGAATGGCATTTCTAAGGACAAGATAATTAATGATTTATTGAAATAATTATTGAACAGTGATTACGTTCTTCTTTTACGTAAAAACCTCAAGTATACCCAATTACAAATCAGATCCCCAATTACAAAAAAATCAGATGATAAATCACTTGATTTATCATACCAAAACATAATGTAACGATTTTGTTTGTTTTTACACGTTTTAAACCATGCTTATGTCAATTTAGAGAAATTTTTGAAAATTTTGAACTTATGAAATTTTTTAGATAATTTGGTCTTAGAAAAAAATTTTGACTAATTTAAAAAAGAAATTTCTAAGTTCAAAAATTTCAAAATTTTTCGAATATTGTTCTAAATTGACTAACTAGGAGAGTGTCACACCTCCGGATCACGGATTTTGCTCAAACTTTAGGATAAGTTTTCAGATGATAAAATATGGAAAAAGTTATAGTCACAAACACTCAATATTTTCCTAGTCACAGGCAATTAAAGAAAATCATTAAAAAAGCTTAGATTTTTAAACGCGTATAGTTCTTTAGCATTAATAGCTACAAGCTTGAAACCTTTTTCAAATTAAATCTGAGCTTAAATCCTTTTGAAACAGTGGTTACAGCGTATCAAAATATTATTTTTGCTTTCTCATAAAGAAAGCATTGTATCGATAAAAAAAATTTTTTTCTATTTTTTCATTAATTTGTACATATTTGAACTCGGTGAGTCGAAAAAAGTGGTTTCCAGAAAATGTCTGTATGTATGTATGTGTGTGTGTGTGTGTGTGTGTGTGCGTGTGCGTGTACGTGTGCGTGTGCGTGTGCGTGTGCGTGTGCGTGTGCGTGTGCGTGTGCGTGTGCGTGTGTGTGTGTGTGTGTGTGTGTGTGTGTGTGTGTGTGTGTGTGTGTGTGTGTGTGTGTGTGTGTGTGTGTGTGTGTGTGTGTGTGTGGATGTATGAATTCAGTTAGTAAACTGTATCTCGAAAACTACTCGATGGATTTGCTTCTAATTTTGCATAGAATTTAGTTTTGTGACTAACTTGCTGGGAAGCTATTGATAATTGGTTCTTCTAGCGTAGTTTTCATTTTAAACTTTGAAAAAAAAAAAAAAAAATTCGATTTTTCGTTTTTTGGTTTTTTTTTTGTTTACTACTCGATGAATTTGCTTCAAAATTTGCATGAAATTTATTTGTGATTGCCCGGATAAAATAAATTTTTAAAAACTGATTTTCTTAGCTTAGTTTTAATTTTAGAGCATTTTGAAATTAAAAAAAAAAATGTTTCTATTTATTAAGCCAATAAAATCTTAAAAACTACTCGATGGATTTACTTCAAATTTTCCATACAATTCAATTTTTTGATGAACTGGTGCGGAAGCTATTGAGAATTGGCTTTCTAAGCGTAGTTTTTTTTCTAGAATCATTTTAAGAATTTTAAAAAAATATCGATTTTTCATTTTTTTTTGTATTTTACGTAAACTACTCGAAGAATTTGTTCGAAAATTTGTATGGAACTTAATTTTGACTGCCAAAAGTATAAAAAATTTTGTAAACTAATTTTCTTAGTGCACTTTTAATTTTAGAGCATTTTTAAAATTTTGTTAAAAATTTTTATTTTTAATTTTTTTCTATTTTACGAAAACAATTCGATAGATTTGCTCCAAAATTTGTATGCAATTAATTCGCTACTGTCTGAAGAAAACAAGCTTTGGAAAACTAATTTTCTCAGCGCAGTTTTAATTTTAGAGCACTTTGAAAATTTTCAAAAAAATTTTTTTTTTTAATCTATTTTCTTTTTTGCGTTAACCATACTATAAATTTTCTCCAAAATTTGTATACAATTAATTCGCTATTGTCTGAAAAAAATAAGCTTTTGAAAACTAATTTTCTTAGGGTGGTTACAATTTTAGAGAATTTTAAAGATTTAAAAAAAAATTTCGATTCTTCTTTTCTTATTTTTTTCTATTCTACGTAAAGTACTCGATGGATTTGTTCTAAAAATTGCAGGGAAATTATTCGTGACTGTCAAAAGAAGGGAAATTTTCAAAAATTGATTTTCACAGCGTAGTTTTAATTTTAGAGCATTTTTGAAATCTTGAAAAAGAAATTTTGAAAAGAAAATGTTATTTATTTAACCAGTTAGATCTCGAAAATTACTCGATGGATTTGCTTCAAATTTTGTATACCATCTATGTTTTTGTATAACTAGGCGGGAAGCTATTGAAAATTAGTATTCATAGTGTATTTTTTTTATAGAGCCATTTTAAGAATTTGAAAAAATTTTCGATTTTTAATTTTTTTTTTGTATTTTACGTAAGTTAATTGATGAATTTGCTTTGAGATTTCCATGGGAATAATTTGCATCTGCCAAAAGAAGGATAAATTTTATAAACCGATCTTTTTAGCGTAGTTTTAATTTTAGAAAATTAAAAAAATTTTCTTAAAAAATTTTCATATTTCAGTTTTTTTCCATTTTACGTAAAGTACTCGATAGAATTGCTCTAAAATTTGTATACAAGTTATTTGCTACTGTCTTTATAAACCAAGTTTAAAAAAATAATTTTACTAGCGTAGCTTTTTGATCACTTCTTTTGATTTCTGAGTTACTCTTAAAAATGACATAAGTTGAGCGCAATTATATGACGAGAATAAACACGCAAACTTGCAGCAGAATTGAAGCAGTCTTCCGTAAGAACCTTGCAGCAGCACTTTACCCCAGAATTAGATAAGAATTACATAAGTCAAGTGCAAATATATTGCCACTAGTTATATATTAAAATCACGTTTGAATTAATATAAAAAAATTAATGAAACTCAAAGAGCTCTATGAGAAAGCATTCCGCCAAAGCACTTGGCAGCGTTTTTTCCAAAGTTAGAGCATAATAAGGATTGGACCTGAATTTTCTTTTTAAAATATTAATTAATAATAAAAGCTAAAATTATATCCAATGTTTATTACGCTCTAACTTTGGAAAAAAAAAATATTTTGATATGCTGTAACCACTGTTTCGAAAGGATTTGAGCTCAGATTTAATTTGAAAAAGGTTTCAAGCTTGTAGCTATTAATGCTAAAGAACTATACGCGTTTAAAAATCTAGTAACTTTTTTAGTGATTTTCTTTAATTGTCTGTAACTAGGGAAATATTGAGTATTTATGACTATAACTTTAGCTTTTTCCATATTTTATCATCTGAAAACTTATCCCGAAGTTTGAGCAAAATCCGTGATCCGGAGGTGTGACACTCTCCTAGTAAGCATGGTTTAAAACGTGTAAAAACCAACAAAATCGTTGAAAAACTAAAGTAGAGTATGTTTATACTCCATGAAGATAGCGACTAGGAGTATCTATAGACATCTTGTATGTACTTGATGTTTGATTTTCTGATTCTTTGTAATCCAATATATTATTATACCAAACGAATGCTTGTTATTTGCGTGTCAAATGAATAATTCGTTTTTTTAATAAATATGTAGATAGCACCGTTGGTTCAAGAAAAACTCTACGCGTATAGTTCATGACAATGACTGGAATTTATATAGTCCAGTAGAATTAGACTTTTTGCATGACTTAATTAGTAACAGGCAACTGAAGTGAAAAATGAGTTCATTAGGTCAAAAGATATTAAAATTTAGAAAGACCCTCAAAATTTGGGCTGGCATATTTTTTTAAACAACGTTTTTATGTAAAAAATTGTGAAAAATCGATGTTTTTTGGATCTAGCTCTTTTCGTTTTTTAATAGGGTATATGAAATTTATAATACTTATAAAGGTCTTCAAGACGAATAGTTTAAGCCCTATTACATTAAATTTCGTTAATAATTTATTTAAATAATGGCAAAAATATAGTCAAAAATCGTTAAATGTTCAATAATTTTTTATCCCATAAAAAAAAGAGCTACATGCTTGTAACTTTGTAAAAAGTTGCCTTCTATCATTCTTAAGTTCCCATAATTTTTTCAGCAAAAAATATTAATTTGTTTATGAGATATTCAATTTGTTCACTAAAAAGAGATAAAATGTAGGCCTCAAATGGACCCTATTGCGGTCATTTTAGAAAGAAATGACCATTGTCATTTATGCTCTTTGACACTTATATTTAGTGAAAATAAAAAGTTTGATTGACATTTTAATTATTTTCGCTGTTTAAATGGCAATCGAAAAAAAAAAAATTTTTTTCTTAATTGTTTTTTAAATTTATATATGAAAAAATAAAAATATTTAAATGCAACTTTTTTATTCTTGTTGCTTAAATTTTAACGCCTATTTTTAAAAAAAAAACGTTATTCTGTGATAATCAGGAGCTGAGATAATTTTTTTTTTTTTAAATTCGCCATTTGTTTATTTACAAAGATTAAGGAATGAAATTTTAATGACAGATCCTTTGATACTTGAACTTTGAGATAAGATCATTTCTGATATTAAAATCAGTTTTTTAAAACCTTAAAAGATTGTTTTTAAGTATGTATAGTTTTAATTCTTTTTGAAAAGGGGAGGAACGCGTCATCTTTTGCAAGTACAGAAAAAATTTTTTCGATTACTTCAAATTTGTCTTGTGAAAAAATTTTCTATATCTCAGTGAAATATTAACCGATTTTTATGTTTCTTTTTTTAATCTGGGGTAGCGCGAGATAATATTAACAGTCGTTATACCTGTTTAATGATATAAATAAATTAATTTGTTATAAACAATAACAAAAAATATATGCATATTTTTTTTCATTTTTTATATACTTGTCATGTTTATTTTTACAATTTAATAAATAAGTTTCATTTCTTTTATGAAAAAATTAGATTATTATCTTTTTTACAGGCTAATAATTAATACAAACATTGTATTTATCATAAAAATTGCGCTAGACATAGTTCATATGCTTAGCCGCTACGCGGCGTTACTCCCGCAACGGGAATAGCGAGCTCCGTAGCATACATAAGCGAGCCGCCGAGCCAGCATTGGACTCTTCTCCCCTTCCATTGTGTAAGAGTGGGGTTGCTCGACACAGTGGGAGTTACCTTTACCCGTATTCCTGTCTTAAGCTACGTAAGGGTGGGATTGCCCTACGTTGGCCTCCAACCTCTCCGTCAGTGTAAGGGTGGGGTTGCCCGACACTGATTCCTGACAACTACCACCACCTTCTCGGTCGGGGTAGGTCCTCCGCGAGTCGATGTGAGTATGTGCGACTAGTATATCCCCTCCATGTCTACGTTAAGACTTGGAGGTAACCTTTCCTGTCTCCCTCTGACACCAGCCTGTACCTTAAGCCTGTACCGAATGTCACGGAGACACTGCTTGAATTGTCGCAATGTCAAGAATTTATTAATGTAACTTTAATCTATATTCTGGTAATTTATTATTAAAATTACCTGGTCACCGTGTATCCAGCAAAACGCGCCTGTTACAAATTATAATGATAACGAGTGTTGTTTAATTAATAATTAAGCTTCTAATTGATAAATAAGATTCTATTATATGATTTTTAAACTTATTTTAATAGTTTTTAAGTAATGAAACCAGATGCTTATGTTTAATATACGACAGGCTATTTTCAATAAGAAAAATAAATGATACATGAAAATTTATATTTTAAACTGTCATAACTCCTTATTGGTGGCTCTGACTTACACAATCAAAAATTCATTTTAAAGTTAATAAAAAATAGAAGAGAATAAGCCCTCGAAAGCCAATTTCTTGAGTGGCAAACAATAAATCATTTCAATTTACATATTATACATATAAGAACCAATCAGAAAACTGCAAAATTCAGGTCTGTAAAAAATCATGCTAACTCTTCTCTTCATTAACAACGAGAAGTGTTCTTATGGATTTTTCTCTAAAACATCAGGATTTTCAGAAAAAAATTATAAAATTGGGACTTTTCCAAAAAATTTAAAAAATTTTCAAATTTCAAGATTCTGTGGCTCTTGATCCTTTCAATTTAGATCCTTGAAAATTTTTTCACATATTTTTGGTAACAAAAAGAATAATTTCTCAGAGTTTCAACGATTTTTATTTTTTTGCTCTCTCAGTTGATGTGAAATGTCCCATATATATATATATATATATATGGTGTGTGTGTGTGTGTGTGTGTGTGTGTGTGTGTGTGTGTGTGTGTGTGTGTGTGTGTGTGTGTGTGTGTGTGTGTGTGTGTGTGTGTGTGTGTGTGTGTGTGTGTGTGTGTGTGTGTGTGTGTGTGTGTGTGTAAGAGAGGAGGCACATATTTAACTCGTAGGCACGACTAAAGTATACGAAAATGATACCCGATAACCTTAGGAGTTTTTATGTCGAACCTTTTTCAATCATAGTTAACCAAAATTTCCAAATCATTTGCAATATAAAATAAAAGATTTATCATTAAATATTTGCATTTCTTACTTCGAGAGCTTCACCGCGAATTTTCATTCGCAAAAATCGGTCAATTTTTACATAAATTATGTCAAATAATTTTTTATTTCATTTCATAAAAAATCGTCCGATTTCTTTCTTTCAAAATTGTTGAACTTCGTAGATAAGCTCTTACATTAGAATAAACATTGCTATTTATGAAATTTTCATTATAGCAAATTAATAAGTTGAAAATATTTACTTGAGCTGAAAAAAGAAAAGTCATTCAAATAGACTCAGTGAGTACAATGCAGTCATTGTATTCACCCTGTGGTGTCAAAGAATATCGGTAAGACAAAGATATTTTTATATATGTATATATCGTCGCCTCTAACGAAACACATTTCAATTCTCAGTCGAAAACTAGCACGATTCACTTTGGCGGCGAAGAGTAGTACAATCCGTGCCCTTTGCCGCCAAGAGTAATTCAAATTGTCCCATGAAAAGTAACACATCTGAACACTGCCCCTTGAACAATATTAGCGATACCTTGCAATGACTAAATAGCTAAATGTGTTAGTTTTCATGGCCGCTTTTCAAATACCCTACTTTTCGTTAGAGCCGACTGCAATTTTTGCAAGATTCTTAGATAATATCCAATGTAAAAATTGTATTACTTATTATTGCTACCATAAATCAATTGTTACTCTTATAGAATCTAATGATGATAGTAAGAATGTAGATGAAACAAGTGTTAATATTCATGAATGTTAATTATTTTGATTAAATGATGTTTTGTAAATAACTACAAATTCATATTTAATATCGATTTCAATTTGTATATCAAAAATATAATTAAATAACTTTTTATCAGAAATCTTCTTCAAGTCTTAATATTTTTCAAGATCACTATATTTATAATAATAATATTTAAGTAACAATACATTTAAAAAATAATTTTATGTCTAATAATTTCAACTTACAATAATTAAAGTTATCACTCCTGTCGTCCAGTTCTACGAAACCCACATTTTTTTTAATAAAAAGTAATTAAAATGTAATTAAAAGAGTTCAAAACGCGTGAAAAAAATTCCAACAGAGATTATTGTGTAGTAAAGGGTCGTGGAATTTAATCAACTAAGAACTTAAGTGTTAGTTTTCATCGCTTCCCGAGAACAAATCGAGGTTACGTGAACAAGCAGAATATATTTGACAACTCTGCGAAGATAGATTTGTATGAAGCATGAACAAGTTGACGTCTGCAAGCAATAAGTTATGAAGTTAACCTCACCGTTGAATTTATATTCCTTATTTATTTCACATTTTATTCCGGATTGGGCCTGATGAACCATTTCTTCTTGTATAAATGTACGTTGTGTACGATTGGTGTCAGCATATTTAAAAATATTTTTCATGGAGATGATTTTTAGACTAAAAAACGAATGTCATTAAATGCCCAGCTTGTACTGTGGATTACTCTCGCTATGTTAGTACTACTATTTATATAGGCCACGTCTCCGTGTGAACTTCCAATATCTGTTATTCATTGTGTAATTGTAACTTGAAAATTGCCTAATCTTACAACAAAATAAATTTTCAAATTATTAGTTCTATTAGATGAAATGTAAGATAGGTGGCGCTACTTATAGTCGTCTTTAGTTTGTTTAAGAAAAGCGTTAGGAAGCAGACTACTGCTAGCGTCGACCATGTGTCGCCTCGTTTTTGTGCGCTTTCGCTGATTTCTTCTGGTAATATTATATAAGTTTAATAAATTGGTTTTGTATTAAGAAAAAATGAAAACTATTATTTTTCCTATCAACTACTAAACATTAATCGATGATCGACACACCATCGTTTACGTAGGCACACTGCATAATTTGATACTGACTCTCTAAGGGTGTGAGGTAATAACAAAACTACTATTGAACATTTTGACACAGTATATTTTACGTGTAAATATACCAGCCAAAAGTATTACCAAGGTCGTATGATCAAATTTACGATTGTATCGTTGATAAATATAAAATTTTTTGTCAGGAAAAAAAGTTTTTGCAAAATATATACCTGTATACATTTTTTAATTTTGAAGGTACACTTAATTTTGATATATAGGATTGTTCGTTTTGAAAAAGGAAGAAGATTATGTATTCCAATTTACGTATCGATCAATGTTCAAATATTTATAGGCAAAATAGTGCAGGAAATTGGAATTCTGCAATAAGTAGTGACAGTTAAGTTTCATGCTATCATTTTCTTGATTTGATAGGTACGTTCATTAAAATTACACAAAAATATTTGTTTTTGTATCTCTTTGTAGGCTTTCAATTCTTCTGACCTCGTTTGCTATGTTCAAAGAGTTATTTTCAAAAAAAGATTCCATTTTTTTCAAGTGACACAAAGGAATTGCAAATTTTTGGAATTTTTGGACCTTTAGAAGCCGCTTATTAATTAATATTTGAAATATTCTACATTTTTATTCATCAGATAGTTTCTTAGAACTTTGTACTCTTAAATTCACTTGAGATGAGTAGATAATAATTATTTTTTTCTTGCTATATAAACCAGTGACACAAAATTAACAATTTCAGAGATTTCCTCATATATGTCACTGTTGAATTAAATAGGACGTGCATGTTTCTTAAAATTAAATTTGATGTTTATGTTATTTAAAAACTGATTCGACGTGTTACTTTATTTCAACAACCCGAGATTCATTACGTATCATTTTATAATTTTTATATTTCATTTTATAAAATTAATGGAATAAAACATTTGTAAATTTTAATTTATTCTTTCAATTTTCAAGGCTTTTTCATATTTTGCATATATTGTTCATTATTAAGAATAGTAATAAAGATAGTAAAATATTGTTCTGCGGAACTTAGTATTACTTTATAAAAAATAATGTGTGTTCAATTGTTGACTGTTTATTCGGTCTATGATTGGTCGAAAGGGTTAATGTCAATGTTTTATTTTTGGCTGATAACATAGAACCAAAAAATTTCTGGCCAGATGATCTAGTAAAAATTGAAAAAATCTTATACCTTATACATCCAATTAAGGGCATGTATTAGGGTCCATGATTTAGCACAGTTACCGACATTGCAATTTTTCGAATTTTTAATCTTTATTCTAAAATTTTCCAAAATTTCTCTATATTAGGCTTTTTGTTAGTAAAAATAGAAGACTGCAATGTATAGATATTTTCAAAACTTTTGGATTTAAGAACAAAAATTTGGAAACTGTAATGTCAATATTTTACATTCCCTTAAAGTTAATTACAATAAAATTATTAATTTAAAATATTAATAATTTACTGAAATCTATTTGCACTTGGAGCTACAAAGTGTAGAATTATAATGGAAATTCGAATTTAAGTTTGTGATTGCATAGATAAATTTTTAAATTTTATCACAAAGATTGAAATTGATAGAAGCTAAATGACACTATAATAATTTGTCACTAAACCATAATAACAATGAATATGTTACTGTTAACGCAAATGCTTTCCAAAATTTTGTATAAAAAGAATAAATTCTTTTTTTCAGGCCATGCATTTGGTATACAAAGCATTGGAAAATAATAAAATACCTAACGTGTTGCCTGTGGAACTTAAAAGTAACAATATTATGAATTCTGAACCATCTTCCAAAATAACAATCATTAATTTATCCAAAGAGTCATCGGATGGATTGGAAAAAGAAAAAAAGATTGACGATGTGAGTTACTTTAATTAAATATTTTTCTCTAAATGAATGATTGAGTAGATGTCGGTAATCCTAATCATAATGAAATGTTAAAAACTAGTTCTAGTTTGAACTACTAAAAAAAATTTTTTATTTATTTCAATATGATACTTTACTTTAAATAAAATTGTAATTAATATTTAAAATAGCACGATAGTTTGCAATTGCATAATTTTTTACTAAAAAAGTTAATACAAACTGCATATCAGCATGTACTCCGGTATACGATTACACTATTATGGCTCTTACAAATAGTCTTAGGTATCATATAATGAATATTGAAAAATTTAAGTGTACGTGAAATGGACCTTTTAAAACAAAAAACCATTTAGTTTTTTTACCATTTAGTTAAAAAAAAAAAACATGATTTTAATGATTATTTTTTCAAAGTTATTTTCACTTTAAAGCACCTTTTCACATAAAATCCTTCAAAATCGTGCAATTAGAACTCTAAATAGAAAGTTATTGCCTTACAAAACCAAACCTCATTATGAAAAATCTAATATAGCGTACGAAGTGATGCATTAAAATGGCAAACATTTATTATTTTATAACTGAAGTAAGATGAATTAAAAAAAAATAATTTATACAAAAAATGTGTCAATTTTTTCAGAATTTTTTAGAAGACATTGTTGAGTTTATCAGAAAATTTTATTCTTTTTGGGTGATTCTAAGCAATTTTTCTTCTTTAAAAGTTTTTGCGAAAATCATTTTTTATCAAAAACATTACGATTATATAAAATTAGCGAAAATGTATAATATTGCAAATGTTGTTATGCAACTAGCTTGCTACACTGGCCCGAACAACTGTTGTGATTTACTGCTCAGATATCCCACAGCTTAGATCGCTCTTGAGTGCTCAAGTACCTTGCTTTGCTGTTTTTGTAGAAGGCACATTTATTAATGCTCGCGCTTCGCACTTGCATACTTTGTCACTATTGAGAGTGCGGTGGCGTAATGGATAGAGCCCTTGCCTTCAATGCGGAGGGCATGGGTTCGGATCCTGGCCAGGTACCTCTAACTTTTTTTCGAAAGGAAATTAGTGTATGTGCCATTTATATCGCGACTCTTAAAAATCCGACCTTATTGAGTATCGGTTGATTGTTGGTCACAAAAGTGGCTGACCATCCATCGGTAGTCAAAGTTTTCGGTATGGTGGTTCTGACAGTCTAGCCTGACGTAATTTGTTAAACGGGAACCGGGCTAGGCTCCCTCGACATCACCATACAAAAAAGGTTAACATATAGAGGACAATATCCTTTATATATTAATCTTAAAAAAAAAAAAATACTTTGTTACTGTTTTATTTGATTTGTTTTTATTTTAATATATAACATAATTATATACAAAAGCATTAAAAATTAGGCTTATTTTTCTTATTAATTCTGAGAAACAAATTTTTTGAAACATGATTTGGATGAAGTAAAAAAATTGATTTTCATGTATATAGTATTATTAAACTATTTGGAAATTTTTTCGTGGATTACTTAACCTATTGAAGTACACATTTTCCTATTAGAAGTTATTCGCTGAAAATTGGTATACAAGGGATTTTAGGGTCGCTGATTATGAATCTGATGTCAGATTTATTAAATTCTGTATCCAATATGGCGGATTCAAGAAAGTAGACAATGATTTTTCTCTGCCATTTTGAATTTTCAAAATCTGACACCGGATCCGTATTCAGCGACTCTAAAAATCCTTGTGTATGAATTTCCAGAAAGATAAGACCAAAAACGTAGTCAAAACTAAATTTTTTCCAAAAATCACGTATTTTTGCATATGATTGTTTATAAACAAAAAACCATTGTTGTCCAAGGTATGTGCAATTTCTCGTCATGATTCTTAACATCTTAGAGATGAACGAAAAGCAAAAAATTTATTTTAAATCCGTTGTAAAAAGAATAATTGAATAGTGAAAGAGTTTAGGTGGTAAGTATACTTACCACTATGCTTCAAAGGGTTAAAGTGATTGATTAAAGAAATGTTTGTAATATGAGGAACGTGAACTTATATTCTCTAACTTTTACTTAATGCTTTTCTATAGTATCATTTGTCTACTACTATTGAAAAAAAAGACAATTTTTTTAAGCTCAATAAGTTAAATATCAGATATACTCAAAAAGCTGATATCTGATCTAGATGATTCCAACTCGAAAGAATAAAATTATATTAAGGAAATTTAAGATAAATACTACACCTGCACTCATGAATATTGATTATCTTTTCAGCAATAAAATGGAAAGACAGTTAATATTTATGAGTACAGGTGTAGCCTCCGTTTTACATCTCCTTAAAAAAATGGTTTCCGATTTGAAAAATTGTTAACCGTTTTAAAATAACAGTTTTTTTTTTTAAATTATCAAAAGATTTTTCGATTGTTAGTTGAATAAAGCATTATTTTAAGAAGGTATATAGAATCAAAATAATAGAACACAAAAAATAAATATTTTTTTATATTTTATATTTATATATAAAATTACTATTTCTCAAGTGAACCATGAAACATTTAAAATTAAATGTTTTTTATAGGTAACTTTGCGATGTGGGTTTATAATTTAGTTTAAATAAAGTGTGCTTGTTACTATAAATTAATAAAAATATAAGTCTGCTTGTCCCCGCATGCAAACTTCGATTTATCAAAAAAGATTTTAATTTCATACAAAAAGCGCCAGATAAATCACCAGCTTACTTACGGCAAGCGCGATTCGCGGGCTGCCTTGTATCAGTAGGTGGGTGATCTCTAGTGAAATTTATATTCTGAAACTGGAAGGGTACACATTCGTACAAATACATAAAATTTTTAAACATGACGATTCAATTTAGTTTATATTTTACAAATTTATTACAATTATCTCAAATCTTTAGAAATGAACACTTTAATTAAAAGCAACAATCTAGGAAAATCTATTTGCTCATTCATGCACTCTCTCTTTAGTCATAGGCAAAACAAATAATTTTATTTTCACTATTTCACAAAAAACCCGCACCATCAACATTGAATAAGTGACACCAGTGAAATTGCTTGGAAAATTGTAAACATTTAGTTTAAAGCAACGCATTAACATGTCTTATGCGTTGAGAGTCTACAGGCCCCCAAAAAAAGTCATGACTTGTTAAAATTTCAAAGATATGGTTTGTGCTTAAGACTCGCTTGTACATACGAATAAATAAATAAATACATAAGAAATATTACATAAAAATTACACGAATGGATGGAGAAATGATTAGAGAAAGGGGAGAGGAAGAGGGTGGGACAGAGAGAGGGGAAAGGGCGGATAATGGGAACAACAGACCCACAGTGAGGTAAAATCAAATTTTTGATTTCAGATAACTTTACAACATTCATTTTCTAACTAGAAAGAACATTTTTTTTTTTAAATTTCTCATAATTAAATTCATTAGCGATTTCCCCAGCTCGATTTCCAAATTTCGTTTCCAATCCTTCGCTATTTTCAAAATTAGATTAGCATTTTCATGTTTGCCTATAATTTATATCAATTCATACACGTACACACAAATCATGATATGCATATATAGAAATATATATGCACATGTAAACACACAGCTAATGGTATATACAGATATATTATTTCTGTGGGTGCAACATAGTTTTGAAAATAGTAGAAAATCGAAAACAAAATTTGAAAATCGAGCTTGAGGAATCCATAGGGAATTCATTTACGAAGAATTTAAAAAAAAATAGTGGATTCACTTATTTTTGTGTATGCGCGTATTAATTATAGGCAAATATGAAAAAGCTAACAAATTTTTAAAATTAGCGAAGAATTGGGAATGAAATTTGGAAATCGAGCTAGAGGGATCAATAGGTAATTTAATTACGAAAAATTGAAAAAAAAATCGTTTAGTTGAAAAATGAATGCTGTAAGATAATTTGAAACTAAAAATTCGATTCTGCCCTACTGTAGGATGGAAGAAGGGTAAAGAGAAAAAAGTAAGTGGCTGGTAGTGAAGGGGGAGGCACGGACAGACAGAGGGAGAAGTAGAAAGGATGGGTGATAGGAGGGATTAGGGGAAAGATGGAGGAAGAGATGAAGGGAAGAGTAACAACAGGAGGAGGGATGCGAGAAAGTGATAGATGTTTGCAAGTTATTACATATCATTGAGAGCGTGATAATCATAATTGACGTTCATGGACACGCTTGATCTAGAAGGATATAGAGGGAATGCTTTTTCCTTTTCCTCCTTCTTCCGTATGCTCCTCCCGCTGCGCGCCCTTCCCCCTCCCTCTGTCTCTCCCTCTTTTTTACCCCTTCCTCCGTTTGTTCTTCCATGCATCCGTGTAATTTTTATGTAATATTTTCGATGTATTTATTTATTTAATTTATTTATCCATTGACTCGCATGTACGGCTCGCAAGTCTTAAGCATAGACCATATCATTAAATGTTTAACAAGTCATAACTTTTTTTGGGGGCATGTATACTCCTAATGCATAAGACACTTTTTGTTCAGAGTGCTTCAAACTACATGTATAGAAGTTTTCAAATAATTTCATCGGTGTCATTTTTTCAATGTTGACAATGCAGGATGTTGTCTCTATTGGCTCTGAACTTGTCTAATCCAAATTTTCGTTATTATTAATAAATTAAATATTGTTATACAAAAGTAAGGCTATAGCCCAATAGATTTCAGGTCGAGCAAACGATCCAATTCTATGAAAAAATATAATATTTTCATTAGTTTCCGAGTGAGTTCTGAAACGGAAATACAATTGAATTTGATGACTGTTTTTCCGTTTTGGACCTCACTTGAAAACGAATGAAAATTTTATATTTTTTCATAGAATAGGATCGTTTGCTCGCCCTGAAATCTATCGGGCTATACCCTTACTTTCATATAACAATATTTAATTTATTAATAACTAGCAAAATTTACGTCGCTTCTAACGTCTCTCGGTTGCATCTTCATATATTATATTATTATATATAAATTTGCTCATTTCATTGACAGTAGTATTTCAATATAAAATATGTATTCAGTTTTTTTCAAACTTCAAAAATTGAAATCATAAATATGTAAAAATTTAACAATCATTTGTTAATCACTGATAAAATGATACTATCTATATGTGTATGAAATGAGTTTCTTTTTATCGAATCATATTGTATGTATAGATATGAAATATTATATTGAATATGACATTTTGTTATATGTTAGCACTTAAATAACTGGTATTAAATTATAATTCATAATAATTGTTCTCATTTATATTTATTTTACATTTATTTTAAAAAATGTATATTCTCATCGATAAGGATCTGCAAAATTATAGATAAATGTATGAATACGAAAAAAAAATTGAAGCGTACTATGAGCGTTTCAGAAAACAGAAATAAAACCATTAATTCAATATATATTTTTTATTTCACACACACACACCAACTTATATGCTATTCACCAACATAAACTTCTTCACTGCTATGAACGTATACTTACAGACACCCACAAACGTAATAATAATACAGTACGACTCAATTTTTAGCAGACACGAACATACACATACTGGTCTGCGCTTAAACTTACATACACACACAACACCTATACATAAATGATCATATGTGCGCACAGCACAAATACACAAACACACAAATTCATACTAATACACAAAAACACCATAACATACACGTACACCAATTCGTATCAATACGCATATTAACTGACAAAACACTACACGCATAACACGCCTACACATATCATGATCGTTCTATAACACCAAAACTAACACGCACGCGCGCGCGCACACACACACACACACATCAATGACACATTCACACTCCAATTATAATTCAATTTCGTTCAATATTATAATGTTAAAACGTAATATTAATAAATTGAATTATGTGAAAACGTTTATCACAATGGATGATGATTCTTAAAATTTCTAAATCAAAATAAACAGAACCATTCTTATTTAATATATGAAATAATAATTGAATTAATTGTTGATAATCACTTCGTACAAATACATATTTGATCATATATATTTATGTAGGTATTTGTATTTAAACAGAAAGTAATTGCTTTAAAATTGTTCAAAAAATTATTCTAACGTCAACATTGTAATATATTACTGGTATTTAATCTGAAAAATAATTATGATCATTTTTAAAAATTCAAATCAATAAATTTTTATTTTAACGCTATTTTATATTGATCACTAGAAGTCATATCTTTAAATGTTCTAATAAATTAATTTATCAATGGTCAAGGAATGAAATCGCCTAATTGATGGGCTATTCGAAAAAACTTTATACGACGTACACATTACACTTAAATGAAAAAACATGTCACATAAAATAATTAATATTTCTAATTAATAATTATTTCATATATTGAGTTTTTCTCAATAATACACATATGCAGAATAAACATATATATATATATATATAATTGTAAGATCAGGATTTAAGCAACTTCCACCCCCCCCCCCTGGCTCCCTAGCCCTCCCTCGATATAGCCACTCCTCAAATCACATTTTAATTCTTCTTTTTTTTTTACTTAACGTCGCTGTATTATATGCTATTATCGCGATGCTAATTAGCGACGGATGGTCGTTCGTTTGTGAACAAAGCACACACGGAGCAAAAATTCATGCTAATAGAGCATGCGAACTGCCATCCACGCGAGTATATAAAATATTGATACAAATATGGCAGGCATGAGAAGCTCTATCAGTATTGGATTATCTTATACTAAAAAAGATGGTATGGAGAGTAAATAAAGCATAAACGGCATTCACTGATGACTTGCGTGGTATACTTTGATGACTCCCCACTCTCATATCCTTTGTTTGCTTGCGCCGTATTCTCTCTTTACTCGAGTCGCCTCCTGTTTTGGGTGGCAACACGAGCAAACACGCGACGGTTCTAAATCCAAAATCATATCGCAAGTTTCGCTAACGTATTTTCGTTGCGTGAATCTTTTTTTTTCTTTTCTTTTTCTATGAGGGAAGAGACATTATAAATATAATCTGTTAAACTTTGTAACTACTAATAATTAATTTTTTACTTAAAATTTAATTATTTCAAACAGCTGGGGGACAGATGAGCAAGTACGATTTTAGGCCAAAAATGTTTCGAAGTAGCGTTGGTCTAGTGCGTAACTTTCGCGCTTTCTCTTTTGAGTACGCGTGTTCAACTCTCAGCTATTGTCACTTTAAAAAAATTTTTTTTTATATTGTTTTAATATTTTTTATTTCTTTTTAGATTGTGTATTTTTTTAATAATTTTAAAATCTAATTTTTCACAAGTACGCTCGTTTTTTTTAATGAAAATTAAAAAAAAAAAATTATTTTTTATAGGTAGTAATTACAAATATTGATAAATAAATAATAGTGATGTTTATTTTATAATACTATAGTTTAATTCATTTATGATTTAGTTTATAAAATTTACAATAAATTACAATAAATAAATAAGACTGAGGTATTTATTTATGTTATAATTTATATTATATATTGATATATGTTTATAAAGACAAAATTGAACTATAGTATTGTAAACATCACTATTATTTATTTATTAATATTTTTAATTATTTCGTATATGAAATAATTTAATTATAAATATTAATTAAAAAAATAAGCATACTTAATATCGATTTTAAAATTAATAAAAAATAGAAAATATAAAAAATATAAATAAAGAAAGTACTAAAAACTATTGAAATAATAAAAAAGGAGTTTAAAAAAAGTGGTTCTCATCGAGAGTTGAACTCGCGCACTCAAAAGGAAAAGCGCGAACGGTATGCACTAGACCAACACCACTTTGAAACATCTTTGGCGTAAAATCGTACATGCTTATCTGCCTCCCAGCTGTTTAAAATAATTAAATTTTAAGTTAAAAATTAATTATCAATAGTTACAAAGTTCAACAGTTTATAATTATAATGTCTCTTCCCTCATAAAAGAGGAAAAAAAAGAAAAAAAAGATTTACGCAACGAAAATACATTAACGAAACTTGTGACATGATTTTGGATATAGACCAGCCGTGTTTGCTCGCGTCGCCACCCAAAACAGGAGGTGACTTGAGTGATGAAAGAATGTCATAGTTAGCAGTAAAGAAAGAGTAGTGGACAAGCCACGTTTTATTATTATCATTATAATTATTACTAATTAATACTACATGATAATAATTATAACTAATGGATTATACAAAACTTCTTCTCTCTGTTACATGTAAGTCTGATATTACATTACAATAATGAAAAAATAATATCTTTATTAATATTTTGTTAATATGATTACAATTACGATTCATTGATAATATTCAGATTCCTCTCTTCATTTACTTAACTTATATAAATATAGTGATATTCATATCTTTTACATTAACATTTGTCTTAACATTTATCTTATTTGCATTTATATAATTTATTTGTATTTGATTCGCATTAAGTTAAATTTTTAGCAAAATATTGACTTGATTTTTGTTCTGTAATATACAAGTATGCTTTTGCGCTAAAATTGTTGAACGAGATGAATCGTCATTTTTAACCTAGTCTAATTATTTTTTATTTATTAGAAATGAGCAATAAAATTCCATTTTTTAATAAATGCCATAGCTTTTATATAGAAAAATATCGTCACGATATTGATTGACAACAATTGAACCGAGAAAAGTTTATACTCAAGAAACTCCATAACTATTTACGCCATAATTAAAAAACTTTCATAATATGTTGTTAAAATTAGCTCAACTGCAGTTCTAAAGTATAAATAAAAAAATAACAAATTACTTCTATTATATTAAAGAGGAGAATCAGGACTTTTTTTCTTACGTAAATATCTTTTACATTATTGTCACATACATACATCCACACACACACGTTCACCTTCAACATACACATACACATACAAATACATACATACACATACACACATATACACGTATCTATACACATACACTTACTCATATACACATACGCACATACACAATATCCGTCACTTTATCTCCGTCTCTCCGTCTCCATATTTCCTTCCCGTCTCTCCGTCTCTATCTCTTTTACTCCGTCACTTTGTCTCCGTCTCTCCATCTTCGTCTTTCCGTCTCTCCGTCCATGTCTCTTCATCTCTGTCTCCGTCTATTCGTCTCCGTCTCTCTGTCTCTGTTATTACTTTATTATATAACTTATATATAATCTTATATTGTATTACTACCATTATATTAAAGTAAAGAATAAAGTCTTTTTTCTTCCGAGAATATCATTTGCATAATTGTCATATATATATGGGGCGTTCTTTGTGAAACGGTACCCGCCCCTTCTCCAAAATTGTAGTGGACTAAAAAAATTGTATGACGGCCTAATATCTTCCTTTTATCATCTAGTTGCAATTGCACAGTGGCGTTTTCGAAAATTGAATATGGTGGCCAACACTTGGGAAGTTCGTAAAAATTTTTCGAAATTTCATAATAACTTGCTTAGTTTTGAATTTCTCGTTATTTTCTCACTAAAAATGAATAGAGCACAAGATTTCACATAGAAATATGGTATTATAGTCAAGGTCAAACCACATTTTAAAGGTTATTTTTTGCAATACTTATTTTGAATCGCTTGGCTATTATTTCGGCTGAAAACGGATCTTGAAACAGTAAGCTCTCTCATTCTTGAGATCGCCGCTCACAATCCTCATGCCCATACGATATCAGCATGTTTCGGTTAAGGTCAAACGGAGGTCAAACACCTTAATTGAAATAATATAATTTTTTTTACTTCTGATTCTGAATGAACAGAAAATTCCACGTCGAGATAAGTTTGGATCTCATAATTTGCGAGCTTATATTCTAATGTTGATAGTGAACCTTAATAAAATGAATATCTTAAGAAAGTAGCCTGCAGTAGCAGTGTTATATCTAAGACACAATTTAAAAGGTGAGTAATCTATAAAAATAATTGACTGTATGAGTATTTGCGAATTTCACTATAAAAAATAATATGTTTAAAATAAATATTTTGTTAAAACAAATAAATGTAAAATATTGTTCCACACGGCGTGCGGAAAATTCGATTTTCTAAACGATTCTTCCTACGGGAAGTGTCCTATTTCCACACAAAAAAAACCTGCGGAAATAGTACATTACGTAACGGGTATGGAAAGGCTTTATTTACGAAACGAGAAGTTTACGGCCTGAGCTGAACGTGAGGGTCGTAACGGGATTCGTAAAAAAGCCTTTCCCTACCAGTTGCGTAATGTATCTTTCACCATGACAGCAAAAAAAAAGAGTAACGAATTTTAGATTTTAGGGTTAGAATGGCGAAAAAAAATTCCCACACGGAAAAAAGCGTGCAGGAAAGGAAATTCCCGCACGCTGTGTGAAATATAATATTACAACGAATAAAATAAATTTGTAAAATGTTCAATATTATAAAAACGAGGATCTATAGTTTTCGCGTAAGCATTGTAAGTAAGAAAATTATTTAAACAATGGAAAAAATATAGAAGAGTAGGGTTGAAATTTTAACAAAGAAGAATACCATTTATGAGATGTATAATATTATAAAAATACAAATTTAAAATTTCCGCCTATGCATTGTAAGTGAAAAAAACGCTGCCAAGTGCTTTGGCGGAATGCTTTCTCATAGAGCTCTTTGAGTTTCATTAATTTTTTTATATTTGTTTAAATGTGATTTTAATATTAAAAAATTGTCTAACATTATTATTTACTCATATTGTACTTTATAAATTTCGAACATATATGCTAGCTATTTGCTTTTTCAACTTTTTTAATTTATTTTAAATCATCAAGTAATACAAAAAAATTTGTTCTATTGAAAAAATGATATAATGTAGTAATAAGAAGAATGATGACAACAAAATTTCTAATCTTTATAAAATGGAATCATATTTACATATAAATATAGTTTATGTTTATGGCTCTATAAAAAAACTACTCTATGAATATCAATTTTCAATAGCTTCCCGTCTAGTTATACAAAAACATAGATATTATATAAAATTTGAAGCAAATCCATAGAGTAATTTTCGAGATCTAACTGGTTAAATAAATAACATTTTCTTTTTAAAATTTCTTTTTCAAAATTTTAAAAATGCTCTAAAATTAAAACTACGCTATAAAAATCAATTTTTGAAAATTTCCCTTCTTTTGGCAGTCGCAAATAATTTCCCTGCAATTTTTAGAACAAATCTATCGAGTACTTTACGTAGAATAAAAAAAATAAGAAAAGAAGAATCGAAATTTTTTTTTAAATCTTTGAAATTCTCTAAAATTGTAACCACGCTAAGAAAATTAGTTTTCAAAAGCTTATTTTTTTCAGACAATAGCGAATTAATTATATAAAAATTTTGGAAAAAATTTATAGTATGGTTTACGCAAAATAGAAAATAAATGAAAAATAAAAATTTGTTTGAAAATTTTCAAAGTGCTCTGAAATTAAAACTGCGCTGAGAAAATTACTTTTCCAAAGCTTGTTTTCTTCAGACAGTAGCTAATAAATTGCATACAAATTTTGGAGCAAATCTATTAAATGATTTTCGTAAAATAGAAAAAAATTATAAATAAAAATTTTTTAAAAAATTTTAAAAATGCTCTAAAATTAAAAGTGCGCTAAGAAAATTAGTTTACAACATTTTTTATACTTTTGGCAGTCGAAATTAAGTTCCATACAAATTTTCGAACAAATGCTTCGAGTAGTTTACGTAAAATACAAAAAAAAATGAAAAATCGAAATTTTTTTAAAATTCTTAAAATGATTCTAAAAAAAAAACTACGCTAAGAAAACCGAATCTCAATAGCTTCCGCACCAGTTAATCGAAAAATTGAATTGTATGGAAAATTTGAAGTAAATCCATCGAGTAGTTTTTAAGATTTTATTGGCTTAATAAATAGAAACATTTTTTTTTTTAATTTCAAAATGCTCTAAAATTAAAACTAAGCTAAGAAAATCAGTTTTTAAAAATTAATTTCATCCGGGCAATCACAAATAATTTCCGTGCAAATTTTGAAGCAAATTCATTGAGTAGTAAACAAAAAAAAACCAAAAAACGAAAAATCGAATTTTTTTTTTTTATTTTTTAAACTCTAAAATGAAAACTACGCCAGAAGAACCAATTATCAATAGCTTCCCAGCAAGTTAGTCACAAAACTAAATTCCATGCAAAATTAGAAGCAAATCCATCGAGTAGTTCTCGAGATGCAGTTTACTAACTGAATTCATACATCCATACACACACACACATACTCACACATACATACAGACAGTTTCTGGAAACCACTTTTTTCGACTCACCGAGTTCAAATATGTACAAATTAATGAAAAAATAGAAAAAAAATTTTTTATCGATACAATGCTTTCTCTATGAGAAAGCAAAAATAAAGTAAAAAAAATATGTTATTCGAATTGAGGTGTTTGACTTCCGTTTGAGCTTAAGCGAAACATGCTGAAATCGTATGGGCATGAGGATTGTAAGCGTCGATCTCAAGAATGTGAGAGCTTACTGTTTCAAGATCCATTTTACCCGAAATATAGCCAAGCAATTCAAAATAAGGATTGCAAAAAATAACCTTCAAAAAGTGGTTTGACCTCGACTATAATACCGTATTTCTATGTAAAATTTTGTGCTCTATTCATTTTTAGTGAGAAAATAACAAGCTCCAAACTGAGCGAGTTATCATGAGATTTCGAAAAAATTTTACGAACTTCCCAAGTTTTGGCCACCATTTGGGAGCCACCATAACGAATTTTCAAAAACGCCACTCTGCATCTGAAACTAGATAATAAAAGGAAGATTTAAGCCGTCATACAATTTTTTTAGTCCACCACAATTTTGGAGAAGGGGGGGTACCGATTCACAAAGAATGCCTCATATATATATATATATATTCCTATGTACATTTTCAAATATACATATAACATAAACACATACATACATACACATACACAAATGCACATACACATACAGAACATCTACCTCTCCATCTCTATCTTTTGTCTCCGTCTCTCCATCTACGTCATTCCGTCTCCGTTTTTTCTATCTCTGTCTTTTCGTCTCCGTCGCTCAGTCTTCATCTCTCCATCTCCGTCTCTGTCTCTCCGTCTCCGTAATTACTTTATTATATTACTTATATATAATCTTATATTATATTACTACCATTATGTTGATGTAAAGAATTAGGCCTTTTTTTCTCCCGGGGATATCGTTTGCATAATTGTCACATATATTACACTCACACACTTGCACCTACACATATGCACACGTACACATACACATACGCACATTTACATGCATACATACACACATACACACACACACATATATATATATATATATGTACATTTTCACATATACATGTCACATAAACACATACACTCATCAACATAAACACGTAAACACAAACACATATGCACATACCCATACAGAACATTTGCCACTTTATCTCTATTTTCTTGTCTCCGTCTCTCTATCTCCATCACTTTGTCTCTCTGTCTCTGTTTCTTTCTCTTCGTCTATGTCTCTCTGTTTCCGTCTCTCTGTCTTCTTCTCTCTGTCTCTCCGTCTCTGTGTCTTCGTCTCTTCTTCTCCGTTCCTACGTCTCCGTTTTTATCTCCGTCCCTCTGTCTGAAATACACGATTAAAAAGAATGAATTCCTATCATATTTTTTTACTAATTTAAATTAAATTGAGTCAACAAATTTTTAATTTATCATTATTGTATGATTTGTATTTAAAAAATTTTTATGCATATTGGAACTTTGATTAATCCTTTTTTTTCAAATATATAAAAACTAAATTTTAAACAGAACTGCAATATAAAAACTTATAAATTAAGGCAATTTTTTAAATTCAAAATTAACTAATTTATACATATTAATATAATATATGAGAATTTGACAGAGCGACGTTAGGAGCGAGGTAAATAAAGCTCGTATGGATTAAAATCAAAAAGAAATTTCATCGAAAAAAAGATTTTGGTCAGATTTTTAATCATTGATTGATTCTATAAATATTAAATTTTATGAAAAATGGTTTTTAAAAGAAATTTTCATATAAGAACAAAAAAATGAACAAACTAACAAAAAAACTTGAGTTTAAAACTTCAAATGAATAATGTTCAATGATGAACATTAAACTTTGTTTTTATGATGTTTATGTTTTTTTATGTTTATGCTTTCAATAAGTGGTAATTTATTTAAAATTTTGAGAATAATTATTAATTAGAATTTTCAATTATCTATATAAATAACATTCAAAATTTTTATTTCAGGATTTTTCATAGTTTTTCAGAAGTATTTAAAATTCTGATATTATATAATTTTAATTTAGAAGCACACATGAATTTATTGTTTTTATAAAATGAATTTAACTAAAGATAAAAAATTAATTATAATAGGTGAAGATGGATATGCTGGGCAATTGAGTATGTTAAATGATAAACACATTAGAAAATTTAATCAAATTTTGAATAATCATACAAATTTTTCAATGCAACCAACAATATTTTTATAAAGGCCAGAAACTTTAAATCCAGTTCCATTAAATTAAGATTACATACAAATACTTTTCTCCACAAATCGAGATTTTGGTCATTGGATTTGTATCTATTATTCACAAAATGTAATTCATGTTTATGATAGTTTAAATAGTAATGGATTAAATGATAAACGGAAAATTTACATCAATAAAGTATTTCCAATTCGTGAAAACTTACAAATATGTTTTGACAAAGTTCGATTGCAGATTAATCCTTTTGATTGTGGCATTTTTTCAATAGCGTTTGCAACAGCAATCGTTAATAATTTGTGTCCTTGTGAAATAGAATTTGACATCGAAAAAATGCGTGGATATTTGATAACTATGTATGAAATAAATTTAATTGTCATGTTTTCGTTAGTAAAGAACAATTATACCAATATCATTATAAAGCGATATCCAGAAATCAGCAAATTGTACATCACAAGGAATTGTCAACGATGAAATTAAATTTTCAAAATATAAATTTTGAATATCTTAAAGAAAAAAGTTACAAGAATTGGCACTACAACAATTACATTTATTTGATAACATAAAATGTTTAGGGGCAACAAATTATAAACCAAAAACTTACCTACACAAAATTAATAAAAACAGTAATAAAAGAAAATATAAACAAACTGGAGAAAAAATTTTAAAAAGTAATTGTAAAAAAAATAAATACAATAACATTGAAGAATCTGAAAATGATATTGAACAAGAACCGATTCTGATACTTAAAAATAAATTTAATGATAAAAAGTTATTAAAATTGACAGAAGTTTCAATTGAGAAATTGAAAAATTTAAATATAACACAACATAAAAATCAAATGAATTCTCAAAACATTAATGTAATTACGAATCTTGTAAAATACTTTCAAGAGGGAAAAATTAAAAATAATTATAAAAGTTGCAATAAAAAAATTAAAAATTATTAATATATTGCAACAAAAAAGTCAAATTTCTAACCAAAATGAATTTATGAAAAACAATAAAGAATCCTCGAACAAAAATAAGAATTTAACATATCACAAAATCACAACTATGATAGACGCATTCATGACAAATCGTATTATAAATATAATAAAGATAAAATTTTAGAAAATAGAAAACAATATTTATTGAAAAACAGACAAAAAATATTGAAACTTTTAAATGATTCTTATGAAATAACATTTAAAAAAGATGAGAATTTAATTACTTCAGTAAAAAATAAAAATTATTATGAAAAAAAACAAAGATAAATTCAAAACTAAAGAAAATCAAAATGATATAAATTGTTACCAAATAGCTAAAGATACATTGACCGATAATAATGAAAATTATATCATAGAAAATAATATTGGTGATTCGAATTTCATTTGTGATTTTTGTAGTGCTAGATATTTTGCATTCGAAATGTCAAGCAATAAGAAATTTACATCATGTTGTAAACAAGGAAATAGAACATTAGAAAAAGACCCAGAATATCCTAAAGAGATTAAGAAATCACTTACGCAAAATTCTATGATAAGTAATAATTATAAAAAATGCATAAGATCATATAATAACGCCTTAGCATTTGCTAGTTTTGGTGCAACATTTGATAAATTATTAAATAAAGGTCCTCAAGTTATACGTACTTGTGGACAAATATACCATAATACATATGCATTACATGCAAATCAAAATGAATCAAGAAAGTACGGACAATTATACATATTTGATAACGAAAAAGCAAATAAATGCCACATAGAAAACAATCTGAATTGTTTTATTGAATTATTTAATACATTAGATTCTATAATCAGGAGAAATAATCCTTACGCAGCAGCTTATAAAATGATGCACAAAGTAGAAATTAAAGGAAATAATCGTTTTAATAAAAATGGAACTATACCTAGGGATGTTAAAATGTTTATAAGATGAAACGATAACATTGATAAGCATTGATATAATAAAGCTGGATGTAATAAAGTAGCAGTAGTTTTTGTAGGAAATGAATTACCTATTGGAGGAGACATATGTATTTATTCGAAAGCAGAAAAACCAATAAAAATCTTATATATAAGTAAACACATAGATCTTATGATTATACATCCACTTATATTTATGGGTTCAAATAAAAAATTTAAGATTATATTTTATAAAGAAAAATCAAGATTCTTTGAGAACTTTATTAAGGCATATTGGATTTCTTAAAAAATAAGAAAAACGAAATCAATGATAGTTTAAAAATTGCAAAGATGTTTTATATTACATGTTTTATGACATGCAATCCGTAATGGCAAGAGATCACAAATAATATAGGACAAAGTAAAGAAGTAATAGATAGACCAGATATTGTTGTTGAAGTATTATATCAAAAATTAAAAATATTAATAAAAAAAATTACTAAAAAAACATATTTTCGGAAAATGCATTGCATATTCATACGTAATAGAATTTCAAAAGAGAAGATTACCGCATGCACATATGTTAATATTTTTAAGTAAAGATGATAAAATTTACAATAGTAATGACGTTGATAAATTTATAGTTGCTGGAATTCCAAATAAAAATGAGAATCCTAGATATGAAATAGTTTAACAATTAATGATCTACGGCCCTTGTGGAGATCAGAATAAAAACTCATCTTATATAGATTAAGAATCAGAAAAATGTACGAAAAATTTTCCGAAACGATTTAATGAAACTACAATAATGACAAAAGGTTATCCTATTTATCGACGAAGGAATGATAAAAATTACTACTATTATATTAAAGTGAAAAATTAAGACTTTTTTTTCCTTACGTGAATATCTTTTGCACTATTGTCACATACATACATACACATACACACGTGCAGCATTAGCATATACATACATGCATACATATACATACATACACATACACACTCACACATACACACATACACACATATACACATATCCACACACATAAACATACTCATATACACACACACAAACATACACAATATCCGTCACTTCATCTCTCCGTCACTTCATCTCTCCGTCTCCGTCTCTCCGTCTCCGACTCTCGATCTCCGTCTCTCGGTCTCCGTCTCTTTGTCTCCGTTTCTACGTCTCCGTTTTTCTGTCTCCGTTTCTCCGTCTTCGTTTCTCTGTCTTTCCGTCTCTGTCACTCTGTCTTTGTCTCTCCGTCTCCGTCATTTCGTCTTTGTCTGTCTACGTCTTTGTCTCTCCGTCTCCGTCTGTCTCCGTCTTTCCGTCTTTGTCTCTCCGACTCCGTCTGTCTCCGTTTCTATGTCTCCGTCTCTCTGTCTCCGTCTTTCTGTCTCCGTCTCTTTCTGGAGATAAAGAGACGGAGACAGAGAGACGGAGACAGAGGAGCGGATACAGACGGAGACAGAGGAACGAAGACTGTAGGATCTTCCGTCTTAGTCTCTTCGTCTTCGTTTTCATCTTTGTCTTTTCGTTTCTGTTCCTCCGTCTTTGTCTCTCCATCTCCACCTCTATTTCTCCGTCTCTCTATATCCGTCCCTCCGTCACTCCGTCTTCCTTTTCGTCTCACCATCTTCCTTTCCATCTCTCCGTCTCTCCGCATCCGTCCCTCCGTCTCTTCGTCTTCGTTTCTCCATCTCCGTCTCTCCGTCTTCATTTCTCTATCTCCGTCTTTCCGTCTCCGTTTCTCCGTCTGTGTGTCCCCGTTTTTCTGTCTCCGTCTCTCTGTCTCTGTCTTTCTATCTCCGTTTTTCTGTCTCCGTCTTGGTTGGCGCAGTATAGTAACGCCTTTTCGACCAAATTATCGTTAGCTCTCTGTTCAAATCATACAACTGTACTTAAAAATTTCGTTAGCTTATATATTATATAATATAGTTGCACATGGTAGCCCTCAATACTTAGCATCATACTTCTTAAGGCATCATGTCGATCTATCAGTTCTTTCATTCTCTAGGCTTTTACCTAGACTTTTCATATGTCCTAATGTTCGTACTGCTGCACTTCAGAACTCCTTGCTTTTTCATCAGCAACTTGTTTTAATGAGGAGCTTTTTACATTAGAAGGTTTCTCTTCAATGAACTCCATTTCCTTCAAAAGGTACTTGTATGAGAGGCTTTTATCGAATAAATGTGGATCGTGGTAGCGTGGATTAAATGTTGGCTGAAAATTATTACAGTCACTATATGGCTGATTCCATTTCAAATCGAACAGTCAGTATACACTCAAGTCACCAATTACTGCGCTAATGGAGTATGTTATTCTACCCTGAAAATAAGGGTATACGTATTTTTTTATTTTGTTAAAATATCAAAATTGCATTAGATATGCACTTTTGAAAATTGCATACAAAAACTAAATGTTAAAACTGAAAATGTTGAGAATAACTTTAGAGGGCTATCGTTTTACCAATTTTCAATGAATTTTGGTAAACCTTATTTTGTTTTATTATGTTTTAAGCCCTCTTCAATTCAGTGCAAGAAATTTCAAAAAAGACTAAAAAATGACTAAGATATGTGCATTTTACCAAAAAATGCACTTTTTATGCACATGCATTTTTCTCAAAAAACCCATTTTTTTAGCTGAAATTTTTTGTGCCCATAGAGGACCAAATTACCTATTTAATGGTACTTGGTTGATCCCGTACTTATTTGTTTGAAGCGAGAAA
Source organism: Anastatus disparis (assembly GCA_017163975.1). Taxonomy (NCBI): domain Eukaryota; kingdom Metazoa; phylum Arthropoda; class Insecta; order Hymenoptera; family Eupelmidae; genus Anastatus; species Anastatus disparis. The sequence continues at coordinate 790,677 of JAFFSR010000334.1, read as the reverse complement.
AAAAATTCACAAATTTTATTGGTGAAAAATTTTTGTATATACGTTCGGAAATTTTAAGCAATGTAGATTTAAACACTATCCTTCTTTTAGCATTACCCAGGAACAACGACGTGGACGTAGAAGGTTTCTGTTCCTTTCGAGGTGCTTTTTTAAAGTGAGTTCCCCTTGCCTCTCACTGTTGGGATGCGTCAAAAATATAATTATAAATAATTACTTTTCTTTATTTTTGCACTTATTATTTTTAGTTCTAAGTGTAGCCTTACGACGTTTCACTTTTTTTTTCTTATCTTTCACTTTAGTCAGTGCATGTATAGCTGTTCTGCCAACAAATATATGCGATTTCAATTCCCCAAGTTGTTTTAACCACATATGACTTTTTTGAATCCCATTATATTTAGGAACTGTACTCCATTCAATATTTTTTTCTTTTCTAAATTTTTCAATCTCATTTATTGGTAATAATATGATTTTGATTGCACTGGTGTACTTTTGAACCCAATTTATAAAATCGTCAGCATTTTGTATCGATTCTTCATGAACTCTTTTTAAGTTATGTGAAGTAGCATAATGCTTTAGAAGCCCACCTATTCCATCAACGGCTCCTTTTCCATGACCAGTCGCAGAAAATAACCATTTCATTTGATAAGAAAAATGTTTGAATTCATGTAGCTAAAAACGATTTTTAAATTGGCTTGCAGCTCCATCTGATATAATAGTGACTTTAGTAACTAAATCATTTTTCATAAGATCGATAATTTTATTTATTGCTAATAGCGCATATGCAGTATCATGCTTTTTGTCGTCACTAACGATCGCAAAGCTTTGCGTTATCTCTCCTTGGTAACAGACTGCAGTAAAAATAGAAATTTGGTTATTTACCCAATGATTTCCCTGAACCGCTTTATTATTTATTACAGACCAATTTTCTGCAAAATCAACGTGGATAATTAACTTAGGATCAGCTTTACCTTCTTCTTTTCCTTTTTTTATAGCTTCACGTTGAATATTTTTTATGTATACGTGAGTACTTGCTTTTAGTGCGCAGATTGAAAATTTTTCTTTAAAAACTGATAAGTTTACTGTTTGTTTGATAAGATTACCATTATCCCACGAAGCAAACGTAATTTCATCTTCACAATTTTCTTTCAGTTTTAACAATTTTAATGTGATACCCTCACTACCGGGGCAATAATTGGATTCTTGCAAGAAACACGAATCAGATGGTTCAGAACACAACATTGCGTTAGTTATTTCTGAACGAATTAAATCTAATTCAGAATTATTATCGCCTCTACAACGAATTAAACTTGTAAGAAACAGTTCAAAATTTTCGCAATGTACACAAAGACAAGTTTCCTTCACAGGGCTTGTTAAGACGAAACTTGGTCTTAGACTATAGAATTTCGATTTTCCTATTTGTAAGTTTGGATTTTCTTGTCTTAATTGACTATATGTTTCTTTTAAGCTTCGAGTAAGAAACCGTTTAACTTTTTTATTTTCTGTATTATTAACTTTAATAGTAACAACATCAGATTTATTTAGACTTTGTCCACTACAATTAAAATCATCATTTAAAAAATATTCCATAGCGATATTTTTTGTATTTTCATCAATAGGATGACCAGTATATGAATCTGGCTCCGAATAAACTCCTTTATTTTTCACGAGATTTCTTGATTTATTTATTATATACTCGCTTATATTCGGGAATAGTGAGCAAATTTTTATTTTGCTTAATTTTGAAGGTAGTAGAGTTAAAAGTTTTATTTTCTCCGAAACAGAAGAACATTTTTCTAAAGCCGATTTAAAATTTTCTACAAATTCGTTCCAATAGTTTTCAGTCGAACTTTCGTCCGATTCTATTGATTCAACTGAAATGCCATACGCATCTTCTAATTTACTTCCGACAGTAGCAGAAAAAGCTGAAATTAAAGATTTTTTCTTTTTAGATACGTAATTTTCTGTTAAATTCTTAGGTATTGCAGTTTTTCTTTTTAGCGGCAAGACGCATTGAGGTAAAATTGTATTAATACTCTCGTTTAATTCCTGTATTCGTTTGGGTGTCTTGGGGATAAAATCATCATGTTTTCCGCTAAAAAGTTCAGTGATTTCATTTTCAGATGTAGATACAAGATCACTTAAAATCATTTTTGATATGCGTTCATGGCAATTTTTGCATACATTAGTAGAGGGCAGTATCTTTAAATCTGGATAAAGCTGTGCCAAATTAATGGCCAAATCTTCCAACGGTCTAAAACGTAAATTTCTGCTTTTATAAACTACCTTCTCATGCATTTGAAAAAAATCGGGACATCGAATTCTTGTAGAAGAGTGAATTTCGGACATCGTAATTGCAGAGTTTTGTTTACTTTTTCACAAGTCTGAAAAGTACCTTTCAAAGCAGACGTAAGAATAACTAGCTTGTATATAACAATTCTAATATGCTGTTTTGGTTACGCGAGGTATTTGTCCGCGAATGAGCCTCCTATTGTCTGTACATCGAAACATACATAATATAGATATATACGAATAGAATTATTATTTTCCATTTTTTAATATTTATTTTTATATTCCGAATTTTTATATATATATATATATATATATATATATATATATATATATATATCACTATTGATGATATATACATACATACAAAGGTAAACAAATAATGAGCGAAGCATGCGACAGCGTTGGAATGAACATTGCTTAAGACTTTCGAACGTATATACAAAAATTTTTCACCAATAAAATTTGTGAATTTTTTTTCTCGCTTCAAACGAATAAGTACGGGATCAACTAAGTACCATTAGATAGGTAATTTAATCCTTTATGAGCACAAAAAATTTCAGCAAAAAAATTAATGGGTTTTTCGAGAAAAATGCATGTGCATAAAAAGGGCATTTTTTGGTAAAATGCACATATCTTAGTCATTTTTTAGTCTTTTTTGAAATTTCTTGCACTGAATTAAAGAGGGCTTAAAACATAATGAAACAAAATAAGGTTTACCAAAATTCATTGAAAATTGGTAAAACGATAACCCTCTAAAATTATTCTCAACATTTTCAGTTTTAACATTTAGTTTTTGTATGCAATTTTCAAAAGTGCATATCTGATGCAAATTTGATATTTCAGCAAAATAAAAAAATACGTATACCCTTATTTTTGGGGTAGAATAACATACTCCATTAGCGCAGTAATTGGTGACTTGAGTGTATACTGACTGTTCGATTTGAAATGGAATCAGCCATATATGATTATGCTGCTGGCCTGATTTTTATATGTATGTAAAAAGAATACAAAATCAAGTATATGCGCCAAGTAGAGGTGGGTTCAAGCCCAAACTACGCCCCAGACGACTTACGTACTCACCTACTCACTTTTCTACTTATGTTTCTTTTGATAGTATTGTCAATTAAATTAAATATCATGTTTTTTGTTTTTTTAATACAAATACTATTATGTACTTCTTTATATATTGTTGTATCATAAATATATATTTATATATTGTACACGGCGTTGTATACTCATATTAGTGCACAACAGGGTTTTTACCCCAAGGCCCAATAAATTTTATCAATCAATCAATCTCTTCGTCTCCGTTCTCCCGTCTTTGTCCCTTCGTCTCCGTTTTTTCGTATTTGCCTATTTGTTTCTATTTCTCTGTCTTTGTCTCTTTGTTTCTGTTTATCTGTCTCTGTCTTTATGTTTCCGTCTCTGTCTCTTTGTCTATGTCTCCATCCCTTCGTCTATGTCTCTCCGTCTCCATTCTCCCGTTTTCGTCTTTCCGTCTTCTTCTTTCCATCTTTTTGTCCCCGTTCGTTCGTCTTCGTTCCTCTATTCTGTGTCTTATTTTCTGCTCTCTGTCTTTTTGTCTGCGTGTCCGTCTCCTTGTCTTCCTTTCTATTAAATCGTTTCGTGACTCCGATGCTGGCCTTCGACTTTCTTTCTTTGCTTCTGTTCATACATACGTACGTCTACACATTGATGCTGATGTTTGAGTTGATGATGATGATGATGATCATGATATGTTTATTGTTTAATAAATTTCAAATTTTACGTTTCGTTCCAGATCTGTTTAGACTGATCAGTAAAGCTTTGTGAGAAAAAACAATCTGAATAAATAGTTATTATTATAGGTTATTCTGATTTTAAAAAATTTCTAGTTCAATATTTTTACTTCTGATCTTATATTTGTAATTCATTAGAAGCATTTCGAGAAATTATCAACTAAAGCTTTTATTGAAGGCGCATCAAGGCTCTATTCTATAGTGATTATTTTTGATTATATTTTCTTGTATTATTTAACTTATTCAGATTGCCTTTTTCATTATAACAGATCCTGCTTTAGACGTTACTTTTGATAATAATTTCAGTTCTTTTTTGCTTAGCACTAATATTAATATCCATGTTCCTTTAATTACCCAGCGCTTACCATAGCAGTCGCGTTATTTTTATTATACAACGTTTACAATGAAAGTCGCCTTTTTATTAATAACGCTGTGCTCACATTTACAATCAAATTTCTTTAACTACACAGCGTTCAAAAAAGCAACCGTGAATACTTGATTACACAGTGCTTACAATAGCAGCCGCGTATTTTTAACCACACAGTGCTTAAAAAAGCAACCAAAAATTTTTAATTACACAGCGCTCAGAATAGCAGCCGCGAATTTGTAACTACACAGCGCTTAAAATAGCAACTAAGAATTCTAAATTACTCAGCGCTTACAATAGCAGTCGCGTTTTTTTAACCATACATCGCTCAAAATAGCAGCCACGAATTGGTTATTACACAGCACTTACAATAGTTGTTGTGTTTTTCATCTGTAGCTCTTAAAATAGTAGCTGCGTTTTTAAAACCAGATGGTGCTCTGAAAAGCAGTCGCGAATTTCTAATTACACAGTGCTTACAATAGTTGTTGCGTTTTTCATCTTTAGCTCTTAAAATAGCAGCCGCGAATTTGTAACTACACAGCGCTCAAAATAGTAGCCGCGAATTGGTTATTACACAGCGCTTACAATAGTTGTTGCGTTTTTCATCTTTAGCTCTTAACGGCATGTCGGAGCTGCAGCAATCGAGTTTTGCTTTTTTTATTTTATCAATATCTTTTTAAATTCTTAAATTAAACAAATATAATGACTTGTCCGCACTAAAGCTATATTAATACAATAATTTTTGTTAAAATAAAAAATCATTTGGACTTGTTATTTTTTCATGAGCTTAGATTGGAAATTAGATATCGAACTCGACAAACCTAACCTTAAAATACGATACATTGAAAGTTTTTATTATAACTTTATATGTATAATATTTTGGTAAATTTCTTGAGTTGTCCGCACTAGAGTTTAATCTTACAAATTTTTTCTTTGTAGCAAAGAAACTCGATTAAACGCATCGTTTATTCATAAGTTAGGATTGGAAATATTATTAGAAAACGGACAGCTTCGTCATGCTCTCAAAAAAGTAGTTGCGTTTTTTAAACCAGATGGTGCTCTGAAAAGCAGTCGTGAATTTCTAATTATACAGCGTTTACAATAGTCATTGCGTTTTTCATCTTTAGCTCTTAAACTAGCAGCCGCGTTTTTTAAACCAGATAGCGCTCTGAAAAGCAGTTGCAAATTTCTAATTACACAGCACTTACAGGAGTCTTAGCGTTTTTCCCCATTACAGACCTAACAATAGCAGCTATGTTTTTTCTAAATACACGGCATTTGAAAAAGCAATCGCGTTTTTTCAACGGCACAGAACTAACAATAACAGCTGTGATTTTTAACCACACAGCGCTAAACTCTATTTGATAGTTTTTAATTTTTTATATTTAATGTTTTATGAGAGTTTCAAATATAGTCGACCTTATTTTCTTATTCGTTATATTTGATTTTTGTATTGTGGTTTTATAATATTTTTTTGTAAACGATGTTTTTAGTATAGACCATTCAATCTTTGACTTGTCTTGATTTTTCTGTTAATAATATTTTTAATTCTTTTTCATTAGTCATCCTTGAAAGTGCCACAGTTAACTGCCCATGACTGAAAATCGATGTTGGTAAATACACTCTTTCTTTTTTAAATGATTGTCCTTGGGACTTATTAATAGTCATTGCATGAGCAAGTTGTACATGACATAGTTTCCTGGTCATCTGAAATGGCATTCCATCATTTGCCGATAAGGTTATATGTGGAAAGAATATAGTGCTCCCTTTTTTTACTCCCTGTTAATGTTTGTGCAATAAGAGTAAATTGTTTTAATGTCGTTATTACTAATCGGGCTCCGTCATAAAGTCCTTTATTTAAATTAACATTTCTTAGAAACATTACTATAACTCCTTTTTTTAATTGTACTATGTGGAGGTGAACCATTGGGCGTTAAAGAATTTAAAATTCTGTTAGCGAAATTGCGTCTCAATTTTCATCATTTATATCTATTGCAGAGTCAATGCTCAAGTACTTTATTACTGGTTCATTTATTTTTGATAGAATTTTTTTATTCATTTCTGTAACATTTACGTTTTTCGGTGCTAATATAATATTTTCATAATAGTCACAATTTGCAATATTTATATTATGCCCTTAAATTTCATCAATTAGATTGCCATTTAACGATATTTATTTTAGAATTTGTATAACTCCATTTCCATTTTTATATTTTGAATGAGAATTACCATTTCCTATATTTAGTAACCAATTTTGAAATGTATCATCTGATTCTGATAAACGTTTATTTTCTTTCAAAGACATACATTGGGAATGTTTCAAAAAATAGCTTTTTTTGACATAATTTTCTACTATCTGTGTTCTATTTTCCGGTTTTACTATTGGTAAAGTTTGTCTAAAATCACCTGATATGATAAATGTTTTCCCTCCAGACGGATAATTATTATCACATGCATCTTTAAACATGCGATCGACGGCTCCAGAAGCGTATTCTAATGTCATTGTGATTTCATGCTAGATAAAAATTGATACATTTTTTTTTTCACCTATTTCGCTGTTTGCACTAATATTACATATTGTGTCTTCAGATATGTTAAACGGTAATTTAAATGCTGTACTGTCACACCGTCTTGTAATAAATTAGCGACTATACCTGTGCATGATACAGCTAAATATTTGATTCCATTAATTTTAAGATAGAGAGTGCCGTGGCGTAAGAGAGCGTGGTGGCGTAATGGATGGAGCTCTTGCCTTCAACGCGGAGGGCATGGGTTCGAATCCTGGCCAGTACCTCTAACTTTTTTTCTCAAAGATTATTAGTTTATGTGCCATTTATATTGTGACTCTTGAAAAATCCCACCCCATTGGGTATCGGTTGATTGTTGGTCACAAAAGTGGCTGACCATTTATCGGTAGTCAAATTTTTCGGTATGGTGGGTCTGACAGTCTAACCTGATGTAATGCGTTAAACACTAACCGGACTAGGCTCCCTCGACATCATCATATATAAAAGGTTAATTATATAGGGGACAATATCCTTTATATATTAATATTTCTTTTTTTTTCTAAATAATTGATTTTTAGATAAGTAAAAATTGTATTTAATAAGTAGCTTTTATCACTTCCACCTTCACGGTCTATATATGTATATATATATATATATATATATATATATATATATATATATATATATATATACAATTTTTAGTGCAGTTTGTATTTAATGAATTTATTACTGTATCAAAAATAGTCGTTTGAGCATTTGTTATAGTATCAATGATTGACCCAATATTATTAACATTATTTACTGTACCATATTCAATTTTGTTATTTTCCATATAGTTTTCTGAAGTAGATAAATTAAAGTCACCTAATGAGAATCCATTATTAGTTTAAATATTATTAATTATGCTTAAGAGCGGGCCGGAGTAAAATCTGATACCGACTGAGTAAAAATTAAGTTTTTTGTTATTTACTCAAGTATTAATTGGTGTATCTTCAAATTAAAGGTTGAGCGCAATAGATATTGTTATTATGAACATCTATGCACAAGAAAAAAAAATTCTACCGCTTTGTTTTTAAGAAAAGTAAGGAACGCCGAAGTGAAAGTTTATGTTTAGAATATTTTCGCGTTCCTCACGTTTCTCAAAAACAAAGCGTTAGATTTTTTTTCTTGTGCATACATATTTGTAATAATAATATCTATTGCGCTTAACCTTTGATTTGCAGATACACCGATTAATACTTGAGTAAATAACAAAAAGAGCTTTTGGAAATCGAGATTTACATGATTCTTCTAAACATTTATCCCATTCATCATCGATTTTAATTCAATTTCTTGCTGTTGCTGCTTCAAAGAATGTTAAATATGTAATATTATTGAAAATTTTTAAATTTTCAAAAGATTTTTCAGCATTACGTGAAGCGGAAGTAATCTTAAAAAGAATCTTTCTTTTTGTTTTGGATCAACTAAGTACATTCTGGTTAATATACGTTTCATAGTCTTTTTTTTGTCTATGTTTTATGTATTTGATTAAAAACATAATGTTACCGTATATCAGAATAAAAGTAATTATGTACCTCTGGGTCACTTTTAGTAAGTTCAAACCACGCTGTTAGTGTTGTATTTATAATTTTCTTATCAATTTCGTGTTCAGATCCTTTTTTAAAATACACATATTGTTCATTTTCATTATAAACGACTAATCGATAAATTTTATGTGAAAGTTCATTATTATTATATTCCAATATGCGATGCATAGCTTCTGGCGAGCAAACGTATATTGTGTTTATACATTGTTTCATTTCATAATAAAACATATCTAAATCATTCGTTTCATCATAAGTATCACTTTCAGTATTTATTTCACTTGCTTTCATTTCTATAAATGCACAATCATGTCCTTTGAAGCAGTATTTAAATAAGTATTTTATAACTTCTATTGTTGAACATAATTCAATATTAATATGACAGTTGAACTTTAGTAATAAATACGGGTTATATCACAAGGGCCACGTATCATGAATCGCTTAACTATTTTAAATAATCTGGGATTCTCATTTTTATTTCAAATTTCAGACACTATAAATTTATCAACGTCATCACTATTGTAAATTTTACTATCTTTACTTAAAAATATTAGCATATAGGCATGCGGTAATTCTCTCTTTTGAAATTCTACTACGTATGAATATGCAATGCATTCTCCCAAAATATGTTTTTTAGAAATTTGCTCTATTAATAGTTTTAATTTTTGATAAAATACTTAAACAACAATATATGGTCCATCTGTTACTTCTTCACTTCGTCCTATATTATTTGTGATTTCTTCTTATTTCGGATTGCATGTCATAGTAATGAAAAAATCTGATTTCCCAATTCTTCGTATTAATGTCATCGGATCAAGAAAATTTTGATATATGGAATGCGGACTTCCTGTAAAAGTTAATGGTAGTATAAACATTTTTTTTATGCCATGATTGTCAATAATAATTTTTAACTTCTATTAAAGCTTATTAATTTACTAAAAATCTAAGTATTTTTTATTTCGATGCAGTACAATATAATGATATGAATATATGAATAAAAATTAAATACATATTTTATATTAAACTACTATTGCCAATGAAATTAGCAAATTCATATATGATAATATAATATATGAAAACGCAACCGCACGACGTCACAAGCGAGGTAAATTTTGCTCGTAAGATATTATACACAAAAAACAATCAGGCAGGCAAAAGATTTGTTGTTTCTTATAAATCGTATTTATTACTAAAGTTACAAAATGTAGGAGTTATATAATACTTAATTAAATACTGCTTTAAAGGACATGATTGTGCATTTATAGAAATGAAAGCAAGTGAAATAAACACTGGAAGTAATACCAATGATGAAACGGATGAAACGAATGATTTGCATATGTTTTATAATGAAATTGAACAATATATAAACACAAGATACGTTCGCCCGCTAGAAGCTATGCATCCCATATTAGAATATAATATTAGTGAACTTCCACATGCAATTTATAGGTAAGCTGTTCATAATGTAAATGAACAATATGTGTATTTCAAAGAAAGATCCAAACACGAAATTGATAAGAAAAATGTAAATACAACACTAACAGCGTGCTTTAAACTTAATAAAAGTGACCCAGAGACACATAATTACTTTAATTCTGATATACCACAACATTATGCTTTTAATCGAATACATAAAACTTGGATGAAACGAATGAAAACTATGAAACCTCTTCTAACCAGAATGTTCTTAGTTAATCCAAAACAAAGAGAAAGATTCTTTTTAAGATTACTTCTGTTTCACGTTAAAGCTGTAACATCTTTTGAAAGCTTAAAAACTTTTGATGTAATTACATACCCAACATTCTTTGAAGCAGCAAAAGCAAGAAATTTAGTTGAAATAGATAATAAATGGGATAAGTGTTTAGAAGAGTCATGCAAATCTTGATTTCCAAAAGCTCTTTGTCAATTATTTCGTTACATTTGTACATTTCTTAATCCAAGCTCGAAAATTATATAAAAAATATAAAATCTATTTTTATAATATTACCAAAAATGAATCGACAGAGAAGGTAAAGAATATGCATTAAGCATAATTAATGATATTTTATCTAATAATAGATTCCAATTAAGTGACTTTAATTTGCCTACTTTAGAATACTATATTGAAAATAACGATATTGAATATAGTACAGTAAATAATGTGAATAATATTCGCTCAATTGTTGATGGTTTAACAAATGCTCAAACAGCTATTTTTAATACAATAATAAATTCATTAAATAAAAATTGCACAAAAGAGTATATATATATATAGACAGTCCAGGTGGAAGCGATAAAAGCCACTTATTAAATACAGTTATAACTTATCTAAAAATTCATGGAATCTACTATTGAGTTGTATCATGGACAGGTGTAGCGGCTAATTCATTACAAAAGGGTGTGACGGTACATACAGCATTTAAATAACCGTCGAACATATCTGAAGATACAATATATAATATCAGTGCAAACAGCGAAATAAGTAAATAAATAAAAAATGTATCAATTGTTATCTGGGATGAAATCACAATGACATCAAAATACGCTTTTGAAGCCGTCGATCGCATGTTTGAAGATGTATGTGATAATAATTACTTGTTTGGAGGAAAAACATTTATCAAATCAGGTGATTTTAGACCAACATTACCAATAGTCAAACAGGGAAATAGAACACAGATAGTAGAAAATTGTGTCAAAAAAAGCTATTTTTGGAAACATTTCCAATTTATGTCTTTGAAAGAAAATAAACGTTTATCGGAATCAAATGATAGATAAGAAATTCGGTTACTAAATATAGGAAATGGTAATTTTTATTTAAAATATGAAAAAGGGAAATGAAGTTATACAAATTCCAGAAGAAATATTGTCAAAGGGCAATTTAATTGATAAAATTCACGGGCATAATATAAATATTGCAAATTGTGACTATTATGAAAATATTATATTAGCACCGAAAAACGTAAATGTTACAGAAATGAATGAAAACATTTTATCAAAAATAAATAAACCAGTAATAGAGTACTTAAGCATTGACTCTGCAAAAGATGTAAATGATGAAAATTGAAACGCAATTTTGCCAACAGAATTTCTAAATTTTTTAACGCCCAACGGTTTACCTCCACATAGCACAATTAAAAAAAGGAGTTATAGTAATGTTTCTAAGAAATGTTAATTTGAATGAAAGACTTTGTAACGCAATTCGATAAACGAAAATAGAACAATTCGCTATGATTGTACAAAATATTAACAGAAAGTAAAAAAGGGAGCACTATAATCTTACCACTATGACCTTATCAGCAGATGATGAACTGCCAATCCAGACGAACAGAAAATAATTTCTTGTAATACTTGCTCATGCAATGACTATTAATAAGTCGCATGTACAATCATTTAAGAAAGTAGGAGTGTATTCACCCACACCAATTTTCAGTCATGGGTAGTTATACGTGGCACTTTCAAGGACAAGTAATGAAAAATAATTGAAAATATTAACAGTAAAATCAAGAAAAGTTAAAGATAAAATGGTTCATACTAGAAACATCGTTTACAAAGAAATATTATAAAATCACAATACAAAAATTAAATATAATGAATAAGAAAATAAAATTAAACATATTTGAAACTCTAATATAACATTAGATACAAGAGAATTAAAAATTATGAAGTAAAGTTCAGCGCTGTGTGGTTTAAAATTACAGCTGCTATTGTTAGTTCTGTGCCATTGAAAAAACGCGATTGCTTTTTTAAATACTGTATGGTTAAAAAAAACATGGCTGCTATTGTTAGTGCTGTGATGGGAAAAACGCTTAAGCTACTGTAAGCGCTGTGTAATTAGAAATTCACGACTGCTTTTTAGAGCACTATCCGGTTTAGAAAACGCGATTGCTATTCTAAGAGCTAAAGGTGAAAAATGCAACAACTATTGGAAGCGCTGTGTAATTGAAAATTCGTAGCAGCTATTTTGAGCACTGTGTGGTTAAAAAAACGCGGCTGCTATTGTAAGTGCTGTGTAGTTAAAAAACACAATAACTACTGTAAGCGCTGTGTAATTAAAAATTAACGAATGCTATTTTCAGCGCTGTGTAGTTACAAATTCGCGACTGCTATTTTCAGCGCTGTGCGGTTAAAAAAACATGGCTGTTATTGTAAGCGTTGTTCAATTAAGAATTTACGGTTGCTATTTTGAGATCTAAAATAAAGAGGCGATGACGGAAGAACGGGGACAAAGAGCCGGAGACGGAGAAACGGAAACGGCGAGATGGAGACGGAGGAAAGGAGACGGAAAGACGGAGATGGAGAGACAGAGACAAGAAGACGAAGACGGAGAGATGGTGACGGAGCGACGGAGACAGAGAGACGGAGACTGAGAGACGGATATTGTGTATTTGTATGGATATGTGTGTATGTGTATGTGTTTATGTGTATGTGTATGCGTGTATGTGTATGTATGTATGTGTATGTGTACATGTGTATGTGTGTATGTGTGTATGTGTATGTCAGCGATGCCGAAAGTGGCAGAGTCAGAGAGGAAAATTCAAAAATCTGTAAAAAAAAAGTAGTAAAATAAATAGTTTTCAAAATTTGATAATTAATAAATAATTCTAAAAAACAAAGTTACTATGACAAAATAATTTTTTTTCAATTTTTTACATTTTTTTGAGTTTAACAAAATTTTGTTTAGCTCAAAAAAATGTAAAAAATAGAAAAAAAATTATTTTGTTACAGTAACTTTATTTTTTAAAATTATTTATTAATTATCAAATTTTGAAAACTATTTATTTTAATACTTTTTTTTAATACATTTTTGAATTTCCCTCTTTGACTCTGCCGCTTTCGGCATCGCTGGTGTATGTGTATGTGTGTATGTGTGTATGTGTATGTCTATATGTATTTTTATGTATGTATTTGACAATCATGCAAAAGATATTTACGTAAGAAAAAAAGTTCTAATTTTATACTTAAATATAATAGTAGTAATAACGAAAATTTAGACAAGAACAGAGCTATTGGGATCTGACATAGACTAGACGCTCTCTGGTGGATCAAATCTGAACGAATGGTAGCATACAAGCAGTAAGCGTTCGTTGATGCATCTTGTATGTTCTTGTGTGTCTTGCGTGAAAAGGTTATTACACCAACGATAATTTCGCTATTTTTAACTTACTTTATTATATGTTCTGCTCTGAAAACTTGTACACCTATAAAATTACGTTTAATAGTATTAGTATCTGCAAAACTGCACAGAAATATTCGTAATTAACAAAACCGGGTACTTGCTTCATATATGACAATGTAAATTGTATGCTATGGTACGGCATCTTAGCTTAGACTACGTTCCTATGTCAGATCCCAATACGGCCTCCTCTCTATGTTCACAAAAAAAATCATCATTAGTCGCAAAAAAGAAAAATGTTGAGCTAATATAGTTTCTGTCATTAAAAAAAAAAGTAATTACGTCATCATTATAACTGTCAGGATCCACAATACTATATATATTTTTCTCTTTTACTCTCTCTCTCACTCTTTGTTTTCTCACTGAGTCTAACTAGTGAGACGTGTGTGGCATCGCCTCGCTTTCTTTTACTGTTGAGGTGCAAGAAAACTCAAGTTATTAAAAACAAAGTATGATTTATGTTGTAATACTGCTTGATATCTACTTGCTCCAGGGTCTTTTAATTTTTATGTTTTTTGTGGACCATTAATTTAAGTGTGCCAGATTTACTGCCCCCTAGTCATCAACTCAAAATTTCAAGAGTGATTATTATAATATAATGCTATGAGTGTCGTGTTTTTCTTTTCAATTATTATTTTTACCTAGTGTTTTTTTTGGGTTCTATATATTGTCATTTTTCTTTTGACTATTATTTTCGATTACTATTTTAATTTTCATTTATTTTTCTATTTACTTTGCGGAAACCGTTTCTATTTAATGCAAATTTTATAGTTTTTCTAATTATTTCAGTGTACTTTTAAAACAGAATGAGAGAGTAGAGTTGCGCATGCGCGTTTTATTTATATAACGTTAGACTTTTCTTTTCTGTTTTTAATATTCATAATTATTTATAAAAGTGTGATCTTTCATTTACTTTATGTTCTGTATTTTTAATGTGTTTAATTACTTATTTAGATGTCAAAAAAGTGTTATAAGTGTAGGCAAAATATTGTATTTAGTTATAAACAATGTACCACTTGCCATCGTACACTCCATTCTGGTTGCGTTACGGGATATATTAAGAGTAAGGCACCTGACGATTGCTGTCTTCATTCTTTTCGACCCTTGGCACATCAGCAGAATGATGCTGTAATCAACCTAACTAAATCTGGCACTAGAGGTAGAGCCCGCGCCAGAGATTTGAATAATATTGTAGATACTAGTATTGATTCTTGCGGTGACACGATTGCTACTGTAGATAACAGTACATAAAGTGATAATATGATGAGTCTGTCTAGTGGTTGGGAAAGTTTTACGACAGCACAGTAATTTGCCACGCCTTTTCAAGCTATAAGTAATAACTCTAAGGACCTTCATCAGCACGTCAATGAGCGGTTTGATGAGCTTTCAGTGCAGATTAAGGATGTGAACGCTCCGTCATATCGTCAGGATAAGCGCATTGAAGAATTGGAAAGGGATAAATTGGAGTTACGCAATGTGGTTGACCAGCTCAAGGATCTGTATGCTCATAGCTCACTAAGTGCAGAGATGAAGGTTACTGGCAATCCTATATCATGTACAGTCTCTTTGCTGGTGCTGATTCATTCCATCCTTAGACAGTTACAGTTGGGCGCTGTTTGTGGCGACGTCCTTTCTGTGAGATTATTCCAGGCAAAAAATCAAACTCAGGACGCTAACTTACCGGCTAAAGCTCCAAATCCTACTTTTTCATTTATTGTTAAATTTAAATCGGCTGGTATACGTGATTATGTACTGAAGGTGAAACGTGATCATGGTGAAATGAAGTTCTCAGATTTCGTGGAGGGCGTCGAGAGTTCAAATCTTGTGAATCTTTTCGAGATGTTGCCGACGATTGTGCATGATTTGCTAATGGCTGCAAAAACTAAGGCTAAAGAAGCTAATTATAAGTATGTTTTGGTTTGAGAAGGGCGTATTTACGCTCGTAGGGATGACACGTCCGATGGTATTAATATTGTTGCTGAATCTGATCTGCAAA
Organism: Anastatus disparis; assembly: GCA_017163975.1. Taxonomy (NCBI): domain Eukaryota; kingdom Metazoa; phylum Arthropoda; class Insecta; order Hymenoptera; family Eupelmidae; genus Anastatus; species Anastatus disparis. The sequence continues at coordinate 775,005 of JAFFSR010000334.1, read as the reverse complement.
AGATTTTGTGACTCAGTTCCCCGCATGGCTCCAGACCACAGCCCATGGTGTAACACGGTGTTCGGATAGCCCATATCAATGCTAATTCTATTAAAACTCATTCAAGTCAGAAATCGCCCTTGTATGATTATTAGTTAAATAGTGTTATGTAAAATTTGATTTGTTCAGTTATATACATATATGTAATAAATAGGTAGTTAGAAAGTTGCGCGCATGCGTAAAGTAAAATAAAATAAATTTGCGAAAATCAGCGTAAAATTGCATTAGTTTAGTTTTAAACATGCGCTGTACTGTAAATTATGTGCTAATTTATTGCCAAAGTAATGTAAATTTTTGTTATTTATTTCTATTGTTTTGAAATTATTATATTCTGTATTACTTTGTCTCTTTGCCATAAGGTCAAATTCAAAGCTTGGCATAATAAAATTTATATCAATCAATCAATTAAGCTCTCTCTCTCTCTCTCTCTCTCTCTCTCTCTCTCTCTCTCTCTCTCTCTCTCTCTCTCTCTCTCTCTCTCTCTCTCTCTCTCTCTCTCTCTCTCTCTCTCTCTCTCTCTCTCTCTCTCTTAATGATCTTTCTATGAGTCTGAATAAGGCTGAACATTTTTTTTTTGCTGACGATCTCCAGCTTAATCACTCGTTTCTACCGGTGAATTTGGAGAAAGAGATTGACCTCGTGAACCATGAGGTTGCTGCTGTGGTCAAGTAGGCAAATGATAATGAACTCACTTTGAATCCTACCAAGATGCAGGCTATATTCTTGGGCAGTAAACAATATATGGCTAGAATTGATAGACTGTCATGCCCGCCTATTTTTCTAAATGGTGTGTCCATTCCTTACACAGATATCGTTAAAAACTTGGGAGTCTGGATAAACAGTACATTAAATTGGAACAGACAAATTAACTCGATAGTTAGTCGTATCTTTGGTACTCTGCAGTCTCTTAAGTTTCATAGACATGCATTGTCCAGAAAGGTTAGGAAGGAGCTGGTTGAGGCGTTGATCTTTCCGATTCTTGATTACTGTTGTGTAGTTTACGACGATCTTCCTCAAACTCTGAATCTTAAACTTCATCGTGCTCTTAATGCATGTGTCAGATTTGTATTCGGTAATATTGGGAGGCAGGATAGGGTCACTCCTTTTCGCCTTGAACTTGGTTGGATATCGGTTAAAAATAGGCGGCTCTATTTAAAAATGGCACTAGCTCATTCTATTGTGTCCTATCAAAATCTATCATATTTAGCTTCTAAATTCCTCCGTGCAAACATAGATACAGAGGTTAGGTCATCTAATAGATTTCCTGCGAGATTGCTCATTTGCCCAGTTGTACGCACTGCTGCGATGTTAAATTCTTTTGTCTCCTTAGCATCTATCTTTATTAATAATAATTTTAATCTATTTCCTGGTTTTGGTGCTGGGTTGACCCGGGTTGTCAAAACGAGACTAATGAGCAAGTTCCTTGATGATGAGCGCACTGAGTGGCATGGCACGTTGGATGCTTAAAGAGCGTAGTCTGTGTATTAAAGCTATGCTCTACTACAGTTATAAAATGTAGACCTTAATGGTTGCTTTCTGCGCTGGTACGAAAGTGATAATGTTTGAAAATGTTACATAGTTTTTAACCTTATTTTAAAATTTAATACTTTATTTTTATCTTTATATAATAAATTTATTTGTCTACTTAAAAGAGTAAAGTTAATTGTAAAATAATCTCTATTTTGCTTTATATTGAGTCACATAAAATCAAAATTTAATGTGCTTATGTTATAATATGTTACTTATTGTGTATATGATTTGTAACTACTTATGGGCCATACGGGGCTGAACCCCATGGCCTGGAATAAATGTATCAATTAATCAATCAATCAATCTCTCTTACTTGCTCTTACTCATTTGTTAATCTTGCTTCCAAGTATATCAATAAAGTTAAGGCTAGGTACGATACTGCTTTATCTTTCGCTATGGGCTCAATCCCACAATTCAAGAAGCACACTTTCGACCAGCTCATGTGTGAGGATCATGAGTGTGGGCAGAGGGAGATAGTTGTTCTCTGTGCAATGTGGAAATTTGTTCCCTCTCCCACAGTAACTATATTCTCAACTCTATAATAAAATCCCTAAATCACTATAAATTTAATTATTATTTCCTTTATGTTTTACTCTGAATATAAACTATAAATATTTTAGCAATTAACTCTCTAGGGTGGATTCTAATCGAGTTTTCGTAGGGAACAATGACGAAACCACCGATGTAAACCAGCAATAAATAATTTATATATATAGAACAACTCAATGTTAATAAATCACTTAAGTAACATTAAAATCTGTTAACTAAGCTACAAGATGAGTAATTTTCACTCTCAATTTATTCAAGTAACTTGAGCAGCTTAATCACCCGACAATTTCTCGAAATTATGTGGAATGTAAGGAAAATTGTGTGTAATGAAAACTCTGACTCGACTCAATAAAACTTTTCTATAAATTCTAATTAATAAAAATCAGACTAAATGCGTGACTTTAATATTAAGATTAACAATGGCGGCGAAACCAACGCTAATTATGACGAACAAACCGGCGATGCTCACTAACTCTGAATTTTCACTTGATAAAGATGTAAGATAGAGGACTCACCTTATTCGTAATAAGTGTTACTCTCCAAATACAAAAAATCTCCAACAAGAAATTTCCTCTGTTCTCACAAAAATAATAAATAATCTTTCTTGTATTTATTTGACAAAATGTGGCAGCGTAGTATCTCTTCTCAATTAAAATAAAATCCTAACAAAATGGAGTATAAACTCAAAATGAACTCAACGAGTATAACCAGCAATAGAAAAATCAACCAAGTGAAGCTATCCAGATCCAATAGAGAAGTGTGTCGATGGATCGTCTTTTCTCGAGCTCCTTCCACCTTATCCCTTCTTAATCAGTTACGTCAGGACTTGCTGCAAAAATCCGTTTAGAGAATAAGATGATCTAACGGAGTCTCTGAAGCGCTGGTATCCGAATACTTCTTTTTCTAGAGAGGATAAAGTATGTCCTTCATGTTACAGAATATTTTTAGATGAAGTGAAAAATACACCTATTTCATCTACCTCAAGCAGTCAACAATCTTCGGAAGAAGTTTTTTATAGTGAGGCTGTGGTAGAACAGTTCAATCAGACTTCAAGTAATTTGGAATCAAAAATTTCACTAATCAAAATGCCTTACAGTATCAATATAATGATGGAAAAATCCTATGCTCTTCGAAAAAAAAACAATTTAACGGTGCATTTGTTTCACAAATAGGAAGTAAAATTATGAAAGTTTACGATATAACGGATTTGCCCACATTAAATGAAAATAACGAATGTGAAACATGTTATGAATGGTTTAAAAATATTAAAATTGCTTTAGATAATTGTTCAAATTTTCTTGAGAAAGTGCGATTATTAAGTCTTATACCAAACAACATTTCCAAAAATTATTTATTATCAGTTTTACCAAGTGTAACTATTTATATGATTGATCAAACAAGATCATCGGTAAAAAATAAAGATATTTACAAAAAGTCTGAGAACTAATGTGGCCATTCTTTGAATAATGAAATTATAAGGAAAGTGAAAAATTATTATTTAAACGATGATTTCAATTGTTCTCGTCAAAGTACAAATAAAAGTGACACAATATCTGTTAAAGAAAATGGTATAAAAACTAAAAAAGTTAAACGCTTTCTTACGCGCAGCATAAAAGAAATATATCAATTATTATTAGAAGAAAATCGTGAAAATAAAACAAAAATCGTTAAATCAATATTCTCTGCCTTAAGACCAAAATGGGTCATATCCACCTAACGATTTGTGTATTTGCGTTTATTGCGAGAACCTGAAACTTATGTTGGATGCTTTGAATAAACACGAAAAAGAGAATAAACATGACATTGCGGATTTGAAATTGAAAATATATTCTTCACTTGTTTGTTCAAAAGATGATATGAAATGTATACTAAGAGAATGTAAAGAATGCCCAATTGGAGATATTATTGATTTGAAAGTGATTTCTTTGACGGAAGAAGATTTATATGAAAAAATAACTTACGGTATTTGGGAAAAATCAGATTAACTGAATAAAACTAGCACAATTGAAGATTTCTTAATTGAGTTAAGAGAGGACGCTCTCACTGTAAGTACTCATAAAATGGTTAAAGAAATTCAACGTGCTGCAATTCAAGAGGTAACTTTTAGCAAAAAAAAGTCAATCCCAATTAGTTATTCATGTTAATTTTGCAGAAAATTGGATAGTCCTACTTCAAAATGAAATTTAAAGCTACCATTGGAGTAAAGACCAATCACCAATAGTCTCATCAGTATGCTATTTTGGAAATGATAAAACAGTTAGTTATGTCATCGTTTCTGACGATATTAAACATGATATTAGATAATTTTATTAGTTATATGCTTCCAAACGTATATTTTACATTGAATATATAAGTTTCATAAAAATAAGTTTTGATTCAATGTTTTAGGTTGTTCCTTAACTAAACTCACGTAAAATAAAGATAGTATTCTAGAAACGTAAAGAGGCTGTTTTAAATTAATCTTGTGTGATATGCCGACGGATGATAGTTATTATAACAACTGTAGAAAATGTCCTCGAATTAAAAAGCTTGGAAATATCTTAACAGAGGTATTTCAAGCTCATACACGGAGAGAAAAATCATCCCAATAATGCACACTAGTTCACATGTGCAGAGAGAATATCAAAATTTTATTCCGCTACGGAATATTCTTATACTCTTATTTCATCAGTGACATTCAAAGGTAGCATAGAATGTCCGTATGCTACTATTGAATAGCGCTGAAGCAAGCAGTGAATAAGTTGTATATAACTTCAGACTGTTGTGCATGCTCCTGTTGCTTAATACTGCGCTATTCTTCGTTTGCTCAGTCTACATCCTCTCAGGGAATGTAACGCGAGCAAAGAGAGCTCGTACAGTAAGCAACTGTGGCATAAACTGCTAATATCATACGTTTGCCTGCACTGCATGCCGTTGAAGCGTTTGTCCATTCGCTCTGTAAAGGGTTCGTCATATATTAAATTATTTTCCGCTATTAAAATCATTTTTTTTAAATTAGTAAATATAAATTCAATTATATGAATGATAACCATTTCAACAGATTAATTAATAATTTCAAATTCAACATTTAATTATTTCAAACAACTAGGGGACAGGTCAGCATATATCGTTAAACTCGCGTAGTCAAAATAAAAAGCGCGCATTTTACACACTCGACCAAAGATGTCGAGAAATCCTCGGCGTTAAATGATATATGCTGACCTGCCCTTTAGTTGTTTGAAATAATTAGATATTGAATTTGAAATTATTAATTCATCTGTTGAAATAGTCATCGTTCATATAATTAAATTTATATTTACTAATTTAAAAAAAAAATGATTCGAATTGCGGAAAATAATTTAATATATGACGAACCCTTTACAGAGCGAATGGACGAACGCTTTAACGGCATGCGGTGCAGGCAAAAGTAGGATATTGGCAAGTTATGCCACAGTTGCTTACCGTAGAGCTCTCTTTGCTCGCGTTACATCCCCTGAGAGGATGTAGCCTGAGCAAACGAAGGATAGCGCAGTATTAAGCAACAAGAGCATGCACAATAGCCTGTAGTTATGTACAACTTATTCACTGCTTGCTTCAGCGCCATTCAATAGTAGGATACGGACATTCTATGCTACCTTTAAATGTCACTGATGAAATAAGAATATAAGAATATTTCGTAACGGAATAAAATTTTGATATTCTCTCTGCGCATGTGAACAAGCATGCGTTATTGGAATGATTTTTCTCTCCGTGTAATATTGATTCACTTAGTTCCAAGTAATGGATCAATAACCCAAAAATGACACTTGAAACTTTAGTCAAAGAAACAGATGATTTCGTACAGTATTTCTGTAAAAAAGTAATAAATTTATTGCCCCATGTTTTCGCAGTTACTTAACAGTCTTCTTTTTCTAGAGAGTTAAAAGGTGAATTGAAACCAAAAAAATTTCAAGTGATTAATGATTTGGCGGAAAATTATGCCTTTACAGTTCAGGTAATAATTTAATATTATATGAAAAATCTAATAATTAAATTCATGCATGTATAAAAAATTTTGTATTTTATCTATTGTTTAGGATGCAGCTCCAGGATTCCATTGGAATAATAATCAGGCCACCCTGTACAACGTTGTAATTTACTTCAAAAAAGGCAATAATCTGAAAGATCGGACTTTAGTTGTAATACCTGACTGTTCAGCACACGATTCAATTTTGAAATTTAGGAAAAATATACTGCTTCTCAGACTGTGCTCCACAAAAATACAAAAATTATAAAAATGTAATCAATTTAGCATACCATTAAAACAATTTTTGATATAAAGCAGAGTGGCATTTTTATCTCATTGCTCATGGTAAAGGACCTTGCGATGGACTTAAAGCAACTGTTAAACAAAGGAACTGTTCAGTCATTAGTCGTCAATCACTTCGTTCATCCAGTCATTCATATCTCCTCTTCAAATAGTTTAATGAATATTTATGAAACCAATCTTTTCAGCTTGTTATGTAACAATTACTAATATTATTTTCTGTAAGTTATTTAATTTTTTAGGAACTACTAAAGCAAGTCTTCAAGTGTCAGCAAATGAATCAATTCTAACGTATCCAGATCTTTTCGAGTAGTTAAATACTACAGGAAGAATGCCCAATATCTCATTTAAGTATTCTGAACAAAAAAACTATGATTCAAACAAAAGATTTTTATTCAAACATTTTAAAATAAGTAGTAAAGTAGAAAATATTCAAGATCAGCACTGTCTGATACCCATAAATGGCACCATCAGAGCTAAATTATATTCGCTGTGTAATCAATATACAGAAGAAAAGATTTTCTAAAATTTTTATGATTATAAAACATTTAATAAAAAGAGTTACTGATAAAAATTCATTCTTCTTCCTCCGCATAATAAATATAATTTAAACTATATTTCTATTATTCTTTATCATATTCTGAAAAAAACCAATTGATAAGACTAACAGAATTTTCTGGTAACTAACATATTATTTAATTTTTATATGTGACGGACTCAAGGGCATACCGAAACTCCCCCTTCTAACAATATTTTCAATCTAAGTCAATGAATGAACGGTGCGTTTATACTAGTATTTTTGCTACAGTAGAAGAATTTGTAAGATTAAACTCAAGTGTGCATAACTCAAGAGATCCACTAAAATACTATGCATAAAACGTTATAAACCAACTTTCAATATATAGTATTTTGAGTTGAAGAATATTGCTATCAGTCTTACAGGCAAATAAAAATGAAAATAAAAATATATATTAAAATAAATAAGATGAGCAGTTAGAAAGCCCTTGTTTATAATCAACTCCGAATAATCTATGTAAACTTGAAAATTAACTCCTTTGAATCCTAAAAACAAAAAAATTCATTAATTGAAAGACAATCTGACTGCTCCCTACCACCAAAAATCCTTTACTGATTGAAAAATCTATCAATTTGGGTCCATTAATTTAAGCTTTGTTGCATTAAAAAATTTTATATGGTTCAATAGTTACAGGCGAAACATTTTACGTATGTTGCATCCTAAAAATGTTAACAAGGGGCCGAACTATCTGTCTTTTTCTAATAGCGTATTCCATTATTTACATAAACACCATCCGTTGTATCAAGAAATAAATAGTAGCCCCCGCTAGATATTAGTATAATAAGTAAATTTTGTAATAATAATCAAATTATTTGTTTATAATATGAGACCTACTAACAAACTAGAATATGACCTATCTTTTTTGGTAGGTCTCATATTATTCAAAAACTACGCGATAAAATAATTTGATTGTTATAACAAAATTTACTTATTATACTAATATCTAGCGGGGGCTACTATTTTTTTCTTGATACAATGTATGGTGTTACGACAAATGATAAAAAACTCTATTAGACGAAGACAGATAGTTCGACCTACTCTTAAGAAATATTAACGAATATAGACGCTTGTAGAAGCATACTCTTAAATGGGAAATTTCTGTCAAAAATGAGTTAGTTCTGTTACCCAGCTACTTTGGGGCGCCACCAAATCCTATATATTTTTATATCTATATATATCATATATATATATATATATATATATATATATATATATATATATATATATATATATATATACATTTTGCTTTCTCATAGAGAAAGCATTGTAGTTTATATGTATAGATATACAAACAATGTTGAAGTGTTACCCAAGCTTTCGGACGAAAAATGTAACATAAAGAATCCTTCTATAAGCGTCTATTTTCTTTAGAAACATGAAGTAATTTTCAATTTTTTTAATGCTACAAAGCTTAAATTAAAGCTTTTAACTTATACTTTTTTTATAATGTATACATTTTCTGTAAGAGTTTTAGTTGTTTAGCTATTTAAGTTTATATAGACGCCTCTATTTACTATATTTTCGAAAAAATGTCTATATAGTTATCTTTAGAGCCTATTAGCTATTTTAGATAAATATAACATATTGTCATAAAACGAAAAATGCCAAATGGAAAAGTATCGCATGCAAATCACTGCTGCATCGACTGTTAGATAGCATTTTTCGCTTTATTATAATATTTTATATTTTTTTGTCGCTGAAACTGTTTCAAATTATTCTTTATATATATATATATATATATATATATATATATATATATATATATATATATATATGGCAAGAAAAAATGACTATATTTTCACCGTAGAAACAAGTAAATGAATCATTATAAGCATTTATTGTAAGCACTGAAGTAAGTCACCGATTTAGTACCGACAGCCTCTTAAAAATATTATCTAGAATCTAATAAAATATTTAAAAATTTATTTTTAAAAGACTTAACCTAATTTCAAGATAATATAGTTTTCAATCTAAAACACATTTATTCAAAAATAACTAGGGGGCTGCGCTTCCCTGCGCGCGCCGTGAGCTAACCCTCCTTTGAATTTGTATTATTGTATTATATTCATGATATATAGTTAATATAGGTTTTAACGAACAGCGACGAAGTCGCACTCGTCTCATCGTATACACCAGCTAATTGATGAGGGCAGCATGCACTGGACGTCCTAATCACGGGTACGTGCCTCGCGCTGGCTTATACATTAAGATATGCAAATGAGTCGCGTGCATGTGGTAAGAGATAAAAAGAGAGAGGAATATAGCTGAGTCTTTCCGTCTAAAAATTATTAGTACCACCATTGTCGAGTTTTTTTATCGAACGATAATTAGCTTGATTTGGTATTACGGGTGCTATATGTATTGTGTAAGTGTGTGTCTGAATGGTATTGAATTTTAGTGTGTATAGGCGGATCGCTGCACACAGAATTTAATACATAAATCTTTAATTGCAGCTGTACCACGAGCATAACAGTCGTTACTATAACACAAAGGGGTTAGAAAGAGACAACGAGCCGGCACTTACTTTGTTTGAGTTCATGCGTACATCGTAATTATAAGGTAGCTGATTGCAATCACGAATCGTATACATAATGTTCTTTATTGTGATTCGCGACGCGTGTATAAATTAATTAGTTTGATTACACAGGCCCACACAAAAAAAAGTTGTCGGTTCTAGGATGGAAACTACACTTTTTTTTGTATCTTTTTGCCACTAAATGCGAATCCGGCGTTAACAGTTGGGGGTTGGCCGCATATTTTGAACACAACCTCAAAAAACTGTCAAAAAACCGTATTTCAGTGGAAAAACATAAAAAAAAAATGAAAATGGTTTCCAGCACATCAAAAACACTTTATTTTCATGCATTTTGGCCTGCTGAATCCGAATTTGTTATGGAAAAAGAGAGTCGACCGCCTAATTTTGAACGTAACCTCAATAAATTCTTTAAAAAGCAGTGTTTCTTGGGAAAAACGTGAGGAGAACAAAACATATTATTTAAAGCACATAAAAAACGCTTTATTTTTATGTATTTTTGCCCTTAGCATCTAAATTTGTTATGGAAAAAGAGATTTGACCGACTAATTTTGAAGATAATCTCAAAAAACTACTCAAAAGTCAATTGGCACAAGAGCTAAATTGACTTACGCTTGCGTATACAATTGTCTTCGAATGACCTATACAAAGGATTCCTACGCCTCTTTTTCTTATTAAGTTGTACTTCTCTTTTTAGCATCCAGCAATAGTCCGCCATCATGTTTACGCTACATTTTCCTTGCCATCTACGTTTAAATTTCTTCATATCCTGATGAAATCTTTCACCATGCTTTTCACTGTAGTCACCTAGGACTGGTGGAAATTCGACAATATGCGAATCGAGAAAATAGAGTTTCAAATTCATTAAGCAACCTAATTTTTTTTTAATTTCGTACCATAGTTTCTACGATGCTCTTGTAGTTTTCATCTTTATTGTCACCAAGAAATTTCGTTGCAACATCTTTAAAACTCAACCCGGCTGCCTTCTCGGTATCATTCATACTTTTGAGAAATTCTCCGTCCCTGAACATTTTGCGAATTCAAGATCCATCAAAGATACCTTCCTTCAATTTAACCAGAGTTAAATTCGTAAAGATGGTTTCTAAGTATTTGAAGCATCGCCCTTCTTTATCGAGAGCTTTAACAAATTGTTTCATCAGCCCTAATTTAATATGTAAAGGCGGTAAAAAAATTTCGCTAGGATCGACAAGAAGACGATTGATGACCATGCTGGAACCTGAAGTAAGTGATGGTCTCGCTGGCCACACTTTTGTATTATAGTGTTTGGCTCTATCTCGACTGTCAAACATGCATAAATAGCATGGGTACTTGGTAAAACCTGATTGTTGACCTAGTATCGTGGACAATATTTTCAGGTCTCGGCAAATTAACCATTTATACTCACTATACTTTATTTTATTTAAAACCTTTTCAATGTTACAGTATTCTTCTTTGAGTACAATTGAATGAGCCAATGACAACGGAGCATACTTGTTCGTGTTGTGAAGAAGAACTGTCTTCAAGCTTCGCTTAGATGAATCGATGAATAACCTTCACTTTTCTGGCTTGCATAAATTTGGTTTAAACTTATTAATAAGTCCTCCTACATCGGTGCAATACACTAGATCAGATTCGCTAGTGAAGTATGATTGAAACGCTCCTTCTCGGTTTCGATAAAACGTAACGTTTAGGTTCTTTTCTAAAACATTGAAAGACTTTAATTAAGAAGCCATTAATTCATCTGCATCTTCTGCTAATCCAGCATTCCTAAACATGACATTTAATTGAGCTTGAAAGATCTTTTTTTGGCTTTTCTCTTTACCAATGGGAACATTTTCCTCATCACTATCCGAAGACAGTTCTTCTTCACTTTCGACGGATTCATTTTCTGCTTTCGTCAACGATTCATTTCCGTCAGTATCGTCGTCTGTATGGTCGTTAAGATTTTCTAGGTCTTCTTCTGCACCACAATCAACTGCATACTATCCATTCCTTATATAAAGCTGTCTCGTGAAGCCTCGTCTATCAAACTTTGGACTATTTGCTTCCGCGGACGAACAACACTAGAAACTGTCATATACAATATTTTATCTGATCGCTTTTTATTTACCCCAGTTACATTTGTCATGCAAGTGTAGCAGTCACTTTTACCTAATGTTTTTTTCTAAATAGCTGGTTTTAGGAACTTTATTTTATTTTTATTTCTAGATTTATCGAATTCATGTAACATTTTACAAAAAATATATTCTTGGCAATGCAGACTATAAAAATAACTTGAAACAACAGTAGGCTGAAGACAAATCTGACGATTGCTATATCTTGAAAAGAAGAAAACTGGGAGTATTCTAATTTCACGTATTTGTAGTGTAATCTTGTGTACATTATTTCCCTCACTGAGTAACTTAAACTTTTACCAACTGGATTTTTAATGTAGTCCTTTTAATCCTGTTGCCACGAAAGACACTGAAACGATGACAACTGTCCGAAAAGGATGTGTAGAATGATTCGCTTCGAATCTTCCGTGGTAACGAAGCCAGCGAGGCACGCTGTTCTGCAGGGGAACGCTAGAACGTAAAAATGATGCCGTAGTGTGTCCGATGTTAACATGAAACACTGCTTTTTAAACAGTTTATTCAGGTTATGTTCAAAATTAAACAGTCGACTCTCTTTTTCCATAACAAATTCGGATTCAGCAGGCCAATATGCATACAAATAAATCCACCTACGGTCAACTTTCTACTTTTGACGCCGGATTCAGATTCAGCGGAAAAAAATACAAAAGAAAATTATAGTCTCTATCCCAGAACCGACAACTTTTTTTTTGTGGGCCTGTGATGATTAATAATTATTAGTGAACTTGTATAAGCTCGGCCTGATCGATATCTTAAACGTATTCATTACTTTTGTTTCATTCACCTTTTATTTTATAAAAGTTAACGGTTGTCTTTCTTTTGAATAAAGTCTTTGTATTCTGTCTGGTATGGCGAAGAACCGCCATGCCTGTGGATTTCGTCTCTCATAAAATATGTCATTAGATTTGTCACAAATTCCAACTGGGACCTTCCACGCTTTTGTGTTAACAAAAACAATCGCACAATTAATCTGATTTTTTATGTTTGTAATATAATTGAGGTACGTGAACTTAGCGGTTGGTGCAAGTGATCAGCTAATCACATTACAACAGGCAGGGTACTTGTAACAAATAGTTATAAGTAGGATTTATTTAATCTAATTTACCACCTGTTACAAGGTTCGGATACAGTAACTTTAATTTCGATCCCATGTAGCATGAAATATTTCTGGAAGCTTTCTAGAATATTAGCAAGAAATATTTCGAATATTTTAAGAATCTTTCATGGAATATTCCTGGAATATTTATATGTCCTCGATTCTTCTTATATTGAAATACCATGGAAATTCCACGGCATATTTTTGTAAGATTTTAATAATATTTCGATGAAAGGTTTGGTGAAATCTCAAATCTTTTCCAAAACATAATTATTTTACAGACGGTGGATGATTTTTCTTTTTGTTCAAGCGATTATCTTTAAATTAGAACTACTTTTTGGTTTTTTTAACCGAATCAAATAGTGCATTATTCACCAAGGATGCATATTGATCATTCTCGGCGAGTGCGAACTTTTGGGACCGAGCGTAGCGAAGCCTCGAAAGTTGCACGAGCTAGGATGATTAATATGCATCCATGGTCTAATATACTATTTTTTTGTCCTGAGGCCGAGACATTTAAAGTTTTTTCGTTGGACGCAAAATGGTCATTTTGCGGCCTAGGGCAAAAAAATATTTTTTTTTAATGTTCGTTAGGGCAATAGCTAAATTATCTCGCATAGATTTGGCGATAAATTGATGTTCATGCTTTTAATAATTTAAAAAGTCTCAATTTTTTCAATCAAAAAATAAAAAAATTTAAAAAACAAATTATTTACCCGAATTTTGGTACAGTTTAGATAGAGATTTAATTTGACTTTTTATCTGTATTATATCTGTAGGTTGAAAATTTGCTGATGTTTTCCTTCAAGTCATTTGATTGGTATTGGTCGAATTTGAAAAGCAAATCTAAGTAAGTGAAACTAAAAATTTTTAAATACATTTGAGTATCACTGAAATCGTTTCATTTTAAAGTATAGAAATTTTAAAGTAAAGTTTTTTTTCTAAATCTAGTTATATATAATAAATTAGTATAAAATCATTTTTAATACGTTTAGTCTAAACATAATCTATGTATAGAGTTATTTAGCTACATACCAGGATAGCGTTTTCATTAATGATAAATAAATTGAAAATGATAAGATGCTGCTGTTTTCTAATGTCCCAATAAAAAAATGAAGGGCATTTATTTTTAATATAAATACTTATGTTATTTGATATTTATTTTTATTAATATAAATGTTTTTATTGAAATAAAATTAATAATCGAACTGTATAAATTTATAATATTTGAAAATACCGCTTTTTACCCCTGTATATCGGCGCCTCTCTCTGAAGAAGAAATGGTCCTCATTCCTTATTTTATTTGATGACGTCACTCGTTACTTGAGGTCCGAAGCTGAGGAATGAGTGTTGAAGATCTTTGGATTTGGAATAATAATAGGGAGGTAACCACGTTCGTGGACGTACCGTTACACGATACAGCGTGTTGCTTTATCTAGGTTACATTTTTACTTGCTAATAGCTTAAAGTATATAAAAATTAAATCAGCGAGATATGATTAATATTTTGAGAAACAAGTACTGGATACTGTGTAACATGGTGGATTTTCATCCACATGATATATTTCTATAAAGATATCTACTATTTCGGCGAAGAGCCTTATATGTACGATTTTAACTTATATATAGCAGTGCAGCACTGGCTCAGTGGTTAGAGCTCGTGCCTGGAGATCTCGAGAAACGGGGTTCTCGCCCGGTGTCCGCTTATTTTTTAATTCAAAAAGTCTCATATTTCAACTGTTTACATGAAAAAAGACAATCGTTACTGTTCACTATGACGTCGGACGATTCTGCTATTTTAATTGAAGACAATACGTTTGATGACTCCATTAAGATACAATTTACTTGTTTTCATTCTGATTATTATATGTATTTACGAAATTATTTTAAATTTAATTTAATATAACATTTTAACAATACTTGTAATTTTATTAAAATTAAAACATAACTCAATTCACATATTTTATTTGATAAAAATTTTGTTTCATATATTAGAAATGATTTGAATTTTTATTTTTAAGTATTAATATCTTAACTAAAAAAATTTCGTTTAGAAATCTTTTGCTTTTATCAAGAATGAAATCAAAGCTTCAAAAAGCTTACCAATCCCTGAAAATTTTAAATATTATGAATGCTTTCCAACGTTTAATGAAATCCGAAAAGAGTAGATTAGAAAACTCCTTAATTTCATGCAAAATATTATTGAAAAAGTTACAGTTGCTGGTAACATTCGACAGAGAGATATTGAAGAAAAATTTCATTTGATTCTGTAATCATCAGAGAAAGCAGTAAGTTCAAAATTTTTTAGTTTTTATATTCATAAATTATTGTTAAAATTAGCGAGAGGTAGCTTAAATGAAATAAACGTAATTAATTCGTAATAAATAATTTATTATAAAATAGACGGAATCTTAATACATCTTGACTGCCTAACTGTCAAACACGGAATGAACAAACGCATCTTGCGTTCATCAAAGATAATCCGCCTTACGGTGGCGCTACACACTACACATACACGATTGAGCGTGTCTATATTTTTAACAATCATTAACATTTAAATAATAAATGATATCTTTATTTAGGAAGTATACATGGATATTGAATCTGGAATTCCTTGAAATCATAACGTTGAATGGATTGTTTCGCAAGCTCGAGTACCAAGCAATCTTAATGGATGTTAGAGCAATACATCTTATATCAATAAAAAAGCTTCAGCAAGTACTTGTCCTGCTCACACTGTAAGACTATTCGCTACTAAAAATATTAAAAGGTCTCAATTAACACTCAAAGATAAAATATATAATAGTCCAAAACCTTAGCAACTTAGAATTAAAGGAAAACGAAATTCGCTCAATTCATTGACAATATTCATAAACTATGGAGAAGACGGAGAAGAAATATTCTCTCATTTCTAAGAGTTTGAACTTGAGAATTTTATACCAACAGAAAGTCAATTAGCAAAAGGTACACTAATTAAATTCTTTATAAACCTACTATTTTTAAACTAATAGTTATGTGAAACTAATAGTTATGGAGAACAAATTTTTAGTCTTATTTTAAAACCTAATGACAAATGTCCTGTAAAGGCTGATTTAATAACTAAAGAAAAAGTTTATACCAGCAATGAAGATTTATGTATCAATGATTCATACAATATAATTAAAAACTCTGAACTTTTAGTTGGTTCAATAAACAAATCAACTTCAGGCTCAGAAGCTAAACAAAATATATTTTATGTTCTTCTTCGTGATTGAAGAGAGAATAAAGCTGCGCTTATAAAGTGACGTCTAGCAAGAATAGATAGTTATTTTCTTACGAACCATGATTTTTCAATTGGCATTGGTGATGTAACACCTGAACACAGTTCATTGAAAGCAAAACAAGAATTACTTAACAATGGCTATGTAAAGTGTACTAACAAGGAGAGCACCCCACCTCCGGGAAACGGATTCTGTTGGAACTGCAGGATATGATTTTTTGATAAAGAAAATGAACCCATGTTTTTTCTTTGCATCAAATAGGCCCCCTAGACAAGGATTCAGACATTTTTATTAAATGTGGTAAATAAGAGCCTTTTTAAGAACTTAAATAACCAAAGAACTAAGACTCTTATAAAAAAATGCATGTAAGATAAAATGAAGCACGAATCAAATGCTTTAATTTAAGCTTTGTTGCATTAAAAAATCTTTAGTGGTTCAAAAGTTACAGGTGATTAAAATATGTTAATGAAATAACGTGAAAAATTGATCATATTTTATATGCTAAAAATATTAAGTAAATACGTAGTAATATTAAATTAAGAATAACTTTCGAACAAGAAATGCTTTTTTAATGCAACAAAGCTTAAATTAAAGCATTCAATTTGTGCTTCATTTTATCCTCAATGCATTTTTTGTAAGAGTCTTAGTTTTTTGGTTATTTAAGCTCTTATAAAGGCTTTTATTCACCATATTTTTGAAAAAATATCTATATCCTTGCCTAGGGGGCCTATTCGACGAAAAGAAAAAACACGGGTTCATTTTTTTTCATAAAAAAATCATATCCTACAGTTTCAGCCGAATCCGTTTCCCGGAGGTGGGGTGCTCTCCTTGTAAGTATATTTATAAAATTGTTGAAAGTGGTCGATTACCTTGTCAACCTGGTTGTATTGAAGAAGAAAGTCTTAAAACCATGACTTCGAAGAAACTTTCAGTTATTCATGACCATGCTGGTAAAGTCTGTTTGAAAGAACTTCATTCTAGTAATAGTCCCTTAGTTATGACATTATCAGGATCCAAGGGAAGTTTTATAATTATTTCTCAAATTATTGCTTATGTAGGACAACAAGCTATTAGTGGTTATCGTGTGTCTATTAGATTTGAAGACATAGCTTCACCTAACTTTGAAAAATATTATAAAATTCCAGCTGCAAAAGGTTTTTTCCAAAATTATTTTTATTATAATTCAACCTCAACAGAATTTTTTTTCGCACTATGGGTAGAAGAGAAGGTCTTGTAGATACAGCTGTCAAAACTGCTTAAACTGGATACATGCAAAAAAGATTGGTAAAAGTTCAGAAGATCTTTGTTTAGATTACGATATGACAGTTAAAAATTCTGTTGGTGACATTGTTCAAATTCTTTATGGTGAAGGTGCTATATACCCAACGTATACGGAAGGTAAAAGCTGTCTTAATGTTTATAAGAAAGTTTTTAATGATAATAAATCTATATCAACGTACAAAAATGAAAATCCCTTAGATGACCCTAGTGTTATAAAAGTAACCTCTGAACTTTTTATCAGAGGAATATTCTTGTGTAAGTGAAAAATTTAAGCAAGAATGAGCTTAATTTTTAAAAACAGTTGCAATTATAATTGCTAGGATTAGATAACATACTAAACCAGATGCCCAAGTTTACAAGTATATCGAACGTTTAACTTTGTCACAACTTGTTAAATTTATTCATACAAGTAAGGGAAAATATATGAAAGAAAAAATTAAATTAGACGCTGCAGTTAAGGCTTTAGCTGCAGAAAGTATTGTAGAACCTGGTACTTAAATGACATTAAAAACTTTTCATTTTGCTCGTGTAGCATCTATAAACATTACTCAAGGTGTACCTTGTATAAACGAAATTATTAATGTTAAGTGCATGACGAAGCTGTCCGCCTTTTAATAATATTTCCAATCTTAACTTATGACTAAACGATGCGTTTAATCGAGTTTCTTTGCTACAAAGAAAAAATTTGTAAGATTAAACTCTAGTGCGGACAACTCAAGAAACCCACCAAAATATTATACATACAAAGTTATAATAAAAACTTTCAATATGTCGTATTTTAAGGTTAGGTTTGTCGAGTTTGATATCTAATTTCCAATCCAAGGTCATAAAAAAATAACAAGTCCAAATGATTTTTTATTTTAACAAAAATTATTGTATAAATATAGCTTTAGTGTGAACAAGTCATTATATTTGTTTAATTTAAGAATTTAAAAAGATATTGATAAAATAAAAAAAGCAAAACTCGATTGCTGCAGCTCCGACATGCCGTTAATCTGAAAATCAGTACTCCAATCGTAACGACTCATTTAGGAGGTGATACTGATCCTTAATTTACATTTAATTGTAACCACTATCATTTCTTTCAAGTGTGTGTTCCAAAATTATATCATCATTTTCCATTTAACAGATACTTTTTATAGAAAGTTAAGGCGAGAAAAATAGTGAATATCTAGTTATACATTTCCATTAACGAAACAACTCTTTAAAGTAAGTAAATTTATTATTAAAAAATTATTTATTGTAAAATAATTATTTGAGTTTTTGATGACTCAAATTCTTATTTGCCTATGAAAGTAATTGTAATTATAATAGTAACAAGTGTTGTTTAATTAATAAATAAGCTACTAATTCATAAATAACATCCATCAACATTTTAATAGTTTTTAAGTATTAAAACCAGATGCTTATGTTTAATATACGACAGGCTATTTTCAATGAGAAAAATAAATAATACATGAAAATTTATATTTTAAACTGTCATGTCTCCTTATTGGTGGCTCTGACTTACACAATCAAATTTTATTTTAAAGTTAATAAAAAATAGAAGGAAATAAGCTGTCGAAAGCCAATTTCTTGAGTGGCGAACAATAAATAATTTCAATTTACATGTTATACATATAAGAACCAATCAGAAAACTGCAAAATTCAGGTCTGTAAAAAATCATGCTAACTCTTCCCTTCATTAACAACCAGAAATGTTCTTATGGATTTTTCTCTAAAACATCAGGATTTTCAGAAAAAAAAATGATAATGTTGGGGCTTTTCCAAAAAATTTGAAAAATTTTCAAATTTCAAGGTCCTGTAGCTCTTGATCCTTTCAATCTAGATCCTTGAAATTTTTTTTACATATTTTGGGTAACCAAAAGAATAATTTTTTAAAGTTTCAGCGATTTTTATTTTTTTTGCTCTCTTAGTTGATATATATATATATATATATATATATATATATATATATATATATATATATATATATATATATATATATATATATATATAATGGTCTATTTCATGTAAACTTGCCCGCGTTCACTAACATATTTTTTTGTTTATATATATATGTATGTATCTATATGTATATTCGAATGTCTCATTGAACGTGCGCTACAGTTTGCTGCTATGGAAATTTGCTGACCCGGCTTATTGAATGTGCAATCAAAAAGCCAAATTTCTATAACATATGCGTCAATGTAAGGAAGGGGGTAATCATATGAGACTGGCACATACCCGCGACATGCGCCGGATATTAGTCAAAGGCGGTATTACCGAACGCAGTGTAGCATGCATTCAATTAGCCGGTTGCGTGTATCTCTTTATATTATAAAAAGATTTCGCTGCTGCCTCTATGTATAAGAATTACTCAAGGACTTATATAGCTAGATTTTTAGCTGAAATTAACATAAATTTTGTTCAGTTTTAGCCAAAATTGAGCTATAATTAAGTTAAAATAAGCTACTTTTCAGCTAAAATTAATGCAATTTTAGCTGACTTATAGCTAAAATTCAGTTAAATTTAGCTGAATTTTAGCTAAAAATCTAGCTATATAAGTCCTTGAGCAAGAATAAGAAAACTGCAATGTCGGCAGTTGTGTATAAATCATATACCTTATTAAATCCCCTTAAATAATGTTTTCGATGTTTGAAAATTTTATGACATAATTTATACGTATTATTAATTTTGTTATAGAAACAATTAATATTAATATATTTATCTAGAGACAAACAATTTTAATACCGTTTACATTGAAACATCAATGAAAACAAAATTTTCAATTAAAAAACATTAAAACATCACTAATAAAAACTAGAAAAAACAATATTTGATTGATAGTTTTAGATACTATTTTTAAATCATTAAGTTACATTCAACGTAGGTATTCTTTTTACTTAATAATCTACGTATAAAAAAATAATAGTTATTTTTTCTGCAAAAACATTTTTAGAAAATTGTGTTGATGATTAGATTAATTAAAAGATCATTGAAGATTTACCTGAAGAAAAATTTTGAATAATTAAAATAATTTAGTATTTTAAATAAAAGTTATTAAAAAAATTGCAAATTCTTTGATATTTTTTTAAAGTTACAAAAGCAAGATGGGGCTTGGCGTACTTGCGCGCAGGAGGCTTGCCCCTAGTATATATATATATATATAAAAATATATATATGAGTATTGGTAGTTTCCGGGCTGATTTTCGAATCATATTGGTAGTTTCCGGGATTTTTGCCAAGTTTCCTGGCATCCCGGAAAACCTGTACCTACAATGGTAGTTTCCTGGCTGCCTAGAAACTTATTTATGTTTATCTGAGCTGCCCGGAAACTTTATGATGTTTTATCTGGGCGCCCGGAAACTTTTTGATGCTTTATCCGGGTTGCCCGGAAACTTTATGATGTTTTATCTGGGCTGCCCGGAAACTTTTTGATTTTTTATCTTACACGGAAACTTTTTTATGCATTACACGGTGTTATTGAGTTCACTATTGAAATTACTTGCCCCACTCTGGCCTATAAAAATATGAATCTTTTTCAAAAATGTGAATGCTATATCTTTTTCTTTACTTAAAATGTAATATTTTAGGTTGCTATATTTTTTTCTGTGATCCAGAATATGTCCAATGCAATCAGCTTTAGACAAAAATAGTTCGTTTCATAGAAGTACATTCAGTAATTATCCATTGTTGAAAATCAATGAATACGCGTTTGGCTTAAAAACCGTATGTAACAAAATAAATTAATGCCCTGTTCTATTATTTTTAAGTAATTTTTTTTGCATATTTTTTTATGATACTTAAGAAACAAACAATGCGGATCTTTGATATATACTGTGAATAAATGCTTTTTCTGTACATTCAGAAAAGTAGTTGTCACTTTTTCCCAATTTGTTCCTTAGAGCATATATACTATGCAGAAAGCATGCCATGTTAAAAAGTGGTGGCAATTTTGGGTAGAGAAAAAGAAAATAAATTACATCCTATCTCAATCAAATAACACTCCCGTAAGCGCTGCACGAGAGAGATAGTATGTAAGTAGTTATTTTCTTTCTCTCTCACATCATCGTTAAAATAGCCACAACTTTTCCATATAACAGGCTGCCTCCATATATATATGCTCGAAGATTTGTTCTATGTAATGGAATTAAAAAAGAAATACAATATCATGAGCGACCATCGATTGATTAAGTGTATGGATTTCATGCATTCTATAACGGGATTACCGCGATGGTCTGTAAATAAACACGTTACGTACTTTTCATATAACTTAATCTGCTTAAACATCACTTCCGGTCGAAGTTTTATACATTAGAAAATCATATTCTTATGTTATTTTCTGAGTCGTGATTGTTATCCACATATTACTTTGCAAAAAAAAAACTAAACTATCTATATGGGTTTTTGAGAACACCAAGACCACATACTTCCTGGTAAACAGGCTAAAAAAGTACCTGAGCTATTTCATATTTTACATGAAAAGTAGCTCCTTGCTTCGCTTATCCATAAATGAATCTTAAATAATATTTGGAAATAACATAAGTCAAGACAGGATCACGACGACAGTAATTAAATTATCCTTTTTTATTAAATACAACAATACATGAACCGTAATGGTCAATGCAATTTCGTAATGGTTCATTATTCCGCATACTATTTTATTCGATCGAACATCATAAGCAACCATCCATTAACAACGGTTTATGCTTTTAAAAATATTATGAAGTACATAGAGAATTAGATATTATGCATGAAAAATCACGCCCTGTTTTCCAAATTCAAAAATGAAACTGAGAAAATATTCAAGAATGACAAAAACTGAAAGGGATTACGACGACACTAACCTCGATCAACCATTCTTTAGAAGAGCTATGATTAATGATCCGTAAGAAATAGTGCGATTTTGTAAATATTAATGATTTTAAATACAATTAAACTTCAATAACAATGTCATGAGCAAGCATCGATTAAATAAGATTGTGGCTTTCGTACATTCCATGAACGAATTACCGCGACAGTCCGTAAATAGACATGTTACGTAACTTTTATATAGCTTAGACACCCTCAAACATTACTTTAGGTTGAGGATTCGTACATTAGAAAATTAGGTTCTCATGTTATTTTGTGAGTTATGATTCTTATCGACCTTTTACATCGCAGAGAAAACTTGACTATAAAATTTCGGAAATTTCATCCATGTCAAAATTTACGTTTTATAGAAATATCTACTGTAGCGTTGGTGGCATATTTACTAAATACATAAAAAGTAGAGGAGCAAGATTGTACAAAAGGTGTAAACCTAATTTAAATAGTATGCATCATTGGCTAACCCAGTAACAGCTGTAAAATGACTTTTCAAAAACATCATAAAAAGATTGAAAGTTGTAGAGATATGCTCATATAACTTAGTCACCTTAAATATTACTTTTGTTTGAGAATTTGTACATTAGAAAATTAGATTCTCATGTTATTTTGAGAGTCATGATTGTTATAGACCTTTCACATCGCAGAGAAAACTTCACTATCTATTTGACAACTCTAAGACTATATACTTTCTGGTGACCATGCGAATCATTGCTGGAGCTTATTTATATCATACATAAAAAGTAGCGCTTTATTTGGCTAATCTATAAACAAATTTTAAATATTATTCGAAAATAACAGAAGGCAAACAGGATTACGACAACAGTAAAATCGAATGGCCTTTTTTTTCTAAATACAAAAATACATGAACCGTAATTATCGATGCAATTTCGGAATGTTCAATTAATCCGCCTACCTTTGTATTCATTTGAACATAATAAGCTACCATTCATTTACAACGGTTTGTACTTTTGAAAATATTATATATAGATTGCCGCGGTACTCCAGAAAAAGATGTGACATACTTTTATATAACTTTATCTGTTATAATATAACTTGAGCTAAAATTACGATACATCAGAAAATAAGATTAATGAATCAATTCTTAAAACATATTTTCTATTCATCATTTACTGAGTGAAGAAAATTTTGATTTCAATATGGGCACTAGATGAAACCAAGACCATATACTTTCTGATATGAAGGCTGTAGGAGTATATTAAGCATTCTATATATTATGCATAAAAAATAACACCCTGTTATCTGAATTCGAAATCGAAACTAAGAAAATATTCCAGAATGACAAAGGCTAAGAGCGATTACGACGACACTAACCTCGATCAACCTTTTTTTCAAAAAGTTATGCTTCATGACGCGTAAGAATGAGTACGATTTTGTGAATATCAATGATTTCAAATACAATTGAACTCTAATAAAAATGTCATAAGCGAGCATCGAATAAATAAAATTGTGGCTTTCATACATTCTATGAACGAATTACCACGACAGTCCATAAATAGGCATGTTACGTAACTTTTATATAACTGAGCAACACATACGTGCGGGCTCAGTGATTAACGTACGATCTCGTATATTAAACATATAAATTCGATTGTAAATGTATCCCTCTCTCTTGTAGCGTTAACAAGGAGTGGGACTACGAGAGATGGGAGATGGTACCAGCGGTGTGGCAGCGCCGAGAAACCGATGTATCATGTAAAATTGATGATGAGAGCAAAGGCACTCTTGTGTCGACGCTCTTTTAATAAAGTCTTCTAAAACTAATTACGAGTCAAATCAAAATCTTGTTTCTTATACAAGTTCAAAGGACAGCGGAAGAGCATAAATTACGTGTTCCGTACCTGTGTGAACTTGGATAAGATTATCATTAAATATACGCGTATAAAGTCCGCGGTATACCTAATAAATCTTAGTGATTTAAAATATTAATTAAGTTTGTGAAGTGTTGTGTCGTACCTTCACTATTTAAAATATAAAGTGTTATAGCCGAGAAGGCAAAATTTATAAACCTTGAATTTACGTGCTGATCGCAAAGTCTTTGGCTTGGTTCATGCACGTATCTTCAAGTGTACATACAAATACGCGTTGTAAATTCACACGCTACTTGTCGATACGAGAGGCACAAATGATGATTTCCTTGGATACCTGCATCCTAATTTCCCTATCAATGACATAAAATTTAAGAGTTAGATTAAACATAAGGACCTAAATCTGGCAAGCAAGACGTCTTGTCAGTGTACGGTCTAGTGAAATCTAACTCTCTCATAATAAATATCTAAAAGCAAAAAGTATAACGAGCTTGTACGTGTAGCGGTTAAGCACACGTTAAGCTCGGGATATTAAAATATTCGGCATCCATCTTATCATACTCGAACGCACGATTAATGTGAAACACTTAAAATCGTTTCTGAGAGTAAGTCAAGGTGTGATATCGAAGTGCATGGTGTTTTTGATCACCATACACTAACTAAAGTGCGTTATATGTATGTATGACGTCACGAGGTTGAGAATTTGTACATTAGAAAATTAGATTCTCATGTAATTTTGTGAGTAATGATTCTTATCGACCTTTTACATCGCAGAGAAAACTTGACTATCTATATAGGTTTTTGACAATTCCAAGAATATATACTTTCTGGTCACTACCCAGACAGCATAAATATGGGCATTAGATAAAACCAAGACCGTATACTTTCTGATATCAAGGCTATAGGAGTACATGAATGATGCGATATCGCGAATAAAAAATAACGCCCTGTTATCCGAATTCAAAATGAAAACTGAGAAAATATTCCACAATGACAAAAGCTCAGAGGAATTACGACGATACTAACCTCGATCAACCTTTTTTTCGAAAAGCTATAATTCATGACCCGTAAGGATTAGTGCAATTTTGTAAATATTAATGATTTTGAATACAACTAAACTAATTATTTCTACACTACTGAGAGTACATCATTTTCTCTTATAATTGCGAGGTTATAGAATATAGAACTTATATGCTGTACCTTGAGACGTAGTAAATACCTCATGATACTACAATTAAATGTTGTTTATAAGAGCTCTTAAAAGTGTAGCAAATTAAAACTAGAATCGTCTTGTAACTGTAGTGAGCCTAATATTGAGTGGAAGGTTCCACTTAATTTTATTCATATAATCTTTCCACTCCACCATATCTATCTATATTATAAAAGATTTTCGCCACTGCCGCTGCCGCTGACGCCGACGCTAAAAGTCTCTCAAAATCCTCCCTTAACTCCTCCTTTTTACTGATAAATTTAGCTAATTTATGGTAAATTTTACCTAATTTATCGTAAATTTCAGCTAATTTATTGTGAATTTTAGCTAAAATTTTAATTTTTTAATTAAAATCTGATAAATCAGGTCAATTTGATTTTAATTATTATAAGATTTTTTTTAGCTAATTTTAGCTAATTTATTGAGAATTTTAGCTAAAAATTTAATTTTTTAGCTAACAAGGAGAGTACTCGACCTTCGGGAAACGGATTGGACTGAAACTGCGGGATATGATTTTTCAACGAAAAAAAATAAACCCAAGTTTTTTCTTTTCTTTGAATGGGCCCCATGGACGACGATAAAGATATTTTTTCGAAAATATAATAAAAAGGAGCATCTATAAGATCTTGAATAACCAAACAACTAAGACTCTTACAAAAACATGTATGGATAATAAAATAAAGAACAGATCTAATGCTTTAATTCAAGCTTAGTTACATTAAAAAGGCTTCTATGGTTTAAAAGTTACAGGCGATTAGAATATTCTAATAAAATAGCGTAAAAAATTGATGATATGTTACGTGCTAAAAATTTAACAAATATGTTGTAATTTTCGATTAGGCACAACTTTTAAACCACAGAGACTTTTTTAGTACAACAAAGTTTAAATTGAAGCATTCAATCTGTACTTTGTTTTATTTTTCATATATTTTTTTGTAAGAGTCTTAGTTGTTTAGTTATTCAAGATCTTGTAAATGCTCCTTTTTATTATATTTTCGAAAAAATGTCTGTATCTCCGTCTATGTGGTCTATTAAAAAAAAAGAAAAAACACAGTTTCATTTTTTTTATCAAAAAATCATATTTTGCAGTTCCAGCCAAATCCGTTACCCGAAGGTTGGGTATTCTCCTTGTAAGTTTAGCTAATTTATTGTGAATTTTGTTTAAAATTTTAATTTTTTCACTCAAAATCTGATAAATCAAGTCAATTGATTCAAATTATCATAAGATTTATTTTTATTTTTATATTATAAAAGATTTTAGATAAAATATTTGTTTATGCCAGATAAATGAAATAAGAATTGAGCCATTAGAAGTTAGGAGCTGATTCTCGGTGCATAATGCGAAAGAAAGATCGGTTGGAGATGGTGACCATAACAGCGTCTAATATGCGCTGTATAAATAAATATTTATATCATACGTTATATTTTATATTATGTGTACATTATTAATTATTGAAATTTAAAAAATGTATAAATGTATATAAGTATATGAATGTAAAATTATTGCAAGGGATTATATACATTATAAAATCTATGTATTAAATTCAAAAGGTGGGTTGGCGAGCGAAGCGAGCAGGGGGGTATATATTATAAAAAGATTTTGCCGCCGCCGCTGTCCCTGTCGCTGTGTATAAGAATTCGATTTGTCCTTGGTTAGCTAGAATTTAGCTAGAATCTAGCTAAAATTAAGTTTTAAGTGAGCTGAAAATTAATCAAAAAATACCTAAAAATTAACTAAAAATTAGCTAAAATTTATATTAATTTTAAGCAATTTTAGGTAAATTTTGGTTTGATTTTAACTGAATTTCAGCTGCATTTTAGATCTATTTATATTATATTCTCTTTATACTATTGAAAGTATATCGCCGCTGTCATCGCTGTCATCGTCAGAAATGTTTGGACTTACATAACAGCGTTAAATTTAGAATCTTTTTACTACTACACCGAAATTTGATAAAACTTTTATAAATCAATTACTGGCTTTATTCTTTATTTAATATTATAATAAAACATATATACGTAGCCCTCATAACACAAAACATTTAATTATTAATTTTGTCCTGGTATAAATTATGACTTCACAGATGATTAGATTCATTAAAAGATCATTGAAGATTTACCTCAAGGAAACTTTTGAATAATTAATATTATTTAGTATTTTATATAAAAGTTATTAAAAAAATTGCAAATTCTTAAATATTTTTTTAAAGTTATAAAAGCAAGATGGGGGTTGGCGCGCTTGCCCCCTAGTAACTTTAAAAATCATATTAAAGTAAATTTTGCTGACATATTTGAACCGATGTATGTACTCTGAGGGAATAATTCTACCCAATACAATCGTTTAATTGAAATTCTCTTATTAACACCAATTTCAACTAATATTATATTCAGTGAATTGCATGCAGAACCCCAATAAATAATAATTTTACGGACTTAATTTTGTAAAATCTTAAATTGTAAATAATAGTTAACGGTGCAATTTCATTTTTATTTTATTTTCACGTAGACCCTATACACCTTTTACTATCGACAGAAGTTGACCTTGAATGGTAATTTTTGACAGTAATCGAATTGTTTATTCATTTGTTTGAACGTTCGTATTTTCGTTAATATTTAATTGTGAGCGTACCATTTATCTTAGTGTTTGTATTTAATTATTAATTTAATTGTGCTTTTGGTTTATTTATTTATATAATCTAGTCAATATAAAGCTGATTTATTTTATTCTAACCGATTGAGGTCAGTTAATATGAAAATTTATAATGAAAACGTGTTCTATTTATGAATTGTATATAACCTCTAGTCACATAACGGCGAGCGGTGGCGTGCCGAATAATGTTAGCATGTTAGACGATGAACGCGATAAATTTTTATTAACTGCACCGAGCAGTATGCCGAAAGGCAATAAAAAGAAAAGGAACGTGTCGCGTATAAAGAACAAATAGATAAAAATAGGATGCTTGCGGCCCAGGAAGTTAGTATAAACGAAAATAACTAGAGTAATGCAATAAGATTAAGTAAAGTTCAAAGGATAGAGGTCTATTATAGAAACCAGATATATCAAACCAGAAAAAGTTTTGAAGCTAATTTAGGAACTATAACGAAAAGAATACAGTTGTTAAAAATAATTCGTATTAATTTAGACGTGTGTGCAGGAGCACAGTATGTGGGCAATCACAAACGCCAACACGCTTAAATAATAATAATTTTTACAGAAGCAATGGCAGAATCAGAACGAACAACTGAACAATATTAGATTAGCTGAATAACAGGGTAACGTGATAGTACAAAATAATCTCGTGCAGACTCAGCAGATTAACTTTCCCTTCTGGAAGCGTGACCTATAAACATGTTTTATTTGAAACGCAAGCAAGATTGCAAAATGTCATGGAAAAGAGTGTGGCGTTCGTGTTACTAGTAAATATTCTAAATAGCGATGTAATTTGCGAAACATCGAATTTAATAAACAACTTGAAGCTGAGAAATAGATATAACGGTTTAAGAAAATATATTAAAGACACGTACGGTCAGTCCCAGGAGGAGAAGTACTTTCCTCCCGTAAATTCAATTTTTTTTAAACTAAGAGGGTGTAAAGTACACTTTTTCCGCAAATTTGATTCGTTATAAAATTGAGAGAGAGTAAGTAAAAAGTAAGCATCTAACTTAAGGAAAAAAAGTACTTAAGTACTTTTATCCCTTAACTTAAATACTTTTCTCCCTTAAATTTCATTTTTTAGAAAATTGAACGAAAGAAAAGTATTTTTCTCTCCAAAATTCAATGCTTGAGAAAATTGAGTGACCGTAAAGTATTTTTCTCCCTTAAATTTAATTTTTTTTAAACTGAGAGGGTGTAAAGTATTTTTCTCGCGCAAATTTGAATCTTTAGAAAATTAAGCGAGAGTAAAGTACCGGGAGACATTATCTTGAATCCACCATCTTGAATTTGGAAATTTCAAAATTCTGACTTGAGCTACATGATTAGCAACCTCAAAAACTCCTGAGTTAAAATTTTCAAGCTCGTATATTTTTTTTTTCAAATTTTGGAGTTGCCATCTTGAATTTAAAAATTTTATTATTAATAACGTAAAAAATTACTACTATTATTTTGAAGTGAAAAATTAAAACTTTTTTTTTTCTTACGTGAATATCTTTTGCATTATTGTCACATACATACATAAACATACACACGTGCAGGATGAACATATACACACACACACGCACACACACACACACATACACACACATACACAATATTCGTCACTCCATCTCTCCATTTCAGTCTCTCCGTATCCGTCTGACTCCGTTTCTCTGTCTCCATCTTTCTGTCTTCGTCCCTTTGTATCCGTTTTTCCGTCTTTGTCTCTTTGTCTCCGTTTCCTCATCTTTGTCTTTATGTTTCCGTTCCTCCGTCTCCGTATCTCCATCCTTGTCTCTCCGTTTCCGTCTCTATGTCTCCGTATCCGTCCCTCCGTATCCGTCTCTCCGTCTCCCTCTCCGTCTTCGTCTCCGTTTCTCCGTCTCCTACACTCTGTCTCCGTCTTTCTATCTCCGTCTCTTCGTCTCAGTTCTTCCGTCTTTGTCTCTTTGTCTCCGTTTTTTCGTCTTTGTCTCTTTGTCTCCATTTTTTCGTGTTTGCCTATTTGTCTCTATTTCTCTATCTTTGTGTCTTTGTTTCCGTCTTTGTCTCTTTGTCGATCTCTGCATCCCTCCGTCTACGTCTCTCCGTCTCCATTTTTCCGTTTTCGGCTCTCCGTCTCCTCCTTTCCATCTCTCTGTCTCCGTTTGTTTGTCTTCGTTCCTCTGTTCTGTGTCTCATTTTCCCACCTCTGTCTTTTTGTCTGCGTGTCCGTCTCCCTGTCTTCCTTTTTATGAAATCGTTCTGTGACTCTGATGCCGCCCTTTGACTCTGTTTCTTTGCTTCTGTTTATACATACGTACATCTACACATTGATGCCGATGTTTTAGTTGATGATGATGATGATCAGGATATGTTTATTGTTTAATGAATTTCAAATTTTACGTTTCGTCCCAAATCTGTTTTTAGGACTCATCAGTAAAGCTTTGTGAGAGAAGACAATCTAAATAAATAGCCATTATTATAGTTAATTCTAATATCAAAAAAATTTCTAGATAAATATGTTCATTTTTGAACTTATATTTGTGATTAATTAGAAACATTTCGAAAAATGATCAACTAAAGCTTTTATCGAGGGCGCATCAAGGCTCGATTCTATAGCGATTATCTTTAATTATATTTTCTTTTACTATTTGATTTATTCAGATTGTCTTCTTTATTATAACAGATCCTGCTTTAGACGTTACTTTTGATAATAATTTCAGTTCTTTTTTGCTTAGCACTAATATTAGTATCCGCGTTTCTTTAATTACCTAGCGCTTACAATAGCAGTCGCGTTATTTTTATTATACAACGTTTACAATGAAAGTCGCCTTTTTATTAATAACACCGTGCTTAGATTGGCGGTTGAGTTCCTTTGACTACACAGCGTTCGAAATAGCAACCGTGAATACTTAATTACACAGCGCTTACCATAGCAGACGCGTATTTTTAACCACACAGTGCTCGAGATAGCAGCTGCGAATTTGTAACTACACAGCCCTCGAGATAGCAGCTGCGAATTTGTAACTACACAGCGCTTACAATATTAGCCGGATTTTTTTAACCACACAGCGCTCAAAATAGCAGCCGCGAATTCGTAACTACACGGTTCAAAATAGCAACCGTAAATTTGTAATTACACAGCGCTTACAATAGCAGCCGCGTTTTTTGAATTACACAGCGCTTAAAATAGCAGCCGCGAATTTGTTATTACACAGCGCTTACAATAGTTGTGTTTTTTAACTACACAGCATTTACAATAGCAGCCGCGTTTTTTTAACCACACAGCGCTCAAAATAGGTGCCGCGAATTTTTAATTACACAGCGCTTACAATAGTTGTTGCGTTTTTCGTCTTTAGCTCTTAAAATAGTAGCTGCGTTTTTAACCGAATAGTGCTCTGAAAAGCAGTCGCGAATTTCTAATTACACAGCGCTTACTATATTTGTTGCGTTTTTCGTCTTTAGCTCTTAAAATAGCTGCCGTGTTTTTTAAATCAGATAGTGCTCTGAAAAGCAGTCGCAAATTTCTTATTACACAATGCTTACAGTAGTTTTGGCGTTTTCCCCATCACAGCACTTACAATAAAAATCATGTTTTTTTTTAACCACACAGCATTTAAAAAAGCAATCGCGTTTATTAAATAGCACAGAACTAACAATAGCAGCTGTAATTTTAAACCACATAGCGCTGAACTCTACTTCATAATTTTTAATTCTTTTATATCTAATGTTATATTAGAGTTTTAAATATGTTTGATTTTATTTTCTTATTCATTATATTTAATTTTTGTGTTGTGGTCTTATAATATTTCTTTGTAAACGATAGTAGGTAAGCAATGGGGATTCTGGCCCCCCCCACCACTACTCCCTTAACTCACCTGTACAGGTGAAAATTATGTCATCACCACCCACCACCGACAACCCACCGCTCACCTGTACAGCTGCATGATGTCATGCGTCAACCCATCAGCGCTCACAGGTGCGAGTGTGACGTCATGCAAATTTAGGAAGCACACTCCCCGATCCCCGATCTATTGTAAAAAAGAATAGAAAGAGAAAGAGAGAGTTGAATCACGCAAGCTTCTTAAACCTCGAGAAATTGTGCGTTAAAAAGGATCGGGTTACAATGTTGAGATCAAAGTAAAGATTCTTAGAAAACATATTATTTCTTTCTTATACGAGATGCACAAGTGTAAGAAATTGTGTATCGGAAATAACGGATTAAGTTGTGTCTCGTACGAAAGTTCGAGATCAATAATTATTTATTATATGAATAAATATATTCTTTATTTGGAGAGTGAATGAAGAGCAGTCGATTGATCGTCATTGTTCCTTGAGCCCACAACGAGTTCAGATCATCTCTAAATGTAAGTAATTTATTTTACAATTATGTTTTTTCAAACTTAATTTTTTAAATATATTAATTTTATTCGTTTATTTATTATCTTTATAAACTTTAATTTTTATTTTTAAATAGTCACATAATTTTTTTAAAAAAGTACCAACATTTTTTTTAATCTGAAGATCAAAGTTTTTTATTTGTTGGTCATAGTTAATATTTTTTCAAATTTTCGAAAGTGTGAAAATTTATTTTTATTTTCAAAATATTAACATTTTTATAAAAGTTAAAATATTTATTTTTATCTGTTTTTTTTATTTTTTACAGTAGAAATAATCATCAATTCATCCAACAAAGGGGAAAAAAGCTGACAACGGATCTTCAATATCTCAATGTAAGTATTTATTTTAGACATATATTTTTAATCAAAATTTTTGTTCATTTATTAAATTTATAAACTTTAATTTTTTATTTTTTTTAAATTTAAACTTTATACAAATTATAAGTTAGGCTAGAGACTATGATGTTTAAGAATGTCTAACTTTTCTTCAAAACAAAGCCACAAAATTAATTTGTCCTAATCAAAGAAAATATTGCTTTTTACTATATATATTGCAGAAAACTCTTAATTTATATCAATAATCCCTAGTTTCCAAAGAACCTACATTTATCAATTAGAAAAGAATATTTTTCAAAATATCTCTATATTATTGTCTTCTATTTTAATTAATAAAAAAAAATAATATAGAGATATTTCAGAAAATTTCTGAATAAAGATTAAAAATTCAAGAAACTGCAATGTCGGTAATTGTGTATTAAATTACATCACCTTAAATCATCATTATGAATAATCCATGTAGTAATTTCATTGTAGTAAAATCAACTTTTGTACTTTATAATATTAAAAATAAAGTTGAAAAAAAATGTAAAAAAAATGAAAAAATACATTACATCTCATTGTTTAATCCTACTTATTTAATGACTCATAAGCAAAGGTTTGCTTTAAATATCACAGAATAATAAAAGCATGAAAATTATTATTTAGTTTTTATTATTAAAATATATTTATATATAATTATATGATTTTTATAATTTTACTGATAATCTTATATGTATGAACAAATATTATTATATGAAATTTTATTATAATAAGCAATTATATATTAGAATTTGAGTTGTTTGATGGATTACACAGCCCCACAAAAAAAAGTGTTAAAACCCACGGACCAGACCATATACATCTTATGTTTTTGGGATCGCTAGATCCGAATCCGTGGTCAGTTTGACCCCATCACCTCAGCAGCAAGGTTATTTAAAGGTCAAATCTACGAAATTAGTAAAAACCATATTTTAACAGTATATATTTATGTTTTTGGCGTCGCTGAATCCGAATCCTTGGTCAGTTTGACCCCGTGACCTCAGGATCAAGGTCGTTTGAAGGTCAAATCTACGAAATTAACAAAAACCATATTTTAACAGTATATATTTATATTTTTGGGGTCGCTGAATCCGAACCCATGATCCGTTTGACCCTATGACCTCAGGGTGAAGGTCATTTAAAGGTTAAATCTACAAAATTAGTGAAAACCATATTTTAACAGTACATATTTATGTTTTTGGGTTCGCTGAATCCGAACCCATGATCCGTTTGACCCTATGACCTCAGGGTGAAGGTCATTTAAAGGTTAAATCTACAAAATTAGTGAAAACCATATTTTAACAGTACATATTTATGTTTTTGGGTTCGCTGGATCCGAATCTATGATCCACTTGACCCCATGACTTCAGGGTCAAGGTCATTTAAAGGTGAAATTTACGAAATTAGTGAAAACCACAGTTTAACAGTGAATATTTATGTTTTTAGGGTCGCTGAATCCTGTAACCTTCCCTTACCCGTAATTCTATTATATTAATGGTTATTTATTTAAATGGTATTCTTTATTCTATTTTTATTTTAAGAAATTCTTATTTGTACTTAGAAACTCTTTGTGGTGTCGCGTTAAAGGATCGTTAAATAGCTAACGCGTCATCCTTAGCTATTTCGGACCCTGTGTGTCTTTTATTATTAATAAAGTCGTTTATAGTTAGGACGCCATGCCTAGCTATAGCGGATCTTTGAAATATATTTGTTAATAAGGTTGAGTTATTATGTGTAAAGCCCGTTATTATTAGGGACCAAACGCCTTAATATTCGGGGCTTTACACTGGTTAATAGGATAAGGAAAAGGTATTTCTTGGATAGGCTCTTTATTTTAATATTCAATACAAAAGATTATATATATTCAAACGCTAATTGTAATAGACAAAAGACCACTGCTTGCTTGAGGCATGTGTTTGGCCAATTGCCCGTTATACCTCGAGCAAGCGCACGTCTAGACTTTAAGAGAGCAGATCCAAGAGTCACGAGAGTCACAAGCTCTTCGCACTGCATGCATCAGCTCTCTTAGGTCTCTCTCCCACTCTTCTAACTTAGTAGAAGAGAGGGAGAGTCGCCGTATATTTTTAGCGGTACTTACACATGCAAGCGCGTATACGTACATACGCGCGCTTGCATGTTCAACCACTTTGGTCTTTTTGGGTGTTCGCGCGCGCATCTTCCAGTATCGTACGGTTTCAGGCGCATACTCGGGCGCTCACAATCCGAATCCATGATCTGTTTGATCCTATGACCTCAGAGTCGAGGTCAATGGAAGGTCAAATCTACAAAATCAGTAAAAATCATATTTTAACAGTATATATTCATGTCTTTAGGGTCGCTGAATCTAAATCTATTATTTACTTGACCCCATGATTTCAGGATCAAGATCATTTGAAGGTCAAATGTACAAAATCAGTTGAAACCATACTTTAACAATGTATATTTATGTTTTTGGGGTCGCTGAATCCGAATCTATGATCCCATTAACCCCATGACCTCAGAGTCAATGTCATTTGGAGGTCGAATCCACGAAATTAGTGGAAACTATATTCTAACAGTATATATTTATGTTTTTGGGGTCGCTAAATCCGAATCCATGATCCATTTGACCCAATAGCTTCAGGTTCAAGGTTATTTAAAGGTCAAATCTCTAAAACTAGTGTAAACCATATTTTAACAGTATATATTTATGTTTTTGGGTTCGCTGCATCTGAATCCATGATTAAACTGACCCCATGACTTGGGGTTAAGGTCATTTGAAGTTTAAATCCACAAAATTAGTGGAAACAATATTTTAACAGTATATATTCATGTTTTTGGCGTCGCTAAATCCGAATTCATGATCTGTTAGACCCCATGACCTCAGAGTCAAGGTCATTTAAAGGTCAAATCTACGAAATTAGTGGGAACCATATTTTAACAGTACATATTTATGTTTTTGGGGTCGCTGAATCCGAATCCATGATCTGATTGACCCCATGACCCCAGGGTCAAGGTCATTTTAAGGTCACATCTACAAAATTAGTGAAAACTATATTTCAACAGTACATATTTATGATTTATGAGTCACGGAATCCGAATCCATATTCCGTTCGACCCGATGACCTCAGGGTCAAGGTCATTCAAAGATTAAATCTACAAAATTTGTGGAAACCATATTTCAACAGTAAATATTTATGTTTTTGGGTCGCTGAATCCGAATATATGATTCATTTGACCCCATGACCTCAGGGTCAAGGTCATTGGAAGGTTAAATTCACGAAATCGGTAAAAATCATACTAAAACAGTATATATTTATGTTTTTTGGGTCGCTGAATATGAATCTATGATCCACTTCACCCCATGACTTTGGGGTCAAGGTCATTTAAAGGTCAAATGTACAAAATTAGTAGAAACCATACTTTAACAGTATATATTTATGTTTTTGGGGTCGCTTAATCCAAATTCATGATCCATTTGACCCCATAACCTCAGGTTCAAGGTTATTTAAAGGTAAAAACTCTAAAACTAGTAAATACCATATTTTAATAGTATATATTTATGTTTTTGAGGTCGCTGAATCCAAATCCATGATCTATTTGACTCCATGACCTTGAAGTCAAGGTCATTTGATGGTCAAATCTTCGAATTAAGTGAAAACCATTTTTTTAAAATATATAATAATGTTTTCGGGGTTGCTTAATCCAAAGCCATTATCAGTTTGACCCCATGACCTCGGGGTCAAGGTCATTTGAAGGTGAGATCTACAGAATTGGTGGAAACCATATTTTAACAGCATATATTAATGTTGTTC
This sequence comes from Anastatus disparis, assembly GCA_017163975.1. NCBI lineage: Eukaryota > Metazoa > Arthropoda > Insecta > Hymenoptera > Eupelmidae > Anastatus > Anastatus disparis. The sequence goes on along the minus strand of JAFFSR010000334.1, from coordinate 738,669 downwards.
GGGTCGCTGAATCCGAATCCATGATTTATTTGACCCTATTACCTCAGGATCAAGGTTATTCAAAAGCTAAATCTACGAAATTATCGGAAACCATATTTCAACAGTACATATTTATGTTTTTGGGGTCGCTTAATCTGAATACATGATCCGTTTCACTCCATGAACTTGGAATCAAGGTCATTTGTAGGTCAAATTTACGGAATTAGTGGGAACTATATTCTAACAGTATATCTTTATGTTTTAAGGGTCAGTAAATCTGAATTCATAATCTGTATGACCCCATGACCTCAGGGTTATGGTCATTTGAAGGTAAAATCTACGAAATTAGTGAAAACCATATTTTAACAGTACATTTTTATGTTTTTAGGGTTGCTAAATACGAATTCATGATCCATTTGACCCAATAGCTTCAGGTTCAAGGTTATTTCAAGGTCAAATCTCTAAAACTAGTGTAAAGCATATTTTAACAGTATATATTTATGTTTTTGGGTTCACTGAATCTGAATCCATGATTAAACTGACCCCATGACTTGAGGTCAAGGTCATTTGAAGTTTAAATCCACAAAATTAGTGGAAACAATATTTCAACAGTATATATTTATGTTTTTGGCGTCGCTGAATCCGAATCCATGATCTGTTAGACCCCGTGACCTCAGGGTCAAGGTCATTTAAAGGTCAAATCTACGAAATTAGTGGGAACCATATTTTAACAGTACATATTTTTGTTTATGGGGTCGTTGAATCCGAATCCATGATCTGATTGACCCCATGACCCCAGGGTCAAGGTCATTTGAAGGTCACATCTACGAAATTAGTGGAAACCATATTTCAACAGTACATATTTATGATTTTTGAGTCGCGGAATCCGAATCCATATTCCGTTCGACCCCATGACCTCAGGGTCAAGGTCATTCAAAGATTAAATCTACAAAATTTGTGGAAACCATATTTCAACAGTAAATATTTTTGTTTTGGGGTCGCTGAATATGAATCTATGATCCACTTCACCCCATGACTTTGGGGTCAATGTCATTTAAAGGTCAAATGTACAAAATTAGTAGAAACCATACTTGAACAATGTATATTTATGTTATTGGGGTCGCTGAATCTGAATATATGATCCGTTTGACCCCATGTACTTGGGGTTAAGGTCATTCGAAGGCAAAATCTACAAAATTAGTGGAAAACATATTTAAACAGTATATTTTTATGTTTTTGAGGTCGCTTCATCCGAATTCATGATCCATTTGACCCCATAACCTCGGGTTCAAGGTTATTTAAAGGTAAAAACTCTAAAACTAATAAAAACTATATTTTAGCAGCATATATTTATGTTTTTGGGGTCGCGGAATCTGAATACATGATCTGTTTGACCCCATGACTCCAGGGTCAAGGTCATTTGAAGGTCAAATTTACGAAATTAGTGCGAATCGTATTATAATTGTATATATTTATATTTTTGTGGTCGCTCAATCCAAATCCATGATTTATTTGACCCCATTATCTTGAGATCAAGGTTATTTAAAGGTCAAATCTATGAAATTAGTGGGAAACATATTGAAACAATATATGTTTATGTTTATAGGGTCGCTGAATCCGAATCCATGATCTGTTTGATCCCATGACTTGAGGGTCAGAGTCATTTGAAGGTCAAATCTACGAAATCAGTGAAAACCATATTTTAACAGTGAACAATTATGTTTTTGCGATCGCTAAATTCAAAGCCATGATCCATTTGAGCCCATGACCTTGGGGTCAAAGTCATTTGAAGGTCACATCTACGAAATTAGTATAAAGCATATTTTAACTGTATATATTGATGTTTTCGTTGTCGCTGAATCCGAATCCGTGGTCAGTTTGACATCATGACCTCAGGTTCAAGGTAATTTGAAGGTTAAATCCATGAATCTAGTTGGAACCATATTTTAACAATGTATATTGATGTTCTTGGGGTTGTCAAATCCAAACCCATGATCCGTTTGAGCCCATGACCTCGGGGTCTAGGTCATTTATAGATGAGATCTACGAAATTGGTGGAAACCATATTTCAACAGTATATCTTAATGTTTTTGGGGTCGCTTCATCCGAATCCATCATCCATTTGACCCCATAACCTCAGGTTCAAGGTTATCTAAAGGTAAAAACTCTAAAACTAGTAAATACCATATTTTAACAGTATATATTTATGTTTTTGAGGTCGCTGAATCCAAATCCATAATCTATTTCACTCCATGACCTTAAAGTCAAGGTCATTTGATGGTCAAATCTTCGAATTAAGTGAAAACCATTTTTTAAAAATATATAATAATGTTTTCGGGGTTGCTTAATCCAAAGCCATGATCAGTTTGACCCCATGACCTCAGGGTCAAGGTCATTTGAAGGTGAGATCTACAGAATTGGTGGAAACCATATTTTAACAGCATATATTAATGTTGTTGGGGTCGCTGAATCCGAATCCATGATCTATTTGACCCTATTACCTCAGGATCAAGGTTATTCAAAAGCTAAATCTACGAAATTATCGGAAACCATATTTCAACAGTACATATTTATATTTTTGGGGTCGCTTAAACTGAATACATGATCCGTTTGACTCCATGAACTCGGAATTAAGGTCATTTGTAGGTCAAATTTACGGAATTAGTGGGAACTATATTCTAACAGTATAACTTTATGTTTTAAGGGTCACTAAATCTGAATTCATAATCTGTATGACCCCATGACCTCAGGGTTATGGTCATTTGAAGGTAAAATCTACGAAATTAGTGAAAACCATATTTTAACAGTACATTTTTATGTTTTTAGGGTCGCTAAATACGAATCCATGATCTATTTGACCCAATAGCTTCAGGTTCAAGGTTATTTCAAGGTCAAATCTCTAAAACTAGTGTAAAGCATATTTTAACAGTATATATTTATGTTTTTGGGTTCGCTGAATCTGAATCCATGATTAAACTGACCCCATGACTTGAGGTCAAGGTCATTTGAAGTTTAAATCCACAAAATTAGTGGAAACAATATTTCAACAGTATATATTTATGTTTTTGGCGTCGCTGAATCCGAATCCATGATCTGTTAGACCCCGTGACCTCAGGGTCAAGGTCATTTAAAGGTCAAATCTACGAAATTAGTGGGAACCATATTTTAACAGTACATATTTTTGTTTATGGGGTCGTTGAATCCGAATCCATGATCTGATTGACCCCATGACCCCAGGGTCAAGGTCATTTGAAGGTCACATCTACGAAATTAGTGGAAACCATATTTCAACAGTACATATTTATGATTTTTGAGTCGCGGAATCCGAATCCATATTCCGTTCGACCCCATGACCTCAGGGTCAAGGTCATTCAAAGATTAAATCTACAAAATTTGTGGAAACCATATTTCAACAGTAAATATTTTTGTTTTGGGGTCGCTGAATATGAATCTATGATCCACTTCACCCCATGACTTTGGGGTCAATGTCATTTAAAGGTCAAATGTACAAAATTAGTAGAAACCATACTTGAACAATGTATATTTATGTTATTGGGGTCGCTGAATCTGAATATATGATCCGTTTGACCCCATGTACTTGGGGTTAAGGTCATTCGAAGGCAAAATCTACAAAATTAGTGGAAAACATATTTAAACAGTATATTTTTATGTTTTTGAGGTCGCTTCATCCGAATTCATGATCCATTTGACCCCATAACCTCGGGTTCAAGGTTATTTAAAGGTAAAAACTCTAAAACTAATAAAAACTATATTTTAGCAGCATATATTTATGTTTTTGGGGTCGCGGAATCTGAATACATGATCTGTTTGACCCCATGACTCCAGGGTCAAGGTCATTTGAAGGTCAAATTTACGAAATTAGTGCGAATCGTATTATAATTGTATATATTTATATTTTTGTGGTCGCTCAATCCAAATCCATGATTTATTTGACCCCATTATCTTGAGATCAAGGTTATTTAAAGGTCAAATCTATGAAATTAGTGGGAAACATATTGAAACAATATATGTTTATGTTTATAGGGTCGCTGAATCCGAATCCATGATCTGTTTGATCCCATGACTTGAGGGTCAGAGTCATTTGAAGGTCAAATCTACGAAATCAGTGAAAACCATATTTTAACAGTGAACAATTATGTTTTTGCGATCGCTAAATTCAAAGCCATGATCCATTTGAGCCCATGACCTTGGGGTCAAAGTCATTTGAAGGTCACATCTACGAAATTAGTATAAAGCATATTTTAACTGTATATATTGATGTTTTCGTTGTCGCTGAATCCGAATCCGTGGTCAGTTTGACATCATGACCTCAGGTTCAAGGTAATTTGAAGGTTAAATCCATGAATCTAGTTGGAACCATATTTTAACAATGTATATTGATGTTCTTGGGGTTGTCAAATCCAAACCCATGATCCGTTTGAGCCCATGACCTCGGGGTCTAGGTCATTTATAGATGAGATCTACGAAATTGGTGGAAACCATATTTCAACAGTATATCTTAATGTTTTTGGGGTCGCTTCATCCGAATCCATCATCCATTTGACCCCATAACCTCAGGTTCAAGGTTATCTAAAGGTAAAAACTCTAAAACTAGTAAATACCATATTTTAACAGTATATATTTATGTTTTTGAGGTCGCTGAATCCAAATCCATAATCTATTTCACTCCATGACCTTAAAGTCAAGGTCATTTGATGGTCAAATCTTCGAATTAAGTGAAAACCATTTTTTAAAAATATATAATAATGTTTTCGGGGTTGCTTAATCCAAAGCCATGATCAGTTTGACCCCATGACCTCAGGGTCAAGGTCATTTGAAGGTGAGATCTACAGAATTGGTGGAAACCATATTTTAACAGCATATATTAATGTTGTTGGGGTCGCTGAATCCGAATCCATGATCTATTTGACCCTATTACCTCAGGATCAAGGTTATTCAAAAGCTAAATCTACGAAATTATCGGAAACCATATTTCAACAGTACATATTTATATTTTTGGGGTCGCTTAAACTGAATACATGATCCGTTTGACTCCATGAACTCGGAATTAAGGTCATTTGTAGGTCAAATTTACGGAATTAGTGGGAACTATATTCTAACAGTATAACTTTATGTTTTAAGGGTCACTAAATCTGAATTCATAATCTGTATGACCCCATGACCTCAGGGTTATGGTCATTTGAAGGTAAAATCTACGAAATTAGTGAAAACCATATTTTAACAGTACATTTTTATGTTTTTAGGGTCGCTAAATACGAATCCATGATCTATTTGACCCAATAGCTTCAGGTTCAAGGTTATTTCAAGGTCAAATCTCTAAAACTAGTGTAAACTATATTTTAACAGTATATATTTATGTTTTTGGGTTCGCTGAATCTGAATCCATGATTAAACTGACCCCATGACTTTAGGTCAAGGTCATTTGAAGTTTAAATCCACAAAATTAGTGGAAACAATATTTCAAAAGTATATATTTATGTTTTTGGCGTCGCTGAATTCGAATCCATGATCTGTTAGACCCCGTGACCTCAGGGTCAAGGTCATTTAAAGGTCAAATTTACGGAATTAGTGGGAACCATATTTTAACAGTACATATTTATGTTTTTGGGGTCGCTGAATCCGAATCCATGATCTGATTGACCCCATGACCCCAGGGTCAAGGTCATTTGAAGGTCACATCTACGAAATTAGTGGAAACCATATTTCAACAGTACATATTTATGATTTTTGAGTCGCGGAATCCGAATCCATATTCCGTTCGACCCCATGACCTCAGGGTCAAGGTCATTCAAAGATTAAATCTACAAAATTTGTGGAAACCATATTTCAACAGTAAATATTTTTGTTTTGGGGTCGCTGAATATGAATCTATGATCCACTTCACCCCATGACTTTGGGGTCAATGTCATTTAAAGGTCAAATGTACAAAATTAGTAGAAACCATACTTTAACAATGTATATTTATGTTATTGGGGTCGCTGAATCTGAATATATGATCCGTTTGACCCCATGTCCTTAGGGTTAAGGTCATTCGAAGGCAAAATCTACGAAATTAGTGGAAAACATATTTTAACAGTATATATTTATGTTTTTGGGGTCGCTTAATCCGAATTCATGATCCATTTGACCCCATAACCTCAGGTTCAAGGTTATTTAAAGGTAAAAACTCTAAAACTAATAAAAACTATATTTTAGCAGTATATATTTATGTTCTTGGGGTCGCTAAATCTGAATCCATGATCTGTTTGACCCCATGATTCCAGGATCAAGGTCATTTGAAGGTCAAATTTACGAAATTAGTGCGAATCGTATTATAATGGTATATATTTATATTTTTGTGGTCGCTCAATCCAAATCCATGATCTATTTGACCCCATCACCTTGAGATCAAGGTTATTTAAAGGTCAAATCTATGAAATTAGTGGAAAACATATTGGAACAATATATGTTTATGTTTATAGGGTCGCTGAATCAGAATCCATGATCTGTTTGATCCCATGACTTGAGGGTCAGGGTCATTTGAAGGTCAAATCTACGAAATCAGTGAAAACCATATTTTAACAGTGAACAATTATGTTTTTGCGATCGCTAAATTCAAATCCATGATCCATTCGACCCCATGACCTTAAGGTCAAGGTCATTTGAAGGTCACATCTACGAAATTAGTATAAATCATATTTTAACTGTATATATTGATGTTCTCGTTGTCGCTGAATCCGAATCCGTAGTCAGTTTGACATCATGACCTCAGGTTCAAGGTAATTTGAAGGTTAAATCCATGAATCTAGTTGGAACCATATTTTAAGAACGTATATTGATGTTCTTGGGGTTGTTAAATCCAAACCCATGATCCGTTTGACCCCATGACCTCGGGGTCTAGGTCATTTATAGATGAGATCAACGAAATTGGTGAAAACCATATTTCAACAGTATATATTGATGTTTTTGGGGTCGCTCAATCCGAATCCATCATCCATTTGACCTCATGACCTCAGGGTCAAGGTTATTTGAAAGTCAAATCTCCGAAACTAGTAAATACCATATTTTAACAGTATATATTTATGTTTTGGGGGTCGCTGAATCTGAATCCATGTTCCATTTAACCCTATGACCCCAGGATCAAGGTCATTTGAAGGTTAAATCTACGAAATTACTGAGAATCATATTAAAACAGTATATATTTATGTTTTTGAGGTCGCTGAATCCAAATCCATGATCTATTTGACTTCATGACCTCAAAGTCAAGGTCATTCGGAGGTAAAATCTTCGAATTAAGTAAAAACCATATTTTAACTATGTATAATAATGTTTTTAGGGTCGCTTAATCCAAAGCCATGATCATTTTGACCCCATGACGTCGGGGTCAAGGTCATTTGAAGGTGAGATCTACAAAATTCGTGAAAGCCATATTTTAACAGCATATATTAATGTTTTTGGGGTCACTAAATCTGAATACATGATCAATTTGACCCCATGACCTCAGGGTCAAGGTTATTTAAAGGTCAAATCCACGAAATTGATGAAAACTATATTTTTACAGTATATATAGATATTTTTGGGGTCGCTGAATCCGAATCCATGATCTGTTTGACCCCATGACCTCAGGGTAAGGGTTATTTGAAGGTAAAATCTACAAAATTAGTGGAAAACATATTTGAACAGTATGTATTTATATTTTTGTGGTCGCTGAATCCGAATCCGTGGTCAGTTTGACCCTCTGACCTTACGGTCAAGGTCATTTATAGGTCAAATCTACGAAATTAGTGAGAATCATATTTAAACAGTATATATTTATGTTTTTGGGGTCGCTGAATCCGAATCCATGATCTGTTTGATCCCATGACTTGAGGGTCAGAGTCATTTGAAGGTCAAATCTACGAAATCAGTGAAAACCATATTTTAACAGTGAACAATTATGTTTTTGCGATCGCTAAATTCAAAGCCATGATCCATTTGAGCCCATGACCTTGGGGTCAAGGTCATTTATAGGTCAAATCTACGAAATTAGTGAGAATCATATTTAAACAGTATATATTTATGTTCTTGGGGTCGCTAAATCTGAATCCATGATCTGTTTGACCCCATGATTCCAGGATCAAGGTCATTTGAAGGTCAAATTTACGAAATTAGTGCGAATCGTATTATAATGGTATATATTTATATTTTTGTGGTCGCTCAATCCAAATCCATGATCTATTTGACCCCATCACCTTGAGATCAAGGTTATTTAAAGGTCAAATCTATGAAATTAGTGGAAAACATATTGGAACAATATATGTTTATGTTTATAGGGTCGCTGAATCAGAATCCATGATCTGTTTGATCCCATGACTTGAGGGTCAGGGTCATTTGAAGGTCAAATCTACGAAATCAGTGAAAACCATATTTTAACAGTGAACAATTATGTTTTTGCGATCGCTAAATTCAAATCCATGATCCATTCGACCCCATGACCTTAAGGTCAAGGTCATTTGAAGGTCACATCTACGAAATTAGTATAAATCATATTTTAACTGTATATATTGATGTTCTCGTTGTCGCTGAATCCGAATCCGTAGTCAGTTTGACATCATGACCTCAGGTTCAAGGTAATTTGAAGGTTAAATCCATGAATCTAGTTGGAACCATATTTTAAGAACGTATATTGATGTTCTTGGGGTTGTTAAATCCAAACCCATGATCCGTTTGACCCCATGACCTCGGGGTCTAGGTCATTTATAGATGAGATCAACGAAATTGGTGAAAACCATATTTCAACAGTATATATTGATGTTTTTGGGGTCGCTCAATCCGAATCCATCATCCATTTGACCTCATGACCTCAGGGTCAAGGTTATTTGAAAGTCAAATCTCCGAAACTAGTAAATACCATATTTTAACAGTATATATTTATGTTTTGGGGGTCGCTGAATCTGAATCCATGTTCCATTTAACCCTATGACCCCAGGATCAAGGTCATTTGAAGGTTAAATCTACGAAATTACTGAGAATCATATTAAAACAGTATATATTTATGTTTTTGAGGTCGCTGAATCCAAATCCATGATCTATTTGACTTCATGACCTCAAAGTCAAGGTCATTCGGAGGTAAAATCTTCGAATTAAGTAAAAACCATATTTTAACTATGTATAATAATGTTTTTAGGGTCGCTTAATCCAAAGCCATGATCATTTTGACCCCATGACGTCGGGGTCAAGGTCATTTGAAGGTGAGATCTACAAAATTCGTGAAAGCCATATTTTAACAGCATATATTAATGTTTTTGGGGTCACTAAATCTGAATACATGATCAATTTGACCCCATGACCTCAGGGTCAAGGTTATTTAAAGGTCAAATCCACGAAATTGATGAAAACTATATTTTTACAGTATATATAGATATTTTTGGGGTCGCTGAATCCGAATCCATGATCTGTTTGACCCCATGACCTCAGGGTAAGGGTTATTTGAAGGTAAAATCTACAAAATTAGTGGAAAACATATTTGAACAGTATGTATTTATATTTTTGTGGTCGCTGAATCCGAATCCGTGGTCAGTTTGACCCTCTGACCTTACGGTCAAGGTCATTTATAGGTCAAATCTACGAAATTAGTGAGAATCATATTTAAACAGTATATATTTATGTTTTTGGGGTCGCTGAATCCGAATCCATGATCTGTTCGACCCTATGACTTCAGGGTCAAGGTCATTTGAAGGTCAAATCTACGAAATCAGTGGGGACTTTATTTTAACAGTATATATTCATGTTTTTGCAGTCGATGAATCCGAATCCGTGGTCAGTTTGACTCCATGACCTCAGGGTCAAGGTAATTTGGAGGTCTAATCTACGAAATAAGTGAAAACCATATTTCAACAGTATATATTCATATTTTTGGGGTCGCTGAATCCGAATTCATGATTCGTTTGACCCCATGACCTAAGAGTCAAGGTCATTTAGAGGTCAAATCTACGAAATTAGTGAAAACTATATTCTAACAGTAAGTATTTATAATTTTGGGGTTGCTGAATTCGAACTTATGATCCGTTTGACTCCGTGACCTCAGGGTCAAGGTCATCTGAAGGTCGAATCTTCAAAATCAGTGGAAACCATATTTCAACAGTGTATAATAATGTTTTATAAAAATGTAAGTTCTAGTTCATTGGGCAACTCATTTTTCCAAAGTTCTCAACCATTCGGATACATTTTATTTGTAATCTGGACTTCTGCCATTACCCAAGAAGTTTTTGGTAACTTTCTCAAAGCTAAGCTATGCAGCTCTTCCAATGTTTGTGATGGAACTAATAAACTAATCATCAGACATTATTTTTCTAATTTTTGGACTATTAAAAATACCTTCCTTCATTATCGCATCTGATTTATTCGGAAACTTGCTTTCCAAGTATTTGAAGCACTGACTATCTTTATTTGAAGCCTTAACGAATCGGTTCATTATACCAAGTTTCATGTGTAATGGCGGAATGAGAACTTTTTTCGGGCAAACCAATTGAGTAGCTATAACGTTACTTTTACTGACTTCGAGAGTTTTCTTTCCGACCATTTAAGATTTGTATAGTGCTTTGCACGGTCTCTACAATCCCATAAGCACAAGAAACATGGCGTCTCTTCAAATCCAGACTGCTGTCGTAACCATATTCTAGAAACTGTCAAATCGCCGCATATAAGTTATTTATGCTTGTTATACTGCACTTTTTATCGTATAATTTTCAGATTGTTATATGTTTTTTTCATTGTAATGGTATGCGCTTTAAGAACTGAGGCATAGTAGTTGCTGTTGTGTAGTAATATAGCTTTTAAACTTTTGTTTGATGAATCTATGAACAATCCATTTTTCGAATTTATATACATTAGGCTTAATTTTATTCATCAAACCTTTCACATTTTTACAATATACAATTTCATTACCATTATGTTTTATTTCTTGAAAACATAATTCGAAACTATTGCTTCTTGTTCTGTAAAAAGATATTTTAGTAGAATTTGCCAACTAATTAATGCTCTTTAATGCTGAAGCTAAATGTTCTGCTCCATCTTCAGGTAAGTTAAGCTCTCCAACTAAGATGTTTAGTTTATTTTCAAGTTTATAACTTTACGATTTTGTCTTTTCGGCCCGCTGAAAGGAAAAGGCTGTCATCGTCATCATCATCATCATCACCGTTATTTTCAATTTCTTCATAACTATCGCTTTCATAGGATTCATCTTTTAAATCATTCTTATCAATTGTATCTCCATGAATGCCGACATGAACTTTGTTTTCATCTTTATCATCATTTTATTCATCGTCGGAATCTAATTCAATTGATAACCTTTCAAGAAGATCTATTTCTTTGTCTCTTATCGTTTTTCGATAGGTAGTTTTACAGAAATGACATCAGCATTATTCACATTTGTTTTATGTTTACTATTTATTCCAATAATTTTGGTGTGGCAGCAGTAACAATCCTCTCTTCCATCTGCTCGATACCATTCCATTCGGCTATCAAATTTAACTTTGTCATCTTCTTCTTCGTCATTATCTTCGTCATAATGTTGACTAGACCATGGACAGCTTATATTTTTGAGGTTGTTGAATCAGAATTTGTAGTCCGTTCGACTAATCACATCAGGATTAAGGTCATTTTAAGGTCAAATCTACAAAATTGATTCTAAAGTCAAATCTTCAAAGGTAATTTTGGTCGAATATATTAATTTAATGCAAAATAAACCTAATCCACGGTATCCTAGGGTTGTTGTAAAGTATTGAATAATTTCAATTGAATATAAGTTTACTTTAAAGAATAAGAGATCATATTTAATTTTCTTTTATTTGTGAGATCGTACATTATACAATTTCAAAATACATTAGAGTTTTCTGTGATACGTGAAGAATTTGGTAAAAAATTAACGTGTCCTTTCTAATTGTATGAATATACGTTTAAATAAATAAGAAAAATTTTGAACATGAATTTTTTTGTTAAAATAACCTTTACCTACTGCCTTGACAAAAACTGTGATGGTGACACTGCTCCAAAAGGGGATTGTCGAATCATCCGCTCATAAGCTTGTCGAGGTAACGATGCCAGTGAAAGTGCACTGCCCTGCAGGGGGATGTTAGGGTATGAGGATGAAGCTGTAGTGTGTTCGACGACAAGTTGACATTGTCCTTGTCAAAGTCGGAAAGCTCTTATACTTAGCTCCGGAGAGGTATAAGAGTTATCACCTCCGGAACAGCAGACTCATCTGCGATCGGACCAGGATCCCTAACGTGCGGGGTTATATTAAAGACCATGAATCATTCATCTTCTACATCTCGAGGGCATATTTGTCCAAAGAACAGTAATCTTTTTTGATTTGTCTGTGGAGTATTCACTTCGCTAAAATCTCGAAGACATTTCAATGAAAATCTTCAAAACATTTACAAAACTTGCTTAAAATTGAAAACAGATGTAAATACAGAAATGTGGACTCCATGTAGTATATACGAACAATGTCGAAAAATACTCTGCATGTGGAATAAAACCAAAGAAGATGACAAAGTTAAATTTGATAGCCCAATGAAATGGTATCAACCAGATGGAATAGAGGATTGTTACTTCTGTAACACGTAAATTATTGGAATGAATAGTAAAAACAAAACTACTGTGAATTATGCTGATGTTATTTCTGTAAAAAGACCTATTGAACAAACGAGAAGAGATAAAGAATTAGATTTTCTTAAGAGGTTGTAAATTGAATCAGATTCCGACGATGAAAAACATGATGATAAAGATAACAACGAAGTCCATGACGACATTCATGGAGGTACAATTGATAAGAATGATTTAAAAGATGAATCCTATGAAAGCGATAGTTATGAAGAAATTGAAAATAACGGTGATGATAATGATGATGACGATGACAACCTTTTCCTTTCAGCAGGCCAAAAAGACAAAAGCGTCAAGTTATGGACTTAAAATAAAATAAACGACTTACAAGGAGAGTGCATTGCATTTGGGTCTTGGATTTTCTTCTAGCTTTGGGATCTTTTTTCTTACATAAAATTATGAAAAAAGCCGCGTCCATTCGGTCCAACGCTCGATTTTTTCCGAGTTATGAGCAGTTTTGTCTGTTTTGTTAAAAAAATTGCATCTGCTTTATAATTTTACAGTTTTGGAACTACTAATTCTAGAAAGTTTTCACTGATTGCATATAAAAGTTGAGATCAAAACCTTTCGATTAAAAAAAAAACGCGTCCAAAAAGCTCAAGTTGTTAAAAACTTATGAAGGGATGAAAATTGAAATGAATTTCTGACTAAAATGTTGCATTTATTTTCTATGCATTTTTTGAGCTAAATATTTGCGCTATTTTTATTCACCCATAACTTTTTAACGACTTGAGATTTTTTGACACGTTTTTTTTTAATCGAAAGATTTTAATCTCAACTTTAATATGCAATCAGTAAAAACCTTCTAGAATAAGTAGTTGAAAAACTGTAAAATTATAAAGAAGATGCAATTTTTTCAACAAAACAGACAAAACTGCTCAAAACTCCGGAAAAATCGAGCGTTGGACCGAATGGTCGCGGCTTTTTTCATGATTTTATGTAAGAAAAAAGATCCCAAAGCTAGAAGAAAATCCAAGACCCAAATGCAATGCACTCTCCTTGTTAGTTAGAGAGCTCAACTTACCTAAAGATGGAGCAGAACATTTAGCTTTATCTTTAAAAGCCATGAATCAGTTGGCGAATTTTACTAAAATATCTTTTTACAGAACAAGAAGCAAAAGTTTCGAACCATATTTTGAAGAAATGAAACATGATGGTAATGAAATTGTATATTGTAAAGATGTAAAAGGTTTGATGAATGAAATTAAGCCTAATGTATATAAAGTCGAAGAATGGAGATTGTTTATAGATTCATCAAACAGAAGTTTAAAATCTGTATTACTACACAATAGGAACCACTATGCCTCAGTTCCAATAGCGCACTCCACTACAATGAAGGAAACATATGACAATCTGAAAATTATAATACAAAAAATTCAGTATGACAAGCATTAATGGCTTTTATGTGGCGATTTGGAAGTTTCTGGAATATTGTTAGGACAGCAGTCTGGATTTACAGAGACGCCATGTTTCTTGTGCTTATGGGATAGTAGAGGCCGTGCAAAGCACTATACAAATCATAAATGGCTGAAAGAAAATCTCTCAAAGTCGGAAAAAGTAACGTCATAGCTACTCCATTGGTTGACCCGAAAAAAGTTCTCATTCCGCCATTACACATAAAACTTGGTGTAATGAAATGATTCGTTAAGACTTCAAATAAAGATAGTCAGTGCTTCAAATACTTGGAAAGCAAGTTTCCGAATAAATCAGATGCGATAATTAAGGAAGGTATTTATGATGGTCCAGAAATTAGAAAAATGATGTCTGATGATTAGTTTATCAGTTCCATGACAAATTTTGAAAGAGCTGCATGGCTTAGCTTTCAGGAAGTTACCAAAAACTTCTTGGGTAATCGCAGAAGCCGAAATTACACAGTGATTGTATCCAAAATGGTTGAGAATTTTGGAAAAATGGATTGCCTAATGAACTATAAATTACATTTTCTACACAATCATTTGGATGGTTTTCCCGACAACTGTGGAGATTATAGTGAAGAACAGGGAGAGCGTTTTCACCAAGACATTAAAGTAATGGAGAAGCGTTATCAAGGTAGATAGGATACTAGTATGCTGGCTGATTACTGCTGGATGTTGAAAAGAGATTGTGAAACCACTGGGAAAAAACGTAAAAGGAAACCGTTGCACCGATTATTTGACGAGAAACGTGTGAGATATAGTAAGAAAAAATAAATGGCATGAATTTAGGTTTGTTTAATGCGGATTCTGTATATTTTACCTTAAAATGACCTCCAGTTTGAGGTGATGGGGTCAAATGGACGACAGATTCGGATTCAGCGATTTCAAAAACATAAATATATACTGTTAATATATGGTTTCTACTAATTTCGTAGATTCGACCTTCAAATGACCTTGACTCTGAGGTCATGGGGTCAAATGGACCACGGATTCGGATTTAGCGACCCCAAAAACATAAATATATGCTGTTAAAATTTGGTTTTCACTAATTTCGTAGATTTGACCTTCAAATGACCTTGACCCTGAGGTAATAAGGTCAAATTGACCACGGGTTCGGATTCAGCGATCCCAAAAACATAAGATGGATATGGTCTGGTCCGTAGGTTTTGACACTTTTTTTGTGGAGCTGTGCTATATACAGCTACGTATTGTAGATCAAGACGGAGATATGGTTAATTTTCGTGGTGAAACTATAACGATTAGACTACACATTAAACCCACATCATAAACATGGGTACTGTGTATAATGTGAAAGTTGGTCGAGGTTATATAAACAGTACATCATGTCAGCGTGTAGTCAGTCGTCAGCGAGTTCTCAAAGCATTAACACGTCAAAACATCCAGTTTCTCAAAGTTCTTGGTCTTAGAGTCATTCCTGGAAAAAAGTAATTTGCACATTCTTTTGCTGTGTTCAGAAAAATGGCAGAAATACTAAGCATACAGTTACCTGTAACTTATGATGAGTCTGTGGTTCATTATAAGATTCATGCTCATCAACCATATACTCCATCAGCGTATAACAATAACGATGAGATTCGCATATCAATACAGCATCAAGATCTTTGTCTTCTATCATCTCGCAGCTCTTTACACGTTTGTGGACGACTGCTCAAAGCTGACAATACTGTTGTCACGAATACAAAACTAGTTAATAATGCCATCTATCATCTCTTTGAAGAGATTCGTTATGAAATAAATGCCATTGAAATCGACCGATGCAAGAATGTGGGATTGACAAGTATTATGAAAGGTTTGCTATCATTTAATCCTAGTCAGAGCTATCATTTAGAGAATGCTGGTTACCTCGACTAGGGAAACTCAACAGGTTACAAATAATGAGGGTTTCTTTGATGTATCAATACCACTGAGTATGATTTTAGGCTTTGCCGAAGACTATCGTAAAATTTTAGTCAACACTAAGCATGAACTCATTCTCACTAGATCGAGAAACGATGTAAATTCTGTTATACAAGCATTGCCAACTGGTCAACAAATTCTCGAGAATTTCAAGATTGAATGATTAAAATAGAGTGGTTAATGCCTTATGTAAATGTATCAGACAAGTTTAAGATACAGTTACTCAAGTATTTGGAGTAAGATAAACCTATTGATATGAGTTTTCGCTCATGGAAGCTATATGAATATCCGCTGCTCCCCAGCACCACAAAGCACGTTTGGTCTGTAAAAACATTGAATCAGCTGTGGAAACCACGTTTCATCATTAAAGGTTTTCAGACCAATCGTAAAGGACAAAGAGGAGCTAATGCTAGTCGGTTTGATCATTGGAATATAAGCACTGTCAAACTCTTTCTCAATTCTCAGTATTATCCTTATGGAAATTTAAATCTTGATGTTGCACATAACCAATACGCTCTACTATATGATATGTATATTAATTTTCAAATGGCATACTACAATAAAGAAGCAGAAAGAATTGCTCTAAAGCCCTTGCTCAAAAAGAATAAATTTTTAACTCACGCTCCTCTCATCGTCGTAGATGGCTCTAAACAGAATGAGTCATTGAAGCAGGCTTTAGTGGACGTACGTCTTGAATTTGAGGTTAAAGAAGACTTTTCAGCTGGAACTTCAGCCTACTGTTTGATCTTACATGATCGTATTGTTGAATATAATCCCATAAGTGGGGATGTTAAAAAACGTATCTAAAGGTGGGGAGATCAGTATAAATTAAGAGGTGAAGCTGCAGCAGTAGTCAGTCACAATGGAGTACGTATTGGATGTACAAGGTTTTAAGCAGCCTGTCAATGATTTTGTTGTGAAAGAATTGGCAATAATTTCACTTCGTGATAATTCTAGAACATTAGTATTTATGTTTAAACCACCACAACCTTGGTGTAGACTTTCTGCTAAGTATAAATCTTAGAACTTGTGGTTGAAGCGAAATTACCAGGGATTGTCTTGGAGTTCAGGCGAATTGCCATACGAAAAACTCGAGAATGTTCTACGAGAAATATTGAGTGATGTGCAAATTGTATACGTCAAGGGTAGTGAGAAAAAACAGTGGCTCGAAAAGTTTGGCTTTCACGTGTGCGATCTCGAAACTCTTGGTTTTCCATCATTACAAAAACTGAATTATAATATATTCGAAAAGTTATGTCCACATCACAGGTTTTCATTCAAAGTGCACTGTGCTCATCGTAATGTGCTTCTGTTAAAGAAATACTATCTTGATAATACACCATCGCTTGAACGATTACTCAGAATATTCTTTCAAACGGAGCACCTGTCATTCATCAGTCCTGTTAATATAGCTTACTTACCCAAATCTTACCTCAAACTTTTGGAGCAAAAAGTATTGAACAGGCCTGGGATAAAATTCCAGAACAGTTGAAACGTAATCCTGAAATTCAAGCTTGTTTGCGTTGTCGTGAACACACAGAGGAGACTCCATTTGCATCATTGAAAAGAGATTGCCTACAGTGTGCTATAAATACTTGAAAATAAAAAAAGTACATTTTAAGAACAGCCTGAAATACATGTGATGTACGTGTGGAAGTATGCGAGTCAGGCGGCTCGCCATGGAGAATGGGAACAAATTGCACGTGATCATGAGCGTTTCAAGATGCGCATAGAACGAATGAAACATATTATTGATCCTGTACTAGAAAAAAATATACTGATTATTTAAAAAAATAAATGAAAATTCTATTTAATTGTGTGTGTTTTTATTTCTCAACCTTCATCCCATTTAAATAATAAGATATATAGATTAATTTTTTAAATATTACTTAAAAGTCTTCATATTTAAGTCTTATGATTCCAAGAACTGTACAACTCTTTCTCTTTCTGTTCTTTTTTACAATAGATCGGGGATCGGGGAGTGTGCTTCCTAAATTTGCATGACGTCACACTCGCGCCTGCGGGCGCTGATGGGTTGACGCATGACGTCATGCAGCTGTTCAGGTGAGCGGTGGGTTGTGGGTGGTGGGTGGTGACGATATAATCTTCACCTGTACAGGTGAGTTGAGGGAGTAGTGGTGGGGAACCAGAATCCCCATTGCTTACCTACTAACGATGTTTGCATAGACCATTTTATCTTTAACTTTTCTTGATTTTTCTGTTAAAATTTTCAATTCTTTTTCATTAGTTGTCTTTGAAAGTGCCACACATGACTGCCCATGACTGAAAATTGGTGTTGGTAAATACACTTCTACTTTTTTAAATGATTGTCCTTGCGACTTATTAATAGTCATTGCATGAGCAAGTTTTACAGGAAATTGTTTTCTGGTCATCTGGAATGGCAGTTTATCATTTGCTGATAAGGTCATACGTGGTAAGAATATAGTGCTCCCTCTTTTACACCCTGTTCATATTTGCGCAATAATAGTAAATTGTTTTAATTTCGTTATTACTAATCGGGTATCGTTACAAAGTCCTTAATTCAAATTAACATTTTTTAGGAGGATTACTATAGCTCCTTTGTTTCATTATAATCTATGTGGAGGTGAATCGTTGAGCGTTAAAAAATTTCAAAATCCTGTTAGCAAAATTGCATCTAAACTTTCGTCATTTGCATCTTTCGCAGAGTCAATGCTCAAGTACTCTATTACTGGTTCATTTATTTTTGATAAAATTTTTTTATTCATTCCTGTTACATCTACGTTTTTCGGAGCTAATATAATATTTCCATAATAGTCACAATTTGCAATATTTATATTATGCCCTTAAATTTCATTAATTAGATTGCCCTTTGACAATATTTCTTCTGGAATTTGTATAACTTCATTTCCATTTTCATATTTTAAGTGAAAATTACCATTTCCTATATTAAGTAACCAATTTTCAAATTTATTATCTGATTCCGATAAACGTTTATTTTTCTTTTAGACATACATTAACAATGTTCCCATAAATAGCTTTTGTTAACACAATTTTCTACTATCTGTGTTCTATTTCCATGTTTTACTATTGTCAATGTTTGTCTAAAATCATCTGATATAATAAATGTTTTCCCTCCAAACGGATAACTATTATCACATACATTTTTAAACATGCGATTGACGGTTTCAAAAGCGTATTTTGATGTCACTGTGATTTCATCCTAGATAACAATTGATACATTTTTAATTTTTTCACCTGTTTCGCTGATTGCACTAATATCACATATTGTGTCTTCAGATATGTTTAACGGTAATTTGAATGCTGTATATACTGTCACACCGTCTTGTAATAAAGTAGCCGCTATACCTGTCCATGATACAACTAAATAGTTGATTTTATGAATTATTAGATGAGTCATAATTGTATTTAATGAATAGCTTTTACCACTTACACCTGGACCGTCTAGATATATCTTTTTTTTCAGTGCAGTTTGTATTTAATGAATTTATTACTGTATTAAAAATAATTGTTCGAGCATATGTTAGAGTATCTATAATTGACCCAATATTATTAACATTATTTGCTGAACTATATTCAACTTCGTAATTTTCAATATATTATTCTGAAGTAGGTGAATTGAAGTCACTTAATTGGAATCCATTATTAGTTAAAATATCATTAATTATGTCTTATGCATATTCTTCACCTTTTTGTTTATTCATTTTTGGAGAATAAAAATAGATTTTATATTTTTCATATAATCCTTGAGCGTTAATTGGATTGTAAAATGTACAAATGTAACCAAATAATTGACAAAGAGCTTCTGGAAATTGAAATTTACATGATCCTTTTAAACATTTATCCCATTCATCATCGATTTTGATTAAATTTCTTGCTTTTGCGGCTTCAGAAAATGTTGGGTATGTAATTTCATCAAAAGTTTTTCAGGTTTGAAGAGATGTTGCAGCTTCAACGTGAAGCATAAGTAATTTTAAAAAGAATCTTTGTCTTTGTTTTGTATTGACTAAGCACATTCTGGTGAGAGTAGGTTTCATAGTTTATATTCTTTTCGTCCATGTTTTATGTATTCGATCAAAAACATATATTTGCGGTATATTAGAATGAAAATAATTATGTGCCTCTGGGTCACTTTTATTAGGTTCAAACTACGCTGTTAGTGTATTTACATTTTCCTTATCAATTTCGTGTTTGGATTCTTCTTACACATATTGTTCATTTTCATTATGAACGGCTAATCTATAAATTGTATGTGAAAGTTCACTAATATCATATTCCAATATGCGATGCATAGCTTCTGGTGGGCAAACGTATCTTGTGTTTATATATTGTTCAATGTCCTCATAAAATATATCTAAATCATTCGCTCCATCCATTCCATCATTAGTATTACCTTCAGTATTTATTTCTCTTGCTTTTATTTCGATGAATACACAATCATGTCCTTTGAAGCAGTATTTAAATAAGTATTTTATGACTCTAATTGTTGAATATAATTGAATATTAATATGATAGTTAAACTTTAGTAATATGGGTTATAAGAAACCACAAATCTATTGTCTACCTACTTGTTTTTTGTGTATAATATCACATTTTTATTGTTTCTTCGTCGATAAATGGGATAACCATTTGTCATTGTTGTAGTTTCATTAAATCGATTCTCTATCCATACAAGGTGATTTTTTATTCTGATCTTTACAAGGGCCACGGATCATAAATTGTTTAACTATTTCATATAATTTTGGATTCTCATTTTTATTTGGAATTTCAGCTACTATAAATTTATCAACGTCATCACTATTGTAAATTTTATCATCTTTACTTAAGAATATAAGCATATAGGCATGCGGTAATCTTCTCTTTTGAAATTCTACTACGTATGAATATGCAATGCATTTTCCCAAAATATGTTTTTTAAAAATTTGCTTTGTTAATTGTTTCGATTTTTGATAAAATACTTCAACAACAATATCTGGTCCATCTGTTACTTCTTCACATTGTCCTATATTATTTGTGATCTCTTCCCATTTCAGATTGCATGTCATAGTAATGACAAAATCAGTTTCTTAAATCTTCGTACTAATGTCATGATATCAAGAAAATTATGATATAAGGAACGCGGACTTCCTGTAAAAGTTGATGGTAATATAAATATTTTCCTTATACTATGCCTGTCAGTAATAATTATTTACTTTTATTAAAGCTTATTAATTTACGAAAAATTGAAAAAATTTTTATTCCAATGCAGCACAATATAATATGAATATATAAAGAAAATTAAATACATATTTTATATTGAACTACTATTGTCGATGAAATTAGCAAATTTATATATAATAATATTATATATGAAAACGCAACCGACCGACGTCTGGAGCGAGGTAAATTTTGCTCATGATGTTATTAATAATGTAAACTAGCTTGCCACAACGGCCCTTTGAGCCGCTGTGGCTCACGCCTCTGGCCTTGCATTACGAAGCGATGCAAAGCATGCAAAAAAACTTTGTTTCTTGCATATAAGGCACGACCAAAAATGCTCGCGCTTCGCGCTCGCTATTTGATATTTAAAAAATATTAAAACAAATTATTTACAAACGCAAAAGCATTAAAAGTTAATCTTATTTTTTTTTTTTTGTATTTTTTACCGCAACTTTTAACAAAAGGTTTGAGTTTATTGTATTTATTTAAAAAAACCAATTTATAATTATTTAAATTTTTCTTATGAATTAAGTAGATTGATTTCGAAGAAATTTATGCTATGTGAAAAAGACATATTTTCAATAATATATACTTTTTAAAGTTTTGAATAGGATGATCTATCAAAAGTTACAAGAAAAAAAAAATTATTTTATAGTTTAGTAGCTTAAAAGTAAAGTTTTCTATAAAGTTATTATTTGATCTGAATCATTCTGATGGGGTATGATTTAAAACAATAATACAAATAAATGTTGGCAGTTTGGAAAAAATCGTTTGAACGGTTTTAAAGCAGTTATTCCTTTAGAGGTTGAAGAAATGATATCAGTAATAACTTGAAAAAAACGAATTTTGAAAAAAATTTATAAAATAAAATTTATAGAAAAAAATAAGATACATTTTCTAAATATTATATTATAATGATAAATTTAAACCTCAAAATAGTAGGATGAGCTCTAATCATGAAATAATTGAAAATCATGCAATATCTTTAGAGCCTCTCCCCAATGACTGCGCTGGTCCTTTTTGGAGAGTCGAACAGGGAGGAGGGGTAATCTGCGCGCGTGCTGTCTTTGAGAGCTCATGTTGGGCAAGTGCGTAAACTTCTAAGTGGTTATTATTCTCACGACATATTTGGAGTTGCTGAGGCTTGGATGGGCCAAGTCTGAGTTGAAATGCACTATTTTGGCCACTTTGAAGACGCAAACTAGTAATAGTAGTGGTAAGCCGGAGGTGCCTGAATATATTTTCTGTTCTGATCAAGTTGGCGGCTCCGAGCCCGTGCTAGTTTTTGCTATTGATCGTCCTTCTGTTGTTTCGTTTATTAGAAATTCTAACTTGTTAAGTGATTGAAGAAATTTTTGTTTGGACTGTCCCCATAAAATTATAATGGGGGACTTGAATGCCGATCTCCTTAAAGAGAGCAATGATGCCAAGTTTCGTAGAAAGATGTTGATTGAGCTTTTGTTACAGTTGTTCCAGTACGGTGCTACGCATCATACTCCGACGTCTCACATGTGGATCGACCTGATCTTTGTCGATAACAAAGACGTTATGCTTGATGCACTGAACCTACCGGCGAGCTTTCACAGTCGGCATAATTTGATTGACGTATGTTTGCCTTGCAACACTATAACTTTAGATAAAAAAACCTATCATGTATAGAAACTATAAAAATATTTGTCCAACTGCATTGGGAGAGAAACTTGCTGGCTGTGATTGGTCGCCACTTATGACTGACACAGTTTACCTTGAATCTGCACTTGGTTGCCTCTGTGACAATCTCACTACTGCAATCGAGAATTTCAAACCTAATGAGAATAAGTTTCCATGGATAGATGAAAAATTGTTACAGGTACGGTGTAAGAGAGATGCTATATACCGTAGATACAAACGGACATAGGACGAGCAGTATTTTCTTGAGTTTCTGCGGTTGCGTAGGGTGGTAGATGAATGGACGGACTATGCTAAAACTGCTTATATTCACAATAGGCTTCTTGATGCTCTTGCGGGTTGTAATGTCTAGAGGAATTTCAACCTGGGACCGCTATACGGACCTCAAGGGGATTTGAATGGATTCACTTCGGATGAGCTCAATGCGCACTTTACTGGGGTGTCAGTCTCGCCGCAAGAGGATAGTAAAAAGCGATTGAGAATTCTTTCTTAATGCAATGGAAGTAGGGTTACCTTTAAACCAATTAGTTTTAATGATGTTGTTCTTGCGATTTCACATTTTTCCTCTTAGGCTCATGGTGAGGATGGCATTTCGCAAAGTGTGATAGTTAACGCTTTACCATTTATTGGTGAACATCTTGTGACTCTGTTCAATTTCTCTTTTGCACGGGGGGTCTTCCCTTGCCGTTGGAAGCAAGTACGTATTATACCATTGAAAAATGTGCTGCACCTAAGCAGCCAAAAGATTTTATGCCTATAGCCATCTTATGTTTCCTTTTAAAGGTTTTTGAAAAGATTGCCAATGACCAACTTCAGGAGTACATTACATCCGAAACATTGCTCCATCCTATGCAGACGGATTTCAGGAAATACCATTCTACGCAGACTGCTATACTTAAGCTTACAGA
The DNA here is from genome assembly GCA_017163975.1 of Anastatus disparis. Lineage (NCBI taxonomy): Eukaryota > Metazoa > Arthropoda > Insecta > Hymenoptera > Eupelmidae > Anastatus > Anastatus disparis. The sequence continues at coordinate 714,938 of JAFFSR010000334.1, read as the reverse complement.
CGATATATGGTCAGGTCTACACAAAACTTGACACGTTACTACTACTTTTTGACTTTAGCAAGGCATTTGACACAATCTCTCCCCCCAAACTTCTTGCGAGGCTTAGATCGATAGGGTTCTCCGGGGCCGCACTCAGATTGATTAACTCTTATTTATCAAGTAGAAAACAAATGGTTTCTACGCATTCAAAAGAGGAATTAAATTGGCTAACAACCAATCTAGGAGTACCTCAGGGTTCGGTGCTGGGGTCTCTGTTATTTTCCCTTTACATAAATGACGTACATGACGCACTGGACTCTGGTTGCGTCGGGCATCTGCTGTATGCGAATGATCTTCGAATTTATACACAGGTCCCTTATGATGATGAGGATGAGGGAATTCGTATTTTACAGAGAGCGGCCAGGGCGGTATCGCTGGTGAAATGCTGGTATTTCTCTTACTTTGAATGCTAGTAAAACAAAGGCGATCGTCTTTGGGAGTAATCGTTTTATTAAAAATTTTTATTTGGGTTAGCTAAGGATGATATCACAACTTTTATTTTACATATTTAAAAAAAAAATCGTATTTTTCAAGTTATTACCAAAAATCAATTTTCTCGACCATTGAAAAGGCGTCTGTTTAAAAACGTTTCCAACGATTTTTTTAAAAATAGGAACGTTTACTCGTGTTATTATTTAAAATAATTTCCGGTTTGAATTTTAAAAATTTATAAACTTGATTTCTCACACACATACATCCATACATACATTTTAAGGAAGCCTGGTAATAGTCTTATTTTGTTACTAAAATAAGTTTTTTTATCATAAAATAACATATTTTAAAGGGTTACATTTTTCGCGATGTCGAAAATATAAGGCACTTCCGTATAGCAGTCGTACTTAAAAATAACGTTCTTATTAACGTTAGTTTATTACGTTGCTATGACGTTATTTTTACGTAATTTTTATACATTATGATTTACGTTATCAATGACGTCATAAATAAAGTTATTCTTTTCATCAGGGTCATCCGCAATTTTTTTAGTGTAGGCGTAAAAAAAAATTTGAATGATAGTAGAGTAAGCAAAAGCTAATTGCCTGGAAGCTTCAATTAAAAAATAAATCACCCGGAAGCTTAGCCCAGAAACTTGACCAGACTCCGAATCCTCCTAAGCCGGAAACCTTAACCCGGAAGCTTAGCCCGAAAACTTGATCAAAATCCGAATCCTCTTAGCCCAGAAACTTCAAATCCCGAAAGCTTAGCCCGGAAACTTGAAACCCGGAAACTACCGTTATATTTATACATATATATATATATATATATATATATATATATATATATATATATATATCTCCATATTATAAAAAGATTTCGCCAATGCTGCTGTGTATAAGAATTCGATTTGTCCTTGGTCAGCTAGAATTCAGCTACAAATTTGCTGCAATTAAGCTGAAAATTAGCTAAAAGTTAGCTTAATATAATCAAAAGTTAGCTGAAAGTTATATTAATCTTAAGCAATTTTAGGTAAATTTTTGTTTGATTTCAGCTGAATTTTATCTGCATTTTAGATCTATTTATATTATATTCTCTCTATATTAGCTAAAAGCTAGCTAAAAATTAGTTAAAAGTTAGTTAGATTAAATCAAAAGTTAGCTAAATTTATACAAAATTTAGATGGAAATTAGCTAAAAGTTAGCTAAAATTTATATCAATTTCAAGCAATTTTAGGTGAATTTTGGTTTGATTTTAGCTAAATTTTAGCTGCATTTTAGATCTTTTTGTATTATATTCTCTCTGTACTATTGAAAGTATATCGCCGCTGTCGGTACTGTCAGCGTTAAATTAAGCTGGATTTAAGCTTGTAATTAGCGAGGGAATAACTAAATTGAGCTAAATGTAAGCTTTGAAATAGCTGAAAATTTGCTGAATTTAGCTGAATTTATGCTTGTAGTGGACTTGGTAATAGCTAATTTTAGGTTTAGTATATAAGGTTAAGATTGATAATAGATGAAAAATAGGTAGTAATATCTTTTTTACAATGAGCTCATTATCCTCTAATCATCGTGAAGTTTAATCATATAAATAATTATTAACGAGCAAAATGTACCTCGCTCCTGACGTCGGTCGGTTGCGTTTTCATATATAATATTATTATATATAAATTTGCTAATTTCATCGACAATAGTAGTTCAATATAAAATATGTATTTAATTTTCTTTATATATTCATATTATATTGTGCTACATTGGAATAAAAATTTTTTCAATTTTTTCGTAAATTGATAAGCTTTAATAAAAGTAAATAATTATTACTGACAGTCATAGTATAAGGAAAATATTTATATTACTATCAACTTTTACAGGAAGTCCGCGTTCCTTATATCATAATTTTCTTGATATCATGACATTAGTACGAAGATTTAAGAAACTGATTTTGTCATTACTATGACATGCAATCTGAAATGGGGAGAGATCACAAATAATATAGGATAATGTGAAGAAGTAACAGATAGACCAGATATTGTTGTTGAAGTATTTTATCAAAAATCGAAACAATTAACAAAGCAAATTTCTAAAAAACATATTTTGGGAAAATGCATTGCATATTCATACGTAGTAGAATTTCAAAAGAGAAGATTACCGCATGCCTATATGCTTATATTTTTAAGTAAAGATGATAAAATTTACAATAGTGATGACGTTGATAAATTTATAGTAGCTGAAATTCCAAATAAAAATGAGAATCCAAAATTATATGAAATAGTTAAACAATTTATGATCCGTGGCCCTTGTGAAGATCAGAATAAAAACTCACCTTGTATGAAAAAAGAACCAGGAAAGCGTACGGAAAATTTTCCGAAACGATTTGATGAAAGTACAATAATGGTAAATGGTTATCTTATTTATCGACGGAAAAATAATAAAAATGAGACATTATACACAAAAAGCAAGTGGGCAGATAATAGATTTATGATTTCTTATAACCCGTTTTTATTACTAAAGTTCAACTGTCATATTAATATTGAATTATGTTCAACAATAGAAGTTATAAAATACTTATTTGAATACTGCTTCAAAAGACATGATTGTGCATTTATAGAAATAAAAGCAAGTGAAATAAATACTGAAAGTAATACTTATGATAAAACGGATGAAACGAATGATTCGGAAATGTTTTATGATGAAATTAAACAATATATAAACACAAGATACGTTTGCTCGCCAGAAGCTATGCATCGCATATTGGAATATAATATTAGTGAACTTTCACATACAATTTATAGATTAGTTGTTTATAATGAAAATAAACAATATGTATATTTCAAAAAAGGATCCGAACACGAAATTGATAAGAAAATTGTAAACTTAATAAAAGTGACCCAGAGGCACATAATTACTTTTATTCTGATATACCGTAACATTATGTTTTTAATCGAATACCTAAAACATAGACAAAAAGAAAAAAGACTATGAAACGTATACTAACCGGAATGTACTTAGTTAATCCAAAACAAAGAGAAAGATTCTTTTTAAGATTACTTCTGCTTCGTAATGCTGCAACATCTTTTGAAAATTTGAAAATTTTTAATGGAATTACATACCCAACATTCTTTGAAGCAACAACAGCAAGAAAATGAATAAAAATCGATGATAAATAAGATAAATGTTCAGAAGAATCATGTAAATCTCGATTTCCGAAAGCTCTTTGTCAAGTATTTGATTACATTTGTACATTTTACATTTCAACAAATGCTCGAGAATTATATGAAAAATATAAAATCTATTCTTTTCCTCCAAAAATTAATGAACGAAAAGGTGAAGAATATGCATTAGGGGCAGGTCGGGCCCGCTCTTCTTGTTTAACTGAGATTTTTGTTATTTACTCGAGTATTCATCGCCGTATCTGCAAATTGAAGGTTAAGCGCAATAGATATTTTTATTAAAAATATGTATGCACAAGAAAAATAAAATCTAACGCTTTGTTTTTGAAGAAAGTAAGGAACGCGAAAATATTCTAAACATAAACTTTTACTTCGGCGTTCCTTACTTTTCTCAAAAACAAAGGAGTAAAATTTTTTTTTCTTGTGCATAGATGTTTATAATAATTTCTATTGCGCTTAGCCTTTGATTTAAAGATACGCTGATTAATACTTGAGTAAATAACGAAAAGCTCAATTTTTACTCGGTCAGTATCAGATTCTACTCCGGCCTGCTCTTATGCATAATTAATGACATTTTAACTAATAATGGATTCTCATTAGGTGACTTCAATTTACCTACTTCAGAATACTATTTTGAAAATAACGAAATTAAATATAGTACAGTAAATAATGTTAATGATATTGGGTCAATCATTGATACTCTAACCAATGCTCAAACGACCATTTTTGATACAGTAATAAATTGATTAAATAAAAACTGCACTGAAAAGTATATATATATATAGACCGTCCAGGTGGAAGTGGTAGAAGCTACTTATTAAATACAATTTTCACTTATCTGAAAATTAATTATAATAAAAAAAGATTAATATATAAAGAATATTGTCCTCTATATTATTAACCTTTTTTATATGGTGATGTCGAGGGAGCCTAGCCCAGTTCGCGTTTAACACATTCCATCAGGTTAAACTGTCAGATCCACCATACTTAAAACTTTGATTACCGATAAATGGTCAGTTACTTTTGTGATCAACAATCAACCGATACCCAATGAGGTGGGATTTTTTCAGAGTCGCGATATAAATGGCACATATACTAATTTTCTTTCGAAAAAAAGTTAGAGGTACTGGCCAAAATTCCAACCCATGCTCTTTGCGTTGAAGGCAAGAGCTCTATCCATTACGCCACCACGCTCTCTTACGCCACCGCGTTCTCTATCTAAAAATTAATGGAATCAACTATTCAGTTGTATTATAGACAGGTATAGCAGCTAATTTATTACAAGACGGTGTGACAGTACAGCACTTAAATTGCCGTTGATCATATCTAAAGATATAAGATGTAATATCAATGCAAACAGCGGAATAGTTAAAAAAATGAAAAATGTATCCATTTTTATCTGGGATGAAATCACAATGACATCAGAATACGCTTTTAAAGCCGTCGATCGCATGTTTAAAGATGCATGTGATAATAATTATTTGTTTCGAGGAAAAACATTTATCATGTCAGGTGATTTGAGACAAACATTACCAATAGTAAAACAGGGAAATAGAACACAGATAGTAGAAAATTGTGTCAAAAAAAGCTATTTTCGGAAACCTTTTCAATGTATGTCTTTGAAAAAAAATAAACGTGTATCGGAATCAGATGATAAATTTAAAAATTGTTTACTAAATATAGGAAATGGTAATTCTCATTCAAAATATAAAAATGAAAATGAAGTTATACGAATTCCAAAATAAATATTGTCAAATGGCAATCTAATTAATGAAATTTAAGGGCATAACATAAATATTGCAAATTGTGACTATTATGAAAATATTATATTAGCACCGAAAAACGTAGATGTAACAGAAATGAATGAAAAAATTTTATCAAAGATAAATGAACCAGTAATAAAGTACTTGAGCATTGACTCTGCAAAAGATGCAAATGACGAAAGTTTAGACGCAATTTCGCCAACAGCATTTTAAATTCTGTAACGCCCAACGGTATACCTCCACATAGATTTCAATTAAAAAAAGGAGTTATAGTAATGCTTCGAGTGACGGAGGGACGGATACGGAGAGACGGAGACATAGAGACGGTGATGGAGAGACAAAGACGGAGGAACGGAAACTAAAAGACAGAGACGGAGGAACAGAAACTAAAAGACAAAGATGAAAAAACGGAGACTAAGACGGAGAGATAAAGGTGGAGAGATGGAGACGAAGAGACAAAGACGGAGACACGGAGTAATAGAGGCGGAGAGATGGAGTAACGGAGACAGAGAAAAGGAGACGGAGACAAAGAGACGGAGACGGAGAGATGGAGTGACGGGTATTGTGTATGTCTGTGTGTGTGTATATGAGTATGTTTATGTGGGTGAATATGTGTATATGTGTGTATGTGTGTATTTGTGTATGTGTATGTATGTATGTGTATGTGTGTACGTGTATATATGTATGTGTATGTATGTATGCATATGTTAATGCTGCTCGTGTGTATGTGTATGTATGTGACAATAGTGCAAAAGATATTCACGTAAGAAAAAAAAAGTTTTAATTCTTAACTTTAATATCATAGTAGTGATTTTACGATTTTATTTAAAGTATAGGTTTGAAAATATCATTTTGAAAAAGCTTAATTGAAGTTTGAAAATCCAATGATTAAATTTAAATTTTGTTAAATCAAAATCAAAATCAAACTCTTAAATAAAGTCTTTATAAATTTAATTTAATTTTTAGCTAATTTTGTAAAAAAAACACCGACATCACATTTTCCCAAATTTTTTATTCTTACTCCAAAAATTTTTTCAATTATTTATCTATTACTGCATTTCGTTTTTACTAACAGAAATGAAATTTCGGTAAATTTTTCAATAAAAATTAAAAATTTGGAAAACTGCAATGACGGTAGCTATGTATAAATCATATACCTTATTAAATCTCCTTAAATGATGTTTTTGATTGTGAAAAATTTATATATGTATATCTAGAGATAATAATATTCGATCCTATTTATAATGAAACGTTAATGAAAAAAAATTTTCAAATGAAAAACATTAAAACATCGTTAAAAAAACGAGAAAAAACAACGTTTGATTGATATATCTATTGAGTAATAGAACTATTTCTTAATTAATTATGTTACAGTCAACGTAGGTATTCTTTTTATTTAATAATTAACGTATAAAAATAATAGTCATTTTTTCTGTAAACACATTTTTAGAAATTTGTGTAGATGTGTTACGTTATAACGTATCTTTTATTTAAAAATTTTTTATTCCAAAATATGCAATTATTAATCAGATAATATGACTTAGTAAGCATATTGTAAAAGTAAGTCATCTTTTAAGAAATAAAAAAAAGTGCAATACGATGTACAAAATCAACAAAACAAGAATAATGCGAAGGCTACGTGAACCAGATTTACCACGTTAATCATGTCACTCAATAAAATTCAAAATGCATAATAAGCATTACTTCATTGATTGACGTCAATTCAAAATTCAAATTATATTCAAGATCAAGAAGAACTTTTTCAAAGAACTTCTACGAGTACTTTCACCCGCACTTTTCAATAAGTACTTCCAAAGATACAATTATTACAACTATACTTCGCGCATTTTAAAATTATATAATTATTTGCGCAATATGTTAAATCGCACTATATTTAGTTTTTTATAAAAGTATTAAATAAAATCTCTATAATTAAATTATTAAATCAAGTGTACTTATTTACTGTCTGCCTGTATTCATTTGGCTGAATCATGGTAAGATTATTACAGTTATATTTCTATATATTTCTTTCAAAATTCAAGTATATTCAATTGTGACAGCGATTTAAATCAATTAAAATTGGTAGAGTCTTTCTACCACTAGACTTACATTTGATAAAACGTTTATAAATCAATTAATGACTTTATTTTTTAGTTAAGATTATAATGAAACATGCACACGTAACCCTTATAACACACAACATTTAATTATTAATTCTGTTTTGGTGTAAAGCCAGGACTTTACAGATGATTAGATTTGTTAAAAGATCATTTAAGATTTACCTGAAGAAATATTTTGAATGATTAAAATTATTTAGTATTTTAAATAAAAACTACTAAAAAAATTGCAAATTCTTGGATATTTTTTTAAAGTTGTGAAAGCAAGATAAGGCTGGCACGCTTGCCTTCTAGTATATATATATACAGTACCAGGCAATAATTCTGAGCAGGTTATCAAATTTTTGCTCCGACTTTGAAAAAGCGTATCTTCTTCAATTTTTATTCTAGATGTTGGGAAACGATGGACTTGCTTATTCAACGTAGTGGATACAGGGGCGCTACCATCGCTTCTTACCTATCAGTTCTGTCACACGCTTGGCTTTTAGGGTACTTTATGGTCACGGCCGAGAGTCGAGCTCAGACGCTCTTGACGCTCTTGGATAGTCGCTTACGCTTCGTCTCTCTACAACTATCAAGGCCTAAGCATCTCACGAAGGGAGTTTTGCTAGAGTTGAACATTCTCGCTAAAGGAAGAGTAAAAGTATCGATTGAAACCATTTTGTGCTAATAAAGGATTTACTTGTGTTTTTTAATAAAGAGATTATTTGTGTTACATCTAATTAAGCTGTCATTTATTATAAATGTCGAGTTATATCTACTTACATCACAATATACAGTCCATCACATAAATTAAATTAGAATTTATTGCTCTATGATTTTACAATACTAACCGCATGCCTTAAATTCTCTACATAGTCCTTCGAGCCGGATCGTCGAGAGTTGAATCATCGCTGGAGGTTTTCAAGGCAATCAAGGAAAAGAAAAAAAAACGACATCGAACTACATGAAAAATATTTTCTACATCATCAGAGCTTTCTAACACGCAGAGAAAAGGTTTTATTATACAAGTGTCGCTCGTTTCAAGGAGACAACACTACAGCCGGACTTTGTTTACATCGCAGTTTTCGCTACGCTGCTGAAAAATACCTGAGCTGTTTTCGTCGTCTATACACAGAGGTCTTCTCTGATAAAGGCACAAGGACAGCAACGTTGGTGAATATGTATCGTTATTTTACATCTAATATTTTGAATTGTAATTGATGTAACACAATATTATACATGTAAATTTTAAACATCTATCTTAAACTAACGAACAAAGACTTACATGTCTCAATGTTATTGTATCGTTCAAGGTTGTATTATTTCATTTAATACATCAAACTAAAGTTTTAATATGGTCATTTAAACCAAGGAAAATTATAACAAAGTGGATAAATTCTTCGTTATTTAATTTAATTCCATTTAGCTTGCTTGATTCTTGTTAAGCATTTCGTCGAATTTCTTTAATTTATTCAGCAAATTGTGTGTAAATATTTCATCGGTTATTACGTGGCGTTGAGTCAATCCTTACATTTTTAGATATTGTTAAATCGGGTTACTCGAGGAATTTATTAAATTTAGCATCAAATTTTATGTAATAGAATCTTGCTATCCCTATTGGCGCATAGTGATTGATTAATTTTCGTGTAATATCTAACAAGTGTTCCTCAAATCTTTATTTATTTTTGTATCATTATGGCAACTTTAGAAGCTGTCTATCAAGCTCAGCTTGATATCAGAAGTCGTATGTCAAATTGTTATAAGGCGCTTATATCCAAAGGCATACAGGAACAAACGCGAGGCGCGGCTCAGGCCCAACTACAACGCCTCGAAGAATATTATAAAACGTTCTTGAAAAATCATGTTAAGTCATAGAAAGCCAAAGATTATGATTCAGATCACATCTATTTTAAAACGCGTGTAGTTAATGACGTAGAAGACATTTATTACGACGAAAAGGGTAAATTCAATGATTTTCTTATAAAGTTAGAATCAACCCAACCTCAAAATCCTCAGACAGTCATCACGACACAACCCGCTTAGTTGAATCCCAATTTATACACATGTCAAAGTTTGCCAATAATTCATCAAAATGACTCAATACCCGTAACTAACAAATTCTTCTATCTTAGAACTCACTTTTCTGGTGAGGCATTGGATATGATTCAACGGTTAAATCTCACACCGGAAAATTATTCAGTCGCTTGGAAGGAATTAAAAGACTACTATGAGAATTCTCGTCGATTAGTCAATACGCATTTGAATGAATTATTTTCTGTCAAACCTATAAGAAGCGAATCAGCTTCTGCTCTAGCTAACCTCAAAAAGGAGATATGGACTCCACTTAACTCGCTTAAGACTCTTGGTAGACCTACAGATCAATGGTCTGATATTGTAATATTTATGACTGTAAATCGCTTTGATGAGACCACACGCAAGGATTGGCAAAAATTCTTACATAACAAGGTTGAACCACCAACTATCGACGAATTTATAAAATTTATCGATTCGCAAATAATTATGTTGGAAGCTATAAAGTCAAGTGGTAAATCTTCCACTCCCCAAGTTCAACACAATTTTAAGGTTCAAAGGTCATCTCATCAATCTACCAATTTGGCTATATCAAATTCTAACGAGGTCGCTAATTCATCGCTAAGCAAATGCATATTTTGCAATCAAAACCACAACATTTACAATTGTCAAAATTTCAAAGGAAAAACAGTAATTGAACGCAAGGAGTTCGACACTTCAAAACATTTATGTTTCAATTGCTTAGGAATGCACGCCGCAAAGGATTGTAACTCCTCCAAAAGGTGCTTTCATTGTAAGGAAAGGCATCATTCTCTACTACATTTTAATCGTGATCAGATTAACCACACTGATAACTCTGAGCAAACTCAAGCTCATATTCAAAGGATAAGGGTGAACAAGTTTCACATTCTAATAATCATTTATCATCATTTGATGATTTAGCAAATCAAAAGCAAACCCTAAAATTGGCTCCAGACGAAGCATATTCTGGATGCTCTCCCTCATTATCTGCTCATATTAAGAGTGTTCTCTTAGCTACAGCGCTAATTCGAGTTGAAGGTCCAAATGGTATAAATCTCATTGTCAGAGCTTTAATTGATCCTCGCTCGCAATCTTCATTCGTCTCACGTTCTCTATGTAATAGACTAAGATTAAAAACGCTAAAAACGAACGTTGTCATTACAGGTACTGGTAGAAATGTGGTGGCAACCAGCGACAAGATGGTCAAATTTACTATCCAACCATGGTTTGTCTCGAAATTTACCTGTGAGGTAGAAGCAGTAGTTTTGCCAAAAGTTTCATCATATGTGCCTCCATCTATAACAACCAATCTGTGTTCAGCTCATCATTAAGGCATACAACTCGCTGACCCTCAATACATGGATCCTGGACACATTGATGTCTTACTCGGAGCTGGGATACACGCTTACATTATTGAAGATGACGTTCGAAAAGGAGAATCAAATGAGCCAATTGCTACTAGCTCAGCAATTGGTTGGTTACTTTCTGGCAACACTACAGACAACAGCTCCAATAATCTTCACTCAGTAGTTTCTCTACACATGTCAAACGAGCCACCTTTGGAGAAAATTCTCAAGGATTTTTGGATACAGGAGGAGATTTCTAATAGATCTCTAGCTACTCAAAATGAAATCGATTGTGAAAATTATTTCGTTAAGAATTTCACTCGAACTCAAGAAGGTCGTTACATGGTTAAGCTTCCATTTAAAGAGTTCATGAACATAAATCACACTAATCTTAGTGATTCTTGACATGCAGCTCTAGCTATGCTATTTCGAATGGAAGATAAGTTCACTAAGGATAAAAAACTCAAGACCGCTTACTATGATTTTCTTCAAGAGTACGAAGAAAAGGGACACATGTCACGTGTGAATGCAACTCGAGTCCAAAACACTAGTGATTGGTACTTTCTTCCTCATCACGGAGTGTGGAAGCTAGCGAGACAACTAAACTTCGTACAGTTTTTAACGGTTCATCGAAGTCAAAATCAGGCACGTCATTGAATGATCTTCTGAACACAGGGCCTAATCTGTTACCCAATCTATTTGACCTATTGCTTAGTTGGAGGAATTATAAATTTGTTTTTGCTGCTGACGTCGAAAAAATGTTCAGACAAGTACTAATTAATCCTGAAAATCGTAAATATCAAGCTATTCTTTGGAGAAACGACCCAAATCAGGAAGTTAGCACTTATGTATTGAACACACTTACTTATGGGCTTGCATGTTCTTCATTTCTTGCTTCTCGTGTTTTGAAACAGCTTGCTAAAGACGAAATCTTCATATATCCACGAGGGGCTGAAATTCTACACAAGGAGGTTTATATAGATGACGTGTTGTCTGGTGGACACACCATTTCAGAAACTTTGCTGAAGCAGAGGGAAGCATTTGAACTCTGCGATAGTGGAGGTTTTCCGTTACGCAAAAGGATATCTAATTGCCCAGAAGTTTTGCACAATTTACCTTCAAGTTACCTTGCTAAAGATGCAATAAATTTACTGCATTCTTCAGAAATTACTACGGTGCTGGGATTAACATGGCAACCTCAAAAAGATGTGTTTCGATTTGCCATTAAAAATACACCTATTCAAGGAAAAATAACAAAAAGATTAGTTTTGAGGAAAATGGCCAAACTATTTGACCCCATGGATTGGCTATCTCCAGTCATAATAATTGCCAAAATCTTTATGCAGTCTCCTTGGCTGCTAAAAGTTCAATGGGACGAGGAACTACCCGCCAGCATTCTTTAAGATTGGCATACTTGGGAGAATCAGATGAGTTTTCTAAACAGCATTAAGATACCTAGATGGTCAAGATTCACTCCACAAGCGGATCGAGTGGAACTTAAAGTACTAAGTATACCTCGATTGGAGCTTTCAGCAGCTCATTTACTAGCTAAACTCGCCAATCATTACACAAAGATTACATCTATTCCAATTGATGGCCTGCATCTATGGTCGGATTCAATGATAGTGCTAGATTGGCTGAAGGAACATACTGCGCGCTGGCCGACTTTCGTGGCTAATAGATGTTCTGATATTCACACAAAGGTGCCTCAATCACATTGGCATCACATTGATTCAAAAGAAAATCCAGCTGATATTGTGTCCAGAGGTTTGCACGCCTCTGAGCTCATCAACTCCTCACTATGGTGGAAAGGTCCTACCTTTTTGTCGGAAAACGCTCTTCATTTTTCTACGACTCACGACAAGAGTTATCAATTTACTTTATCACAAGAGAACTCGAGTTCAATCAACCTCACATCCGCAAAGAATACGAATGTTGACACTTCAGTTATTTCTCATATCAGTATCGGATATCATGAATGTTGGTTCCCGATTTACAAATATTCGAGTGTTATTTATTTGTTTCGCATCACAGCTTACTGCCTTAGATTTATTTTTAAAATGTTACAAAAGGTACGAGCCAAAAATCTCAAAAGAGCAGAAATTATAGAAGAAAAAATTAAACAAGTAGCCAAAGCACAACACTGGAGTGTCAACATCAACCGCATAATTATGAAGATTAAATATCAGCTTAATCCAAATATCAAGCTGATGAAACTTCCGTTCATCAACTCTACTCAGATAAGAAATCAAGTTGACTTGTATCCTGAAGAAATTGATATCTCACGTCAACTTTAGATTTATTTTCATCAAAGGATTCATTTTCAAAAGGTTATAAATACCTTACTGAGCACCAAGGCTCTACCTAACTCTGAAAAGCTTATTCGTTTAAAGCCGATCATTGAGCATGGATTGCTCAAGGTGGGCGGAAGATTGGAGCATTCGCTACTCGATAATGACGCGAAACATCCTCTTATCTTGGAAGGTAACGACCCATTAAGCACGCTGCTTATACGAAAATCGCACCTGGACACTCTTCATGGAGGTACACAGATGACGCTTGGTACTTTAAGACGTCAATATTGGTTAATAAAAGGAAGACACGCCGTCAAAAAATTAATTCATAAATCTGTATCCTGCATTAGATACTCTCGCAATACGTGCACACAACGTATGGGTGATCTACCAGCTGCGCGAGTAACAATTAGTCACCCATTTGCCAAAACAGGTGTCGACTTCGCAGGACATATACAACTTTGGTTATCCTTAACACGAGGAGGCGGTACTATAAAAGGTTACATCTGCATTTTTATCTGTTTGGTAACCAGAGCTGTCCACATAAAAGCTGTTGAGATTCTTTCAACAGAAGCCTTCATAGCAGCATTTCGCAGATTTACCTCTAGACGTGGACATTGCGCTGATATTTATAGTGATCAGGGCACAAATTTCGTCGGTGCCTACCTTGAATTTCAAAAGCTACTTACAGCAGCTATGTCAGAAAAACGAGAGATTTTTCATTCGCTATCATCACAGGGAACAGCTTGGCACTTCGATCCACCCTCAGCACCCCACTTCGAAGAATTGTGGGAGGCAGCAGTTAAATCTACTAAACAGTATCTCAAACGCGTGATAGGGGATCAAATACTTGCTTTCGTCGAACTCTCTACACTCTTATGTCGCATAGAGGCTTGTCTCAACTCAAGACCGTTTATTCCACTTTCTGACGACGTCACTGATGTTTCATTTTTATCACCTGCACATTTTCTAATTCAACGTCCATCCTTTTTAGTGTCCACACCTGACATCACCAAGGAGAGGATTCCATTGGGTGAACGTTGGGAAATGGTCAACCAGATGTCACAGCTATTTTGGGATCGTTGGAAAAATGAATACATAAGCAGTCTACAGGCTAGAGGAAAGTGGTACTCAGACAAAAAATCGCTTCAGGAAGGAGACATCGTTCTAATACTGGGTGAAACTACGGCCCCAGGAGACTGGCCAATGACAGTAGTAGATACTCTCCATCCTGGAAAAGATAATTTAGTTCGAGTAGTTACTCTCAGAACTCAAAAATCAAAGCTACAAAGACCTATACACAAACTTATTTTACTTCTATCTTGTCACACACTTGGCTTTTAGGGTACTTTATAGTCACGGCCGAGAGTCGAGCTCAGACGCTTTTGACGCTCTTGGATAGTCGCTTACGCTTCGTCTCTCTACAACTATCAAGGCCTAAGCATCTCACGAAGGGAGTTTTGCTAGAGTTAAACATTCTCGCTAAAGGAAGAGTAAAAGTATCGGCTGGAACCATTTTGTGCTGATAAAGGATTTACTTGTGTTTTTCAATAAGGAGATCATTTGTGTTACATCTAATTAAGCTGTCATTTATTATAATTGTCGAGTTATATCTACTTACATCACAATATACAGTCCATTACATAAATTAAATGAGAATTTATTACTCTATGATTTTACGATACTAACCGCATGCCTTAAATTCTCTACACTAGAAAAAATTTAAAAAAAGCCTTTTTAAGTATTCTTTGAATGCTTTCTTTTTAGCTCACTCACATTATTTTAACGATATTTAAAAAAAAAAATAATCGCTTTGGCAATTTTGGAATTTTTTTCATTTTGCATTTTTCTTCAATCAGCTGTAGTTTTTTAAATAATTGAGCTATAAAAAATTTGATTAAAGATTTAGAAAGACCTTAAAAAATTCTATTTGCAGCTATCTTTACAAAAATTTTTTTATTATTTTTTGTCAAGTTTTAAGCATATAAAGTTATCGATCTAATACTTTTGCAGTTGTAAAAAACACTTCAATAGCAAGAAGAGAAGAATCACTGGTGCAAAACTTTTGATTTCTATGATATAATTTTTGCAAAATAAATCTTTTTGTTGTTTCATACTTTATTATGTTCTATTATTAATAATGAATAGTTATAATTTCCTACTAAAATTAAATCACTACTTCACCAGCGATTATTTTCTACTTGCTATTGAAGTGTTTTTTACAACTGCAAAAGTATTAAATTCATAACTATATATGCTTAAATCTTAACAAAAAATAATAAAAAAATTTTTGTAAAAATAGCTGCAAATAGCATTTTTTAAGCCCTTTCTAATTCTTTTTTCAAATTTTTTATAGCTCAATTATTTAAAAAACTACAGCTAATTGAAAAAAAATGAAAAAATGAAAAAAATTTCAAAATTGTCAAAGCGATTATTTTTTTTCTTTAAATATCGTTAAAAAAATGCAAGTGAGCTAAAAAGAAAGCATTTGAAGAATACTTTAGAATGCTCTTTTTAAATTTTTTCTAGGTTAAAAATTGAAGAAGATACGCTTTTTCAAAGTCGGAGCAAAAATTTGATAACCTGCTCAGAATTATTGCCCGGTACTGTATATATATATATATATATATATACCTCTATATTTTAAGCCGTATACAGGCTACGTGGTCATAAATAAATGTGTTCGCGCGCGCGCGCACACACCCGCACACACCTTATATGCAAGAGAATATCAGTTTCGGATCAATACTCAATAATCAATAAACTTTTTGTTTATGATCACAAAATTTCGCGGGATAAAACTTTTTCATTCAAAATAGTGCAACTAAGCAGATTTTACATAAATTTTTACAGACCTGCAAAATATGATGGAGAACAGTAGTGGGGATAAACTATTGATAAGGCTTCTGTCTAAAGAAGAAGAAGATGCGTCTAATTCAAGAGATTCTGTGCTACTACCACCTTCCGAAGAGGTAAGAAAAGTCATAAATGTCTTTGTAACTACCTCAAACTTTTCGGTGAAGGGGTAAATAATAATACAGTAGTGTCACAACCTTTCAAACCAATGCCTGGCTGCTCTTGGTAGGATGATAGTGGGAGACAGACATCATTGGCGATCAATAATAACGAGCAGAATACACTTAATACGACGATTTTATCTGAATCACAAGGTATAGAGAATACAGGTCAATTTAAGCGTAAATTTATAAATTACACACTTTTACATAATTTTGGTGTATTACATTGTACACAAATATCTTCAACAGGATGGTGCTACTACTACTCAGAACTACATTACGATTTATGAAGAATCATAACAATATTATTGACTGTTTAAGTTACAAGGTAGATAATTAAGAGTATCAATAATACCTCCACCACCTAATGCGAATGTGTATTCGTGGTTTAAGGCAGCAATAAATGATTTATATCGTCATGTGTGTAAATATGTGCGACCTTCAGATTATATCGGTATAACTGTGAACTCTGACCGATTTGTTCACGGTTCTTCATAGACTTCTTTTAGGCTGGTTCGTGATCTTTTACCGACAGATCTACTAAAGTTATTAGTTTGTGTAGCACAGAGTAATGACAGTTTTAAATCGATGATGTTTTAAACGTGAAAGTCAGCATTGTTTCTAAACCAGAGGGACGCTGTCGGGTGTCACTCTTTAGCGAATCAGTTTTTAGGAAATCTATTTTAAATATTCAAAATACCGACAATCTTCGCCATCCACGCTCGCTAGTCGCTGCTTATGTATATGCTATACGTAGTCAGATGCGCAGTGGTATTCACCATGACAGGCGGAATAGAATAATACACCACATAGCACAATATCAAAAAGTGCAAACGTTGAAACTTTTTAAAGCCATGAGAGTTACGATACATGAAGCAGGTTGTCATATCGAAGAAATAAAATTATTTCAAGAATATTATGCGTTTTTCGGAGTTGCAATAGTTGTTTATTTTTTCCAAAACTTCGCTCGAGGCTATAAAGCACATTACGATGGTGCGCCTTTTGTACACGATGTTGGCAATAGTTAAGAATACCTTAAATATAATTTATTATGAAAATTCTAATCATTACCAGCCGATTTTAAATTTACTCGCAGCACCTGCAGCCGTGGCTACTGCATACCTTGTAATAAAAAGTTTAGTCATCAAAAAAATCACAGGTACCAACAAAAATGTTGTAAATGTTTTCAAAGCCGCCCTTGTGATATAAATCAGGAAAAAATAAAATGTATTCAATATGCTAGAGATTTTCACAGAAATGTTTATCTGGAAAATCATAAAATCTCAAAATCTTTCAATAATTTTCGGTCGGTATGCGAGAGTATAAAAATTTGTGTATTAATAATAAGTAGGAGGTTAACACTCATTTGGCTCTCCCAGCCATATGGCTGAAAAGCGAAATAATACTAGCGTTAGCCAGCTATATGGCTAAATAGCTAAATGATTGGATAATACCAGTGCGATTCTGCTCCTGAATGCGCGCGCCGCTGCCCCCACTCTTGCTCATCACTATTAATGATCGTATATGTAGAATGATTCGAGGATGTGATAAGATTAGTAGTAGAAGTTTAACAGCAGTGGAAACATGGACGTTTGCAGGTGGGTGCATCCGTGGACTTTGATGATTTGTGGACCCAGCTTGTGTGGTGAAACCGTATTTGTGAAGAATTTTTTCCATTACATTAATCGCATAAGTAATACAAAATTTTAGTATATTCTCTTGTACTATATCAAGTAGCAGCCAATTTACAAGGAGTTGGGAGAGGGAATCGAATCTCACGAGGGTTTACCAAAGAGGAAAGATTGTGTCAATGATCCACGAGCAAAACTCTTGATTATCAACGTTCTAATAAGAGAATTGTCCAGTAGAGCTGTAGTCAATCTCTTTACCAAAGGCAGACATCACAATAACTTGAGTGTTATTATTGAATAATTAGTAGATTTATTTGGGTGATTTTCTAAATAAAACACAAATTTAATAAAACACCTTATTGAGAAGTTTATTATATATAAGAGTAACCCGTCAATTTACAAAACAAATAATTCTAGTTTACTGATCTAATTTAAATAAATGAAATTATAATACACTTTATTAAGTCGCTATTACAAAACAAAGAAAAGCTTTCTATTAGAGAAAATATCAAAACGCTGAACCAAACGGTTGAAGGTGCGCACTCAGACTGACTGACGAGAAACGACCAGAGACGAATTGAACGTCGAAGACTGACAAATGAAGGGAGGGGATGAATTTCATGGTTACATGAGATACAACCTCTACATATATACTGAGCGCCCTGCGCCATATCCAACAGTTATCTTTATATAAATAAATCTCTTTCATCAAGGTCAGCGAGAAATTTCTTTAAACCTTAATTACATCGTGGTATTTAAAAATTCGCGCGATCGAGCGCAAATAAATCATCTGGTGCGCTAAGTTTGCCCCAAAAAGGCTCGTTTTTGCAAGAGGCATATCTCGATGCCACGGCACAGACACATATTTGTTCATAGATCTCAAACAGGGTACGCCTGAAAACGTCAGATTTCGTACTTGTATATTTCCGTTTGACGAACATATGTATGTATATGTGCCTCGTTGCGCGCCCATAAGAGCTGATGCTTGCTCGAATAATGTACCAGCCAGGCTATTGTCATGAAATCGGTAACACGTAGTCACAGCACGCCAATTCCAGAAAAGTACTGGACACAATTACATTGTTTATGTGAAATCGAACTTTGTTAACTCAAGGCCATGTTACGTGAAATGAATTCTGAACTTATAACGTTCATTTCCGATTGTGCTTTGAATATTTTACGTGGAAATTTTCCACTTAACAAGTATTATAAGAGACAATTGCGAAATGTCGCACCTCTGTTGCGAAATCTCGCTGAACCGGATAGTTTGGTGGTAAAAAAAATTGTTGGTAAAGTTAAGCTAGGTGTGAAACCTGTTTTATCGGCATGCAGTACAAAAGGAAAATAATTTTAGTACCGCAAGAGTGCTTGGAACAACAATGGCGGAATTGACTGACATGAACCGAATCTTGGTGATTTGGTTCATGTCAGTCGTGCCAAGACAACCTTCAGGAAAGCATACGAGGGTGGCTAGACTCTGGAGCTGTTTAAAATTATATGAGTCAACACAAGACAACAACCACCCGTCTATAATTTGACAGATCTTGATGGAGAAAAAATTGACGGATGTTTTCACAAAGAACAGTTGAGAAAAGTGCGCAAGGATTTAGATAGCGAAGCGTTTGAGATTGATGAGGTTTTGAAAAGCAAAGGTAAGGGTCAAAAAACAATATTTGGTCAGTTGGAGAGGGTATCCAGAAAAATTCAATTTTTGAATAGCGACTAAAGATTTTAAAAATTTACAATAAACAATGAATTTTACATGGTTTTACCTAGCAACAGCAGCGAGTTTGTCTTTCCACATAATGTGGCGACACATTTTACGAACACAATTATCACAAAATTTTTATCTTCATGGTGACTCGTGTGTAGGACTCACAAAAATTCAAATACCTCTCACATTTCGGCTTATATCAGTGGTAGAATGAGAGGGGGTGATTTCTGTTTAAACAGCCAAACATGAAATGGCAAATGTTTTGCAAGAAACAGAGAAGACTTAGCAGAGGGCTGAGGTGTTTGTCCGAGTTAAACCTGGTGTTTATTGTGACACTGAAAGTCTCTTAAAAGAAATAAATAATCTCAAGAATGTGAAAAATCATTTATATTTTGAAATCCAAGCTGTTAGCTATGTACAGGTTAGATGTTGATGTGGTGAAGATCGTACAACTTATATGCACACATCTACACTATCGAAAAAATTACTTAGAATTTTAGATTTGGAAAATTAACTAATTTTTTCTCGCAAAAGTAATGAAAAACACAACATTGCCGGTAATCGTCAAGCAAATCTTCTAAACGGATTACCAACCATACTCATGGTTTACAGCAACATTTGCCAGCCTTATGTAACAGATGACATGTTCACGAACTTACTACGTTATAACTCGATCAAGTCGCATTATCACTTTTTGAACTACCCTCGACGCAGACTGCAATTGAAGGCTCTTACTAGGTACAGTACAAACGGATGTCTTTACTTAACGACCAATCACCAATTTAATTTGCCATCTCTGACAACACTGAGTATCTAGACTTAGCTCACACAATGTTAAGTGTAAGTGTAAGTGCAGTAACATGCACTATTGCAGAAACACTTAAAAATCCGGACGTTGGACCAATAAATATTTTTTTGTATTCGTCGTTCAATCAAGTGGACGTGCTATTCAATCAGAAATCTGTTTCACCGCCAAACAATGCTTATACATACAGAACTTACATAGAAACATTACTAAATTATGGCCCAACAGCTAAAAAGTCTCATTTAACAAGTGGTTTATGGTACGATGATACATCAGGGAAAATGAACGATATCACAGGTGGTAATGCAGGTCTCAGTCAGCGTAAAGCGAATATGATTGGCAGAGAGATTGATTTACTGGGCTATTTACATTGTGATATTTTTAATCAAGACGAATTATTACTGGGTGGTATTAAAGTTAGAGTTAGGCGTTCTCGTGATGGCTTCTGTTTCATGAATCCCGCTGGCGCTATCACAGTAAATATTATTAAGGCTATGCTTTTTGTACGTCGAGTAAGACTAAATCCTTTACTTGTGCTAACACACGAAAAACTACTGTCGCAGACTACTGCAAAATACCCTCTGACACGTGTACAAGTTAAGGCTGTTAAGTCACATATTGGTGTGCATGGGAAAACAATCGACAATGTCATATCAGGTCAACTGCGAAAAAGAATTATACTCGGTTCTGTTGAGAATAAAGTTTACAGCGGTGATAAAAATCTTAACCCGTTTAATTTCAAGAATTTTGATATAAATTTTTTGTGTCTGTACATTGATGGGATTCAGGTGCTATCGGAACTCTTACAGCCAGATTTTAAGAAAAGCAAAATGTACGTTGACGCTTAGCATACACCATTTTCCGGCACTGGTATTCGCTTCATAAATTCAGGCAAATCGATGACCCGTAAAGACTATCCGAACGATTACTGCCTATTCGCTTTTAATTTGACACCTGATTTATCGGCGAGTGATAGTAGTCATTGAAATTTGATGAAAAATTGTAATGTACGAATTGATGTTGGATTCGACGACCCGCTAGAGGGCGCTGCAAATTGTATAATTTATGCTGAATACGACAATTTGGTTGAAATTGACTCGTCGAGACAGGTTGGCGTGGAATCTAGCGGTTAAGTAATAGTAGTGGCGATATATTTCTCGCTATTTTAGTGGAGCAAAAGCCATCTTTATTACCTCATGAGGCGAGCAGCTTTCATTGCAAACAGTATGGACGTAGTGATTAACGTGCGGTTTTTAAAGGACAACGAAAATAGTGTGATACCTAATGAGTTAGCTGTACTTGGCATTCATAAAAATTTTTTCGCTTATTGAATTGTGGCGCCCCATTGTAATTTAAGACGCTCACCTTAAAATGTTTTGAGGCAGAATAATTGGGTGACACTAAATCATCATAGTCTGGAGTGGTACGAAGGTGATATATCGATAAAAAGATTATACAAAAATTTGGAAGATATTTGCAAGCATTGTCGTACAATTTTCATGCGAGGTCGAGAAAAGGTTGAACTACTTTCCAAGCTCACCACCTGTGAGATTGAAAATTTAGTAAAAGAACAAGATTGTTCAGCTTTCAAAAATTCAAATTTCAGTAGTGTACAGTGCATCATCACATAAAATCATCTTATTCAAGTTAATTGTGTGCACTGAATAACGTTGCTAATCTGAAACATTGGCTACTGAAACTTAACATCAGCGTAAAATCGCTGATTTCGGAAAAAATTTTCAATATTCTCCGCAATGGATTTAAAAGAGATTGTACGATATCTGACTCGGATCAAGTTTCACGCAGTAGGCGTTTATTCAGCCGATCGGATTCCTTTGATGTGGGTAAAACCTTGTGCTTTCGTGCTTAACACGTGAAATTATAACCAGCGTGGTGCGCACTGAGTTCCCATATACGTTGATAAGTATGGCACAGGTGTGTACTTTGGTAGTCTTGGCAATAAAGATAGACGCTTATAGAAGGATTCTTCTGAGTTTAATTTTTCATTCGAAAACCTGGGTAACACTTTAACATTGTTTGTATATTGCGACGATTCAAAAATCGCGCTAGACATAGTTTATATGCTCAGCCGCTACGAGGCGCTACTCCCGCAACGGGAATAGCGAGCTCCGTAGCATATATAAGTAAGCCGCCGAGCCAGCCTTTGGACTCTCTTCCCTCTCTCTATGTAGAGAAGTTATGCTTTATATAGTAAGAGCTCTCCTACGTGTTTCAATGTGTATAAGGGGGTTTCCTATACACATTGCACACCGTTCTTACCTGGGCTTAGCTTGACTAAGTTTTCCATCTATTCCCAGTAACTGTGTATAAGGGGGTTTCCTATACATAGTTTCCTATCTCTTACCTCCCCCTTTTCGGTCGAGGTAGTTCCTCCGCCAGTTGATGGAGTTTCCACGACTAGCTCTTCCTCTCCTTGTCTACCCTGAGGCTTGGAGGTAGCATTATCATGTCTTCCTGCGACACTGACCTACTTCCAGTCTATACCGGGTGTCATCGAGACACTGCTCGTATTATCTGCCGCCGGTAAAGTAGATTCCGGCCGTAACCGCCGTCGATAATACCGTAGCCTGTATATAGTTTATTATCTTTTCTTTATTCTAGCTTGTAACCGATACCGTTCGGAATTTATTAATAATAAGACTGTTGAAAACCGCGTCACCGGTAAAAATAAATACCGACCGCCAGAAAGAGGTCAATTAAATCTCGTAACCTGTAAATAGTCTATCTTTCCTTTAGTTTGTAACCGATACCGTTTGGAATTATTGATAAGTATAATTTTGTTAAACCACGTCACCGGCGAATAGTAAATACCGACCGCCTAAAGGCAATTAAATTTTAGTTCATTTATTCTCAGTCTTTTTCCTTGATTATTTATTTGATTAATTAACCTTGTATTAGTTTTAAGTTCAACTCAATAAATGCAAAGAATATTTATTGTGAAAAATATAAAATGCACGACTCATACTCATTCACCAGTTCCGCTTAACCTGTCCTGTAAATCCGCCCCGTCATTTACCGCTTTAGTTTTAAGATTTGTTATTTCATCAATTTAATTATTATTTAAACGCAATAGTAAATTTCTTTTCCTTTCATATTAATTACCGTTAAATTTTTACAGTTAACTTTTCATTATTAAACTCATTTTTATTTTTTATTAAATTCAGTAATTTTCAATTTAGTTTATAAATTTTGAACTTTTGCTTATTCGAACCACCGACCGACCATCTTCCAGTATCAACCCGCAGGTAAAAATAAAAGTCTGATGCCGCCGACGTCATCGAGTTGTCTACGGCAACCGCCCGAAAAGCCAAACGTTACAATATCTATACATATAAAAAATTGGACATATATAGATATAAAAATACATGGGATCTGATGGTGCCCTCAGTAGCTGGGTAACTCATTTTTGGCAGAAATTTCCCATTTAAGAGTACGTTTTTATAAGCGTCTATATTCGTTGGTCTTGGTAAGCCACCGCAAATTCCACAACATTTACAACGTATTCAGCAAAATTGTGAAAAATTTAGATGGAATAATAAATGCGTATAAAGCGAATATTCCAACTTTTGGGAGGCGTTTAAGCAAAAGTTTGATAAAATTGAAGAATTTTTCACTTGTTGCAATAAAAAATCTGTTAGATCAGCGACTCCCTATACCTGGATACACTATCCGTTTTATGATTAGTTTTAACGAGAGAGCTTTTGAATTGGTACCCAATAATGCTCAACCCAAAGCAGAAGAGAGTGGTGGAGCACCGAAAAAACATGTTCAATATAGTCGATCGTTAGTCGTATTTAAACGTGTGACATTTGAACGTCTAAAAGAATTATCGATATGTATAGATTATAGAATTCAATATTTGAATATTGTTGCAAAATCTGGAGATGACATATTACAAGAAATGGTAATTCATATGGAAAATGTATTAGAAAGTAAACAACAATCTCAATATGTATACTATCATCCTAGCGATACAAAAAGTACAATGTCTAGTATATATGATGATTTTGTAAATGATCTTTGTGAATCATTAAAAAGAATAATCTAATTTTAGGAAAACAAGACTTAATTAAAATCATATACGAATTCATTATTTATCATGTGTACGCAGTAATGAGATGTATGAATGCTACGTCGTAATGTTTTGTCATTAATAAATGTTTTCAAACTTTAAAACATTAATATTTCAGTCAGCTTGTCTATTACCATCTCTTCATCCTTCATATACACAATAATTTATATGTAAATTTTATATTTTATAATTCAATATAAAAAATTTTAATAGTTAAAAATATTAAATTAAAATCTTTTAAATTTATATTTTATAATTGAATATAAGTTTTTATTATTTCAATAATTAAAAAGGATCATATAATATTACATATTATAGTAATTTCAAATTAATAATTTTGAAATATCGATTAAAATATTTTTATCCTCACTCTAAATTTTGTAGGAGGGTCGGAGGAGGGGAGTAAGTGATCCTCCACTTATTTGGGCACCATGCCTAACAAACCCCTACTTGACCTTCTCAGAGGTAATTGACCTAGTGGTCAGTAACCTTTGGGGTGGTGGGTGGAAGTTTGTTTTGACGGTCCATGGTGCCCATATAACTACTTATTTAATATGTACATTACATATGTGTAAATCGCATACATGGCAAGAAGTATAGTAGTTTATTTTATTAAAATATAATATTTGCCTCATTCAAATGATCAGTTTACTATTTCTAAGAAAAATGTCACATTCGTTTCGTTCAATTGTTTGCGAAACATTCTTGAGTTGATCGTAAGTAATTACAAAACGAAATTAAAAGCATTTAATATAATTCCCTATGTGCGAGACCAAATTATATATAAAGATTTAATGACGAGACTCTTGCGAGTCTACGTAGTAGCCTTTCCAAACGCGTCGAGTACAAAACAAATAGAAAATCATTCATGGGTCAGAATGTGACCGGTGAGTGAGACTAAGTCAGTTTATCGTGTGATGAGACTAGAGGGGGATATACGCTTGTTAATACACAGTCCTTTGCATGAGCCTGAATAAGTCCTGTGACTGGTGAGGGTATTAATGTACACCGCATGAGACTTGCACGAAATACAAGTGAGTTTACTAAAGTTCTTCATTTTATCATTGTCAAGGCAGATGATATGTAACTTATTTTGGCTATACATTATATACAATTTACATACTTAAAGTTTATAGATTTTATAATGATATTCTTTAGGACTGTGCTATACCAATATTTTTCCGTGTACTTAATCGGCAGATTAATATAATATAAAATTTAAATTTAAGACGCTTATGAAAATTATATTTTTTTGCTTGAAAATCAGCTATGAGATTTTCATATTTTCTCAGAAAAATTATGTATTAGATGGATGATTGTTCATAAATAAGGAATATCCACCGGCAATAAAAACGAATCTATTTTGTTAAGATCTTTTTCTACTGTTTTACAAAAAGCTGGTTATGTTTCAATAATAGCGGAAAAAATTCAAATTTTTCTTTGAAATGCGCTTTATTAATCTTATGAGCAACGTAATACCTTATATTTTCCACTTTAAAACTTTATAGCTTAACAAAAAATTATCATAAATAATATTTTAAATAAATTAAAATTTTTCTGATCACATTTTAATATATTTTCCCAACGTGATGAACAAAAACCGATTTTCGGTGCCTCTTTTGCTTGAGCAAAATATCACCTTCCCTTACTTCTGAATAAAATAGTTATTTTGCTCACGCAAAACAGGCACCAAAAATTGGATTGTGCTCACCTTATTGGAAAAAATTCGATAACCCACTCGTGGCAAAATAGATCCGCAATCGTCTTTTTGTCACTCTCGCCACACTCAAGTAACAAAACGAATAATATAAAAATGACCTATTTTGCTCACTAGTGGATTAATGTAGGATACATGTTTCATTTTTTTTCATATTTTACTTGAAAAACTTAAACGAAGAATATACTTTTGAAAAATATGCTTCGGAAGATTTAAATATTTTCCTGCACTCACTTTTTTGCATAGCATGATCGTACTTTTGAATAGTCATTATTGTGGTTAACAGTATTGAAATGTTTTTGATTTTATGTATTTAATGAAATATAATATATTTATGCAATTAACACTTAACTAACATTACGTTTTGTATGTGAGTGTTTGCGTTATATACAACTAAATAAAAATATTTTTATAAGCGAATTAAATTATGAATGTTTCCTGTCATAGTGGATAATTTCTTACGAGGACTTAAAAGCAGCTGAAAAACTATTCTATCAAGCAGATGAAGACATGGATGGTTTTGTTTCAGGAACGGAGATAAAAGATATATTCATTCAAAGTGGACTTTCCCAAACAGTGTTAGCCGAAATTTGGTAAGAAATATAGTTTTGATTGATTCCATCTCAAATCATGCAGGTCGACTGCACCTATCTCTCCAAATCATATATAAGTTTCTTTTATTATTTTGCTTTGAAAATACGCACATACGTATTTTTTCATTTTTTAATATCATCAAAAATGCATTTTTTATGCACTTTTGAAAAATGACTTATAAATTTTTGATTCTCAGAAATCGAAAATTTTTTTTAATCCAATCATTCTATTTTGTCCTTTGGGTGACCTTTATAAATAAATTTAGGTTTATTTAATACCATAGAGAATGCTCTTTCCATCCTATCCTCTTTATTTTATTACAGAAAAACAAAAGTTTAATTGCACTTTTTGTGAATAATAAAAAATGTGTTTCTCTCAAAAAGACTATTTTTTATCAATTCAAATTTTTTTTACGGATTGGTAGCCTCAAGACTTATATTTTTATTTGTGTGGGATTTGGAATAATTTGGTTTTTCGAACGAAATAAAAAGAAATTAAAAAAATTATTTTATATCCACATAGCAAATGTACAAAAGTGTATGCATATACATACATACATATACAGGGTGTCCGATTTTAAACGTCCCACTTGATTCATTTATAATGAAACCTTTAACCTCAGTTTAAAGGTCAGCTTTGATGTTTCTAATGTAATCCCCGTTTCTATCATGGATTTAAATTCCTTGCAAAAAAAACGAGTTTTGTTTCAATCGTTTTTTTTCGAAGTGTTTCTCTTCCTTGCTAACGACTTTCTAGCTAAAACAGTGTAGCAGTAAGACCAGTTAACTTGATAAATATCAAACTTGATACCAAGGATGAGCTGGTGATTAAAGTTGACGCACGGTGCGCTTAAGGCAAATTCAATGGTCATAAAAATGCCAACTAAAAAGGGCATTAGGGTTTGATTCTGTATAACTCGTACGTTAAAATTCCGTTGAAATTGAAATCTTATTAGCTTCCCTTCTCTAAAAACCTCAAAAATGAGATTCGGAATGACTTTTTTCATTATTTTTGCAAATTTTATCTATTTAAAATATTTAAACATAATGTTATATATATATATATATATATATATATATATATATATATATATATATATATATGGGTGTGTGTGTGTGTACGTGTGTGTGTGTGTGTGTGTGTGTGTGTGTGTGTGTGTGTGTGTGTGTGTGTGTGTGTGTGTGTGTGTGTGTGTGTGTGTGTGTGTGTGTGTGTGTGTGTGTGTGTGTGTGTGTGTGGGTGTGTGTGTGTGTGTGTGTGTGTGTGTGTATGGGAAAATCCCAGAAGTTGTTAATTTTTTGTCACTCACTTCTAAACCCAGAAAAAAATAATTATTATTTACTGATACCAATTGAATTCAAGAGAATAAAGTTCTGAGAAGCTACCGAATAAATAAAAACGTAAAATATTTTGCATGCTAATCAATAAACAACTTTCGAATGTGGAAAAACGTCAAAAACTTGCTATGTGTCACTCGAAAAAACTGGGATATTTTTTTGACCATAACTTTTTGAACATAGTAAATGAGGTTTCGGGGATCGAAAGTCTAAAAACAGATACAAAAACAGACATTTTTGTATGATGGTAACGAACGTACTTATCAAATAAAGAAAATGATGGCATCCCCACTGAAAATAGTCACTTGAGAATTAAGTGAGATCTCAACTGATTCTCAAGTGATAATAATGCCAAAATTTCAAGTGATTATCAATTGATTATCAAGTATAAGAAAGAAAAAAAATATTTTTTTTATCACAAAGTTATATTTACTTTTTATATGTTTATATAACGATTACTTGAATAATTCGAGATATTACAGAGATCTTGATGATGGACGCAAATATATTCTTATCAAAAATGCTACAGGAAGTTTGAGCTTCCACATTATAGACAAAAAAAATACAACTCAATAAATAACAATATGTTCTAATAAAATATTTTAATGTACATTATAAAAATTGTATTTATTTTAATATTATCAATGCGATTTTTATTTTAAAATTGTTAGCCTCTATGATACCCTCACTGAAAAAACCCAAATGAGATCTCATGCCAAAATCTCATTTTCAATATTTTTTATTTTGGTGTGTTTGAAATCATCGATTGGAAACTACTTTTGTAAATTTAGACTTTAAAAAATTGTTATAAATTCAAATTTATAACAATTTTATAACATATATATGTTATAACAAACATACCAAAATGAAAAATATTGTCAAATAAGGTTTTGGCATGAGATCTCATATAAGAGGAGGTCGAGCATATCTGTCCTTTTCTAATCAAAAAATTGATTTTGTTACAAAAACTGATAATTTTAGCGAAAAATGAAGAGAAAGTTGCATTTCGTATCAAATATCAATATTTTCGTTGATTAGAAAAGGACGGATATACTTGATCTCTTCTTAACATTTTTCACTAGGGACATTTTGTGTAATATTTATCAAAGAAGATAGACACTTAAAGAAGGATTCTTCTGGGTTATATTTTTCGTCCGAAAGCCTGGGTAACACTTTAACATTGTTTGTATATCTATACATATGAAAAATGTGCTATATATGATATATATAGATATAAAAATACATGGGATTTGGTGGCGCCCCCAAGTAGCTGGGTAACAGAACTAACTCATTTTTGGCAGAAATTTCCTATTTAAGAGTACGCTTCTACAAGCGTCTATATTCGTTGTATTTATTTAATATTCAAATTAAGCGTATTTTATCATTTTCCTGCATGATTTTGTTTTATTTTTATTTCTATTACAATTTTAGATAAGGTCTTCAGTGGCTCAGTCGGTAGAGTGCTGGATTCATAATCTCGAGGTTCCGAGTTGGAATCCCGCTCTTAGCCGAATGATACAGGCACCACTGTACCTTACTTATGCTTTGTTCAAAAACACACTGAAACGACCTCCATCGCTAATTATCATCGAAATGATAGCATAAATACAGCAACGTTAAATAAAATTAATAAAAAAAAAAACAATTTTAGATATTTACGAAATGGATTTTTATTAAGATATTATTCTAGAAATCATGTGATTATCACTTGATAGTCATTTGACAATCATATGATAATTACTTGATAATCACTTGAAATTTTGTCATGATTATCACTTAAGAATCACTTGAGATCTCACTTGATTATCAAGTGACTATTTTCAGTAGGGATGAAACCTGACTGTCACTAATTTTTGCAGAATTTCAATTTTCTGCATTTTTTTGCTTATGAAAATTTGAACATCGATTGAAACATAGATATGAATACATAATTTTCTTCCTGTCTTCAAAACGAACAATTCTACATATTAAAACTAACTAGGAGAGAGTTACACCTCCGGATCACGGATTTTGCTCAAACTTCGGGATAAGTTTTCAGATGATAAAATATGAAAAAAGCTAAAGTTATAGTCATAAATACTCAATATTTCCCTAGTTACAGGCAATTAAAGAAAATCACTAAAAAAGTTACTAGATTTTTAAACGCATATAGTTCTTTAGCGTCGATAGCTACAAGCTTAAAACTTTATTTAAATTAAAGCTGAGCTCAAATCCTTTCGAATTAGTAGCTATAGCATGTAAAAATATTATTTTTCCCAAAGTTAGAGCGTGATAAACATTGGGCCTGATTTTTCTTTTGAAAACATTAATTAATAATAAAAGCTGAAATTAGGTCCAATCCTTATTACGCTCTAACTTTGGGAAAAAATAATATTTTTACATGCTATAACTACTAATTCGAAAGGATTTGAGCTCAGCTTTAATTTAAAAAGAAGTTTCAAGCTTGTAGCTATCAATGCTAAAGAACTGTATGCGTTTAAAAATCTAGTAACTTTTTCAGTGATTTTCTTTAATTGCCTATAACTAGAGAAATATTGAGTATTTATGACTATAACTTTAGCTTTTTCCATATTTTATCATCTGAAAACTTATCCCGAAGTTTGAGCAAAATCCGTGATCCGGAGGTGTGACACTCTCCTAGTAAGTTTACCTTCAAAATTGAATAGTATACACCGGTTATATTTTGCAAAGACTTCTTTTCCTGACTAAAAAATTTTACATTTTTCAACAGTACAATCGTTAATCTAATCATACGACCTTAAGAGCAGGTCGTATATCTCTATCCTTTTCTAACCCAAAAGCTAATTTTTCTGCAAAACCTAATTATTGTAGCAAAAAATAAGGAGAAAGCCCCATCTTGTATTATTAATATCAATATTTTCTTTGATAAGGAAAAATTCTTTTCATCGCTTCGTTTTTAAGAGAACTTTCAAAAACCCAATTGTCTATCCTAAACTCTATTTTTTAAGTTTTTCAAGGTTTTCTTGAATACGAATCGATAAAAATAATTTTTTCTCATCAAAGAAAATATTAATTTTTATGATACAAGATGGGGGTTTCTTCTTACTTTTTGCTAAAATTATTAGTTTTTGCAAAAATATCAATTCTTTGATTAAAAAAGGATAGAGGTATACGACCTGCTGTTAATACCACTTTTAGCTGATATATTTATGTGTCAGATATTCTGTAGCAAAATGTTTAATCATAATTTTCATCAGTATCAGTTATAAAGTAATCAGTATGAAGTTATCCGGTGTGCCCACGTAAGCAATGGTATGTCGAACAATGGATGGGTACACCGAGAAAAAAGTAACTATTACTTTAATATTACTATATAATACGGTTTAATATGGCTACTATTAGATTTTATAATTGAGTTAAATTAAATTTCATTATTAGTTACAAAAATTTCATAGTTAGGTTCACTAAAAAAATAGTTGTGCATACTATATTACTAACTAAATTTAAAAAAAATTATGTTTATTAAAATAAATATGTTCGTTATAACATATTGAATCGTATGATAAATATTTTTTATGCCCATGATATGCTTCCTGTATAAATAATTATTATTATACAAATTTAGTAGAAAATGTTATCCATATATACCATAGGAACAAAAAAAAAATTTTGTTATATTTATTAACTAATTCATATTATTAGTTCAAATGTTCAAATTACTATACTAAATAGTTGTCCAAACTAATTGAATTTATTTACTGTTACTATAGTATAATGTGAAGTAAAATATTATATGGTTGTGGTAATCAATTCAGTTTTACTATACCATATAGTATATATGAGAGGAGGTCGGAACCATTTGCTGCTTGGTGACGCTGCAAGTGAGAGAAGAATATAAAATATTTTTTATACACGGATTTACAATTTACTAAGACAATAATAGACGTCTAATGTTGTCAATAACTCTAAACACATATATGTAGAATGATTATTCATGCTAATCTTGTTTGAAAAGTCTAAAATATTTTTGTAAAGCGAAAAATGCTGCGCGTGATAGAGCTGATGTAAACATATGTATTTTTCTTTAGTGTGACAGAGAAAGTAGTACTAAAGAATGATGAATACATATGCTCATGCCGGCTCTATCTCGCGCTGTATTTTTCGCTTTACAACAATATTCTAAACTTTTCAAACAAAATTAGCATCAATAATTATTTTACATATATATGGCTAAAGTTATTAACAACATTAGAGGTATATTATTGTCTCAGTAAATTGTAAATCGCTGTATAAAAATTATTTTACATTTTTCTCTCACCTGACCGCAGCGCCCCCATGCGGAAAATAGTTCCGACCGCCTCTTAATATAAAAAAAAAGAAAAATTTAATTTATATTAAAAAAAAGTATCGGTGTCAGAGATTCATTTATCAATTGTTATTTGCTACGTATGAGACTTTTGTTGGTCCTTTTTAGGACCATATGTAAATATATATATATATATATATAATTTTTAAATTAAAATTTTTTGTATTCTTTTCTTTCAGAAATAGAGTAGGTATTGGTTTAGACTTTTTCAGAATATTGTTTTCAGGTATATAATGGTTGATTTCCCTTCTTTTTCTTTTCATCACCTTGCAGTAAAGGTGTTTTATCAGTGCTGGAACTGTTTTGACCCATGGTGTCGAGTGTGTGTTATACAAATATGATAAGATACTATGCGTGAAAAGTATTTATTGTAGGAAGTTATTATTTAAATTGATATTTTCATTAGTGTTATCTTTTTTATTATTCCTTTAAAAAAGTTCTAGTTTTTCTGTTTCTTTTTAAAATACTCTTTGCATCGTTCTTTCTTTATTCCACTGTCTGTAGATCGTAATGAAGCAATCTTACCTGCGCATTGTCCCATGTCTGTTTCGGGCAGTGTTTATAAAATAAATGAAGGATAATTGGGACAGAGTGGTTGTATTTATAGTAAAAAATAAAGTTATTTATAGCATTAAAATAATTTATTTATTTTTTAACATACATTTTTTCTATACAGGAATCATATATCGCAAATGTTTTGCAATCATAGGTAAACTAAATGCTAAAATGTCAGATAAAACAAATTTTAAATATAAGCTTTTATAATGATCCGTATCATCCATCTACCATATTCTCCATGACCTAATCTTGTAATTCGTTATTGAGAATTGAATAATATTGTTTAAATGATTTATAGTCTTCAAGAATCACTTTTGCGTCCAGATCTTTTTTGTCCAAGCTTACTTTTTAAAAAGTCCATTATGTGATTAGTGGTACGATTAACCTTACCGACCCGTTCACTCAAATCGTTGAAAAGAAGATCTACCAAGATGCTTTGCTGATGAGGACCTTCGAATGTTGACTGTTGCATGACTATACCTGGTGGATGATTGAAAGTTTTTCTCTTTTTACAAAGCAATTGCCCAGATGTTTCTTTTTCTTCCTCGGGGTCGTGAACCTCGTTTTATGTGGTCTTTCATCAGTGCTGATAAAAGACCGGTTGGTTTTCTTCTTGTGTTAGAGTTTGTTCAATAGAGAAATCTTCACCACCGGTGCCTTCTCCGGTATCACTCAGAGGCACTGCATTCAAATGGATTATTTGAGTATCTTCTGGCTCGGTCGTAACTGGTGTTGGTATTTCAGCGTTGGTAGCAGTGTCTGATTCAGGATCAGTGATATAATTACCTCTAAATCCGCTACGTCTAGGGTCTATCAACGAAGGGCGTGTATCCCGTTGGTAGATGTTTTCTACGTCACTTTCAGTATCAGAATCGAGAATAGTAAGTGGCATCACTCTTTTAGTGAGTACTTTCTTCTTTGGTTGACTAATGCTTACCTCACTTACACTTGATTGATCCCTGACTACTATAATAAAATCTGACATCAAACAGTTGTACAACTTAATCTAATCCTGATGACAATGCTGCTAATTTCACGTTTGATTTAAATTCTTTAATTTTCTTATATTTTCTTATATATTAAATATTTCAAATTGTTCATGAAAAATAATCCAATTTAATGATACCATACAAAGTTTTGACAACTTGCTTGGTTTTTAAATTATTAAAAATTTAAGAGTTTGTGGGTTCCATCAATTATTTTCACAAGCTACAATGAACTGTACGAATTTTAAAAAAATCATAATTTTAAGAAGGTTGGCTTTCCTAACTCTTTCATTGATAATAACAGAATTTTTTTTTTTTCAATAAAAGTAACAGAAGCAAACAATATTAAGGATATTGTTTCAAAATCTACACTATTTTAACTGTTTAAATTTAAAGCAAATGTAACTAATTCAATATAGCTACGTTATCGTTAGTAAAAATAATAACTTGCAGAATTTATAACTTAAAATGTACATGTGTACATCACCATATAGTCACACACTTCTATCTTTTAAGACATTTCCCTTCTTTAATATAATTTCACAAATTATTGTTTTGTAATAAAATTGTCATATATATATATTTTTATATTATTGCACAAAAAGAGTCAAATAAAATGAATCTACCAATCGATTATTGATCATAAATCACATAATATTGCAAAACTAGATAAATTATTTTCTGAATTATTATAAATAATGAAATTTCACAAAATTCCGAAAATTATTATAATTTAATTGAAATCAAAATGAAAAATCTCATTACAAAATTAAGTTCTGCTTCCTGCCTTTACTTAGAAATTTGTCGTCCTCGACAAAGACAATAGCGTGTAACTATCTGGATTATATGCAAATGCAAGAAGAGATATTCTTGTTGTGTTGGTTATAGTTTAAAATAATTTTAAAATTTTAAAAATAATTCTTAGAAATTCAGTTATGAATGGCTAATAAATAGAAAATTACGTGTTTTGAAATTATTTTACGATTGTTTGTTTATTTTTAATTTCTTTTTGATTTATAGTAAAATATTTTATTAATAAAAATATAATGAAAAAAACTATGAAGAAGAAAAATAGCTGGTGCATTGAAAACAATATATAAGTTATTAAGTATAGAGATTTATTATGTTATCTATTAAATTAAAAAAATAATTTAGAATGATTCTATTGGAATAATTATGTAAATACTCTGAAAAAATTTACCACTAACTTGAATAATGGCAAGTTAATATTCACTCAATTCATATTAATATTTTCTCCTAATTCAAAAGAATATTCACTAGAAGTTAAAAACATTTATTTGAAAATATAAAATATTTGTTAAATCCAAAGTAATACTTCCTTACTCAAAATTATATAATATCAATGAAATTTTTAACTTGTAATATCAAACAAATATTTATTTTATTCGAGCAATTTCAGTTTCACAAAAATAAATAAGAATAATAAATTATTAAAATGTAGAAAATATTCTTTTGAACCAAAATAATATTTTGTTGATTCAAATCGAAAAATATTGAATAGAGTAATTAGTTTTTAAGATCAAGTAAATATTTCATAAATTTAAATAAATATTACTTTAATAAAACTAAAAATATTCATATAATAAAATGTAGAAAATATTTATTAAAAACAAAGAAACAATATGTAATAAAAATTGTAATTATATTCGAGTGGCTAGTTTTAGCCATCATTAACATTAACTTATAAAATTTTTGCAAATATTAATATTGTGCCAGAATTTATAAATAGTTTCGAAATATTGTGAAATAAACAATTAATATTAAATAATTATAAATAATAAGGGTGTATGATATAGACATTGTAAGTTAATGTTTACGAACTTTCAATTTATTGCTTTCTCATAGAGAAAGCATGGTATCGATAAGAAAAATTTTTTTCTATTTTTTCATAAATTAGTACATATTTGAACTCGGTGAGTCGAATAAAGTGGTTTCCAGAAAATGTCTGTATGTATATGTGTGTGTGTGTGTGCGCGCGTGCGTGTGCGTGTGCGTGTGCGTGTGTGTGTGTGTGTGTGTGTGTGTGTGTATGATTGACAATTAGTTCTTCTAGCGTAGTTTTCATTTTAGAGTTGTTTAAAAAAAAAAAAAAATTTTGATTTTCCATTTTTTTGTTTTTTTTTTGTTCACTACTCGATGAATTTGTTTCAAAATTTGCACGGAAATTATTTGTGATTGCCCAAATAAAATAAATTTTGAAAAACTGATTTTCTTAGCTTAGTTTTAATTTTAGAGCATTTTGAAATTTTTGAAAAAAATGTTTCTATTTATTAGGCCAATAAAATCTTAAAAACTACTCGATGGATTTACTTCAAATTTTTTATACTATTTAATTTTTTGATCAACTGGTGCGAAAGCTATTGAGAATTGGTTTTCTTAGCGTAGTTTTTTTTTTAGAGTCACTTTAAGAATTTTAAAAAGCTTTCGATTTTTCAATTTTTTTGTATTTTACGTAAACTATTCGAAGAATTTGTTTAAAAATTTGTATGAAACTTAATTTCGACTGTCAAAAGTAGAAAAACTTTTGAAAACTAATTTTCTTAGTGCACTTTTAATTTTAGAGCATATTTAAAATTTTTTAAAAAATTTTTATTTTTAATTTTTTTCTATTTTACGAAAACCATTTGATAGATTTGCTCCAAAATTTAAATGCAAGTTATTCGCTACTGTCTGAAAAAAACAAGCTTTGGAAAACATATTTTCTGAGTGCAGTTTTAATTTTAGAGCAATTTGAAAATTAAAAAAAAATTTTTATTTTTCATCTATCTTCTATTTTGTGTAATCCATACTATAAATTTTCTCCAAAATTTTTAAACAATTAATTCGCTATTGTTTGAAAAAAATGAGCTTTCGAAAACTAATTTTCTTAGCATGGTTACGATTTTAGAGAATTTTAAAGATTTGAAAAAAAATTTCGATTTTTCATTTCTTATTTTTTTTATTTTACGTAAAGTACTCGATAGATTTGTTCTAAAATTTACAGGAAAATTATTTGCGACTGCCAAAAGCAGGATAATTTTCGAAAATTAATTTTCTTAGCGTCGCTTTAATTTTAGAGTATTTTTTAAATTTTGAAAACAAAATGTTATTTATTTAGCCAATTAGATCTCGAAAATTACTCAATGGATTTGCTTCAAATTTTGCATACTATCTATTATTTTGTCTAAGTAGACGGGAAGCAATTAAAAATTGGTTTTCATAGCGTTGTTTTTTTTATAGAGCTATTTCAAGAACTTTTGAAAAATTTTCAAGTTTTAATTTTTTTTTTTATTTTACGTAAATTACTCGATGAATTTGCTTTGAAATTCGCATGGGAATCATTTGCAACTACCAAAAAAAGGATGACTTTTAAAAACCGATTTCCTTAGCGTAGTATTGCGTGACAAAATTATTAAATCTTTTATTTGTTTTTTCACTTTATTAAAATTAATTTCAGAAATAAACGTGCTAAAACTTTCTTATAGCACGTTTATTACTGCTGACATTATAGAAAGATAGAGATTATTTAAAACCGTTAACATTCATTTAGTAATACAATAACTTTGATGGGTGGTCACTACGTCAGACCAACTAGCGTGAGAACAGCAATTAACCAATGCGACTTCATTTCTCTTTTCTCCGTCTCGACTACCTGCAGGATTAAAGCTGAGGTAGGGAATAGGTGAAGGAAGGAGAGCATCTTCAAGCAATGAGTTAGAGAGAGTACATGAATTGACACAACTCTATCTGGTAATTGTTTGAAGGAGAGCTGTAAAAAGCTCTTTACTCTTTTTTGCGCTCGAGAAGAACGTAGAGAAGAGAGAGTTACGTATGACCATTCCGCGCCGGGCAATGTTCTAGAGCGGGCTGGCGGGTCCGTCGTGGGACCCCCAGCCCCCGCGATTTTCAGTTAAATTATGAGTAACATTTTTAATCGTTTTTAGACATATTTTTCTGTGTTATTATTTCAAACACGAGTAACATTTTTCTAATGTTGAATTATTTTATTAAATCGATAGTTCAAAACGATACTACATAAGCCTCAAATTCCAGTGTGCTTTAAGGTTCATCCTTTGAATTTATAAACTAACTGAGCGCGGATAGCTCAGTGAAATTGTTTTAAATTCATTTAGGATTTTCTCATTAGATTTACACCTATTTTCTTTATTTAAGTTCCTCAACACTTAAATCATTCACACGCGATTGCAGTAGAAACCGCTGCAGTAATGCAACCAGTCGTTAAATTTCCTTTTTCTCTCTCTTTATGAAGAGTAACTAATCAATTTTGCGTTATTAACTAGAAAATGTAGTAACATAAGAGTAACTTCATAAACTTTTAACCGTGAAATGCTTAATCTCACAACTTTAAAATATTAAATCTTAGTTATAAGACAAGGTATTAAGTGCCCCCGTTTTGGCAACGAGAGGGCACGTTACAAATTGGCGCCCAAACAGAGACGAGTGTAATTTGGTCGGGGTCCCCCCCACGCCAAATGTGGTTTTTACTTCGGTGAATTCAACGAGCCGTATTGTTTGACATTTGTCCCAGAAAAACCCTAAAGTCGCGTTGCCGCCGGATCATTAGTAATA
Organism: Anastatus disparis; assembly: GCA_017163975.1. Taxonomy (NCBI): domain Eukaryota; kingdom Metazoa; phylum Arthropoda; class Insecta; order Hymenoptera; family Eupelmidae; genus Anastatus; species Anastatus disparis. The sequence continues at coordinate 676,375 of JAFFSR010000334.1, read as the reverse complement.
AATCAAATGGTCCTAAAAAATTTTTATTATATATTATGTAGAAAACTAAAAAATATAAAACGTGACTCTCAGTGAATATGAAATTATAATCGACAAATCGGTAAAGAGTAATAATAATAATAAAATCAACCTTTTTCAATCTAGACAAAATTTTCTTTTAATTCTCTTAATTCATCAAAAAGATATTTAACTGTAAATTTCCTAAATGTAATTTCTGCATATCACTAATTTTTAGAATAAAAAAAAAATTTTAATTAAAATTAATCTTATAATAGTGATTATTTAAGTAAAATCATCAACAAACAAATATAGAAATTTTGAAAAAAATCTGATAACATTGCACTCATCTTTACCTTATTCAGTTAATTAGTACACTAAAATGTAAAGTAAATAATACAGTGGAGTTTGATGAAGTTCAATTTTAAGCATTTTTAAGATGATTATTAAGAGATTTTTTTTCCCTTTTATTCAAATTTTTGCAAATCAAATATTGAGAATCGTATATTCCTTTGATGAGAGAATTTGGTTTCCTTAACAATTGAATAGAAATGCAAAGCCTCGTCCGTCTGCCAATTATCATCATGTCAAAAATGTAGAAATCATGAAAACAAAGTAAATAAGACGTTTTGACAGATAAAAAAAAGAGAAAAGAATAACGTAATATTCATTCTGTTAATAGATAAAATGATGGGTATGAACAAGTACGATTATAATTATTGAAAATTCAAGGTAGTCTAAAAATTCGTTACAAAAAAAAGTATAATGTTAAATTTTATAATACAAAAATTATTATTCAAAAGAAAAAAAATTTTTTGATAATAAAAATGAATTCAAGTTTTATTTACTAAAACATTTGAAAACATTATATTAAATTTAAATGGAAGAAAAATAAAATTTTTCTAAAGTGCCGGTCCTATTTGGTTAAGCTGGACATGACTACATTTTTTTACTGCAGACTGTAAGAAATAAGCGTCTGATATGAGTCCGCTTTGTAATACTTCCGCGTTTTTAACTGGTAAGAACTTGTAATCGGTAACTCTCACAGAGCACAAGAGTAAATTAAAACAAAAAAATTGAAAGAAACAATAATATTATTAAAACCAAAAAATTGGTAATAAGGAATTGATTTTGGATCGGTTGATTAGAAAATAGATAAGTTGAAATAAATACTATAAAGCGAATTAGGACTAATTCAACATAAATAAATCATCTTAAACAATGAAAAATAAAAGATACAGCTTCATTCTCAATAAAGAGTAATTTGTGATCAAGTGTTTCTATAATCAATATAAAGAAATTTTACATATTTTTCTGAAAAATTTTGAGGTCAGGTTACTGATTCCTATTACAAAGAGTGGTTTGCACGTACGAAAGACTATACATATTTTAAAAAGAAAGATAATAATTCTAACTAATTATTAACCTAAGCATATTTTTCAGTGAAGTAAGTTAAGAATAGAAAAAAAAATGAATGAAATGAAAGTAGAAAACTAACAAGAAGAGTACCCGACCTTCGGGAAATGGATTTGGCTGAAACTGCAGGATATGATTTTTTAATGAAAAAAAATGAACCCGTGTTTTTTCTTTTCTTTGAATAGGTCCCATAGACGGAGATATAGACATTTTTTCGAAAATATAATAAAAAGGAGTATTTATAAGATCTTGAATAACCAAACAACTAAGACTCTTACAAAAAGATGCATGGAAAATAAAATAAAGTTCAGATTAAATACTTTAATTTAAGCTTTGTTGCATTAAAAAAGCTTGTATGGTTCAAAAGATGTGCCTAATTGAAAATTACTATGTATATGTTAATATTTTTAGCATGTAACATATCATCAATTTTTTACGCATTTCATAGCATATTTTAATCACCTGTAGTTTTTGAACCGCAGCAGCTTTTTTAATGCAACAGAGCTTAAATTAAAGCATTTAATCTGAACTTTATTTATTTTTCATACATTTTTTTTGTAAGGATCTTAGTTGTTTGGTTATTCAAGATGTTATAAATGCTTTTTTTATATTTTTGAAAAAATGTGTACATCTCCGTCTATGGGTCCTATTTAAAGAAAAGAAAAAACACGGGTTCATTTTTTTCATAATCAAATCATATCCTGCAGCTTCAGCCAAATCCGTTTTCCGAAGGTCGGGTACTCTCCTTGTAAGTATAAATGATTAATCATATCAGATTGTTTATTTCAAGTTTTAGTTATAACTAATAGATTTCATAATTAAAAAAAATGTTGTTCTTCATATTTAAGAAAAAAAAATCAAACACGTTAATTGATAAATTAGACTCTCAACTACGATATACAAAGTAAATCAACCGATTCGCTTTTTGTCATTTTTCCTTAAAAATCATATGTTAAACAGAAAACTTTTAGCTATAAAAACAGTTTTAAAATAAATTTTTATTCAATTATTAGAAATAAATCTTAGTCAGAGAACTCAAAGCTAACAAAACCATAAAAATAAAATAGAATGAATAAAAACAAGCAGATTCTCATTCTATGCACATAAAAAGAGATAAGAGTAAAGTCGTCAACGGCACCTCAGTGTCTGCGCCGAGTAAGATAAGGTAATGACTACTACATTGCCTTCTGAATTTCACAACTATTTTAAAAACAGAAAAAAAGTATTTTACAATTTAACGATGCATATAAAATAAAGTAAAATATTTCAAATTTAGTTTTAAATTTCGAAGTAAATTAATAATAAAATCACTTATTTCTCCTCCTGAAGCAAACATTTTTTAAGAAAAAGTTTAAATCTCTGTTATTTCTCATTTATTGTTGTAACCAATCTAAAACGGTCAAATATCAATGTCAAATTCATAACAACAAAAATTTAAGATGATCCATAGTTGTAACATTTTTTTTATAAGAAAATTTAGGTTGGAATTTTATACATTATCGATTGTCTTAAAAACAAAAATTGCTTTCTCATAGAGAAAGCATTGTATCGATAAAAAAAAATTTTTTTCTATTTTTTCATTAATTTGTACAAATTTAGACTCAGGAAGTCGAAAAAAGTGGTTCCCAGAAAATATCTGTATGTATGTGTGTGTATGTGTGTGTGTGTGTATGATTTCAGTACGCCAAAAATATCTCGAGAACTACTCGATGGATTTGCTTCAAATTTTGCATACAATTTATTTTTTTGTCTAACTGGGGGGGAAGCTATCGAAAATTGATCTTTTCAGCTCAGTTTTTTTAAGAGCCATTTTGATAATTTTAAAAAGATTTTGATTTTTAATTTTTTTGGTATTTTACGTAAACTGCTCGAAGAATTTTCTTGAAAATTTGTATTGACATTATTTGCGACTGCCAAAAGAAGAAAAACTTTTACTAACTGATTTTCTTGGTGCACTTTTAATTTTAGAGCAATTTGAAAATTTGGAAAAAAAATTTTTTTCTATTACACAAAAATCATTCGTTAGATTTGCTCTAAAATCATTATGCAAATTATTCGTTATTGCCTTAATGGAACAAACTTTGGAAAACTTATTTTCTTAGCGCAGTTTTAATTTAAGAGAATTTTGGAAAATTTTTGAAAAAAATTTTTCATTTTTTTTGGGTCTTACGTAAACTACTCTAAGAATTTGTTTAAAAATGTCTATAGTAATTATTTGCTACTGTTAAAATAATAAAATAATTTTACGAAAACTATTTGATAGATTTGCTGCAAAATTTGTATGCAAGTTATTTGCTACTGTCTGAAAAAAAAGCTTTGGAAAACTAATTTTCTCAGAGCAGTTTTAGTTCAAGAGCATTTTGAAAATTTTCATAAAAATTTTTTTTTCATTTTTTTTGTATTTTACGTAAACTACTCGAAGAATTGGCTTGAAAATTTGTTTGAAACTTATTTTTGACTGCTGAAAGAAGAAAAACTTTTGAAAACTGATTTTCTTAGCGCATTACTATTTGATAGATTTGCTCCAAAATTTGTATGCAAGTTATTTCTGAAGAAAACAAGCTTTGGAAGACTAATTTTCTCAGCGCAGTTTCAATTTAAGAGCATTTTGAAAATTTTCATAAAAATTTATATTTTTTATTTATCTTCTTTCTTAGCGTGGTTACGATTAGAAATTTTCTTGTTATCATTCTTTTCATTACTACATTATATCATTTTTACAATAGAACAAATTTTTTGTTATTACTTGTTGCTTTAAAATACATTATAAATGTTGAAAAGGCAATCAGCTAGCATATATGTAAGTAATTAGCATATTGTAAGTATATAGATGGATCGTGATTTGAAAAATAAAACAATACTCTTTATATGTTTGGAAAAATATATAAATCAATTACATATTTACAAATTAAAATTTGATAGTAAAAATAATAGATAGAAAAAAATAAATTAATAGAAAAAAATCCAACTGTGGCAATGATATCAAAGGGTCTAGCTGGGTAAGATAGGTGAATTGGTCCCAGAAGCAGAGAGAAAAACTGATATATTCATCATATTCTATATAAAAAAATATACTTCTATAGAAATTTTCAGCCCTCTAAACCTAAGCCTAACCTCAAAAACGCAATTTTTCGTTCTTTGAGTCTCTTAGCTCTATCTCCGTCAATTTTTAAGCCAGAATACTCTTTTTTTTTCATTTAGGTTTTTTGAAGCCCTATAAAATAGTTTTTATTGATTTTTTTGTAGGTGCAGAATTCAAATTTCTAGAGACGTTTGAAAATTTTTTCTTGAGATATTTCGAAAACTAAGATAGAGGACACTTTGGAAAAAATGTTTAATATTTATTTATGCACCAAAAATATGTGAAAATTTTTTCAGATTTTTAAAAGTGGTGGAACAGCGTCAAAAAGGAAAAAAACGGTTTGTTTCGTATTTTTGCCTTTACACGGTCTAACCCTCGTATTCTACACTTTTGTTTGCAATATTTTTAAGTAAAATTTTATTTTTGAAGACACTCTGGGTTGTAACATATTGAGAATAACTCGGAATTTTCCAATTTTCACGTTAAAGCGCTCCCAGAGTCCTTGAAAACCCATTACACTAATGAAAATCCGTATAAATGTCCCGCCAGGTGAAACTCGTATTATAATCCATAAAACTATGCATATCTTCTTTTACAGTATATCTAAATATATATAATTCAATACTGTAAACAGGAATATACGGATATACTAAATGTATTGTTTTGGGTTATCACTCAAACACCACCTGACAGGAGGAATCATCCTAATTCTTCCTAGTACGCCCGAACTCGTGTATACTGCATTTCTATTTACAGAAACAGATAGTAGATATAGGGTGCATCAGCCGGTAGCTGCACAAATTTAGTTTGGAATAAGTTTTTTCAATTAGAATAATACTTACATCAGATATTATTTTATTGCTATCGTTTAAACATACTTGTTATCTTTAAAGTGCACGACATGGTCATTTCAAAGAAGATAGACGCTTATAGAAGGATACTTCTGGGTTAAATTTTTCGTCCGAAACGCTGGGTAACACTTTAACATTGTTTGTATATCTATATATATGAAAAATTCGATATATATAAATATAAAAATACATGGGATCTAGTGGCGCCCTCAGTAGCTGGGTAACTCATTTTTGACAGAAATTTCCCATTTAACGGGATGTCGGAGCTGCAGCAATCGAGTTTTGCTTTTTTTATTTTATATTTTATCTACTATCTGTTTCTGTAAATAGAAATGCAGTATACACGAGTTTGGGCGTACTGGGAAGAATTAGGATGATTGCTCCTGTCAGGTGGTGTTTGAGTGATAACCCAATACAATACATTCAGTATATCTGCATATTCCTGTTTATAGTATTGAATTATATATATTTAGATATACTGTATGCAACGAGTCCGAAATGCATTTGAATTATTAAAATGAAGAGAAAAATTTTAAGTTAGATTCGGTCGGTAATGTAGAACAATCTTAACGTATTTTAAGAAAAAAAAATAGATATAATAATTAGCAAAATTTATTTTTTATATAAACGCATAGAGAAATAGATAATGGAATTTTCTATAAAAAGATTTTCAATAAAATATTAATTTTTTTAAATGTAACATTAATTCAAATTTGAATGAAAAGCCCGCCGTAGGCCGGTCCGCGTGTTCGAATCTTATTTGCCGAGGGACCAAGTGAGAAGCGCAGCGCTCCTTGTCTCTCACTATTGGTAAGAGAGAGAGGCAAAGATACACGATGCTAACGCGTTGGTACAATATTACACTTAATTATAACATTAATTCAATCAATTTTTCGATCGTCTAACTTAACAAATAAGGGGGTTATTAAAGAAATAATTTAAGATAAGCATTTTTTCTCATCATTCAATAATTTTAAGATTCTAAATCAATTAATATATACAGTAATCGTCATAAAAACTATATAATTTAAAATAGGTTTGAATCCCTAGTGTAAACGGGGCTTTCAAAGCATCTAAGTACTAGCAAAGACTTTAGAACAGAATTAATTGAATTGAATGATTAGTTTTAAGAAGAAAACATAGTAATTCTATGACTTAATGTTTTTTTTTTATAAAATAAGTACTTTCCGTAACTAAGTTTGTATTTTGAGGGCAATTTCTTATTCGAGTAATATCTTTGTTATCTAATACAGTATATAGATGGGGATATTCATATACACTGGCAATAAATGCGAAGAGGTCTCTGCGCATATCTACTCGACAGCTTAGATGAAGTAGATTATCTAGATGACCAATTGAGTAAGAGGGTCAGTGAGCTTGGGCTCGCGCAGTGAGAGGAACTCAAGAGCATTCTCGCCTCAGTTATTAATACTATTAGATACAAATTTATTATTTTCCTTTGCTTTTTCTTTGTGTAAAGTAAGGAAGAGACATGATTCTTTTTATTTGTTCTTTTAAGATTTTTTTGCGACTGAACCCGAATTCATTTTTTTTGTTATACGTAATCCTGCGTATAAGTTATATCTTTGCAGGATTACTTGCAATAATTACTGATTGAAAATAGAGTCAGTGTAATAACAGTGATTGTGTACTAACCCACATAACTAATAAAAATATATTTATTTTTACTAATAAGGGGAAAGACTAAGCCTTCGGCCGAAAAGCCCCGAGTGGTCGTTCTATGTTCTCATAGAACCGTTGCGCATTGCACAAAAGCCTGATGGTGATGGGTGTAAAAGAGTGTTGAAAAGCTGCCCTTATCCAGTGGACACCTCGTGCATTTTATGCCTGGTGATGCACAGGTTATCGTACACCAGGGATTAAGGCTATCTTGTCTGTTTCAGGTTATACACAATAAAACAAAATTTGCACACGACCTATTTGTACTGCAATTGATCGATATAGCTAGTATATGAAAAGCCAAGAAAAATCGAGAGTGGTTTTTTTTCTTTTTTTTGATAATTAAAGATATTTTTTCATAAAAAAAATAAAATTCAATCACTTTTATGATTCATTTTTTTTTACTACGTTTCGACATTTTTTTTAAGATCTTTATTTAAATATAATTAAAGTAAATATTCAAAAATTAAAGATTTAATTAACAATTCAATAATAATTTGTTTTCTTATATTTTCAACGACGAAATATGTATCAAACCTAAATAAATGAGAAAGATTTATAAAAGATGACAGATACATGACCAACTCGAAATAAAATACAGTGTTATTTATTACACAAACCGCCTTATGTCAATTTTGTGTGGGTCGTAGATTAAGTGTTGTTTTGCATGCTAATATGTTATGTCCAATATATAAAATCATTAAAAGAAATTTTATGTAACTTCAAAACAACGAATCCAACGGACATTGCTGAGTTGTAAAGTCGGCGAGTATACTAACTTTACAAGAAGAAGGCAAGATTGGTATTATTCATTGAGATTCAGTATTTTTTCTTTTTTGCTGCTTATTCGTAAATAATTGTTTAAAGAATAATAAATACATACCTATGTTCTGATAAGAAAGTAATAAGGTAAGATCAATTAATAAAACGAAAATTGAATATTAAATTAAGTTTATTCAATCTTGCTATACATCTTAACATTTTGACGTTACATGTAGAAGAATATATGCATAGTTTTATGGATTATGATACGAGTCTGACCTGGTGGGACATTTATACGGATTTTTATTAGTATAATGGGTTTTTAAGGTCTCTAGGAGCGCTTTCACGTGAAAATTGGAAAATTTCGAGTTATTCTCGATATTACAACCCAGAGTGTATCAAAAAATAAAATTTAACTTGAAAATATTGCAAACAAAAGTGTAGAATACGAGGGTTAGGCCGTGTATAGGCCAAAATACGAAAAAAACTGTTTTTTTCCTTTTTGACGCTGTTCCACCACTTTTAAACACATACTTTTGGCGCATGAATAAATATTATATATTTTTGCCAAAGTGTCCTCCATCTTAGTTTTCGGAATATCTCAAGAAAAAATTTTCAAACGTCTCTAGAAATTTGAATTTTGCACCTACAAAGAAATCATCAGAAACTATTCTATAAGGCTTCAAAAAACCTAAATTTAAAAAAAAGAGTATTCTAGCTTAAAAATTGATGCAGATGGAGCTAAGAGACTCAAAAAACGAAAAATTGCATTTTTGAGGTTAGGTTTGGGTTTAGAGGGCTGAAAATCTATATGGGGGTATATTTTTTTATATAGAATATGATGGCTATATCAGTTTTTCCCTCTGCTTCTGGGGCCAATTCACCTATCTTACCCGGCTAGACCCTTTGCTACTAATGTCCAAAACTTACCTTTTTAACAACTCCTATATCAATATAAAATATTTCCTTTCAGTAGACATCAGCATATCTACTCTAATCAAATAAATAAAAAATTTGATTACTGGAAAAAATCATGACAAAATTTTTTCTTTAAATACTAATCACAAACATTAATAAAACAAGCAAGGTTCTAAATGCAAACTAACCGCAATTTGTTCAAACAAGCGATTAAAAAAAAACTGACATTTTTTAAAATTATTGTCTTTATATCTAGTAATCATATTTCTAAACCTCGTTAATAATTTCTAGCTGATGGTTCACTTTTTTTTTTTTTTTTAATTATATTCACGGGCATTAACTGCCCTTTTTAACATATAGAAATTCATTTTTAAAACAACACAATTTGACGTATTATTTAACGTCGTGTGAGCCCACGGCAGAGAAAGCGAAAAAGCGACCAGACGGGGAATCGATCTCGCGCCAACGGGGATACGAGTCACGCGCCTTAGCCACAACTCCACTGAACTCTACACTTTTAATACTCACAAGGAGAGTATCCGACTTTTGGGAAACGGATTTGGCTGCAACTGCAGGATATGATTTTTTTATGAAAAAAAAAATAAACCCTTGTCTCTTATTTTCTTTAAATAGGTTCCATAGACGGAGATATAGATATTTTTTCGAAAATATAATAAAAAGGAGCCATTTATAAGATCTTGAATAAGTAAAAAATAAAGACTCTTACAAAAAAATGTATTAGAAATAAAATAAAGTACAGATTGAATACTTTAATTTAAGCCTTGTTGCACTTAAAGCTTATGTGGTTGAAAAGTTGTGCCAAATTCAAAATAACTACATATTTGTTAATATTTTTATCGTATAACATATTATCAATTTTTCACGCTATTTTATTAGCATATTTTAGTCGCCTGTAACTTTCAAACCCGCTAGAGATTTTTTAATGCAACAAAGCTTAAATTAGAGCATTTATTCTGCACTTTATTTTATTTTTAATACATTTTTTTAAGATTTTATAAATGCTTCTATTTATTATATTTTCGAAAAAATGTCTATATCTCCGTCCTTGGGGCCTAAAGAAAAAACAAGGGTTAATTTTTTTTATCAAAAAATCATATCCTACAATTCCAGCCAAATCCGTTTCCCGATGGTCGGGTACTCTCCTTGTTAGTGAAAAACCGCAATCGATTATATATCACTTGAATAACTGATATATTTTGTTACTCATATATTAAAACATTAACTCATTAATAGAATTTTATTTCCGTTGAATAACTTTTTAAATAATTATCATTCAAGTACTTCAAAAATTAAAAAAAATAATAAAAATACTTGGCTGCGTATATACATACAACTGATCACAGGCTTAAATACATCCTGCTTGCAAAAAATCGATTACTCTGTCTCTCTCTGTTACTTTCGAAGAAATGTCATCCAAAGAAAGAGGGCGCCATTTTTAACTTTTTCTTTCTATTAATAGATCTTTCAATTATTTCTATAAATAGACATTTTTATTATTTTTAAATGAAACTAAATAATTAAATACACTATTTTTATTTCTGCATAAAAAATAAATAATTATAAATTTGTTTGTTTAATCAAATACAGTAAATTTCAGAAAAGCTTTAATAGTATATTACACCCCAAGGGAGGTAAAGTCCTGGCGAGTCCATAGCACATATAATTGCCACCTCGAGCCGAAGGTGAGGGTGGCAAATATCTGCTATGGGCTCGCCATTTTACCTCCCGTGGTGTGTATGCTATTTTTCGCCATACCCGGGCCGAAAATACAACTTTTGTTTTTCGGTGCCGGGACGAAAGCTGTGCTTTCGGGCAGGGTATGGCGAAAATATAATTTGAATGTATTTTTTACACGCTTTTATTAAGCTTGCTTTCACGTCTATCTGTCTGTAATCAAATCTTGCACGCTCGATTTAAGGCACTTTTTGTTGATGGAAATTTCTGAAATCCTACACATACTTTAGTCTCCGATGACAATGCAATAATCTGTTGTCAGGTTGGCGATGACGGGTGTGCAAAGTCATCTCCGAGGAAGTTTAAGTCAGGAGGCTATCTTTGGGTCGATGCGAATTGATAGAATGTTGTTGAGTTGATAGTTGTAGAGAGTGCATAGGGGATAGGGGAATTTATAGGGGATAGGTTAATATATAGGGGAAATATGGAGTATAGGGGAATCATAGAGGATAGGGGGATATATATGGGGTAGGGGAATATATAGGGGATCTGGGGATGTATATGGGACAGGTGAATATATAGGGAATAGAAGAATGTATAGAAGATACAATTAAATACAAGCTTTCAAAAAAAATTACTTATAGAAAATTTAATTTCAATTAAAAAATAGCAAATAAAAAATTTAAAAAAAAAGGAATTTCAAAAACACGCTTTTGTAGTGGAGAAAATACACTAAAAAGTATTAAATAAATTAATATACTTGCTTGAAATTACTTTTATACAGTTCATTGCAATAATTAAGAGAAAATTTTTGCAGTAAAATTTTCTTTTAATTATTCCAATGAACTATATAAAAGTAATTTCAAGGAAGTAAATTAATTTATTTAATACTTTTCAGTGTATTTTCTCCATTATAAAAGCGTGCTTTTAAAATATTTTTAAAAAATTTTTTTAAAATTCAAAATGTCAGGGCTCAGCAAAGTAAAGCTCTCAAAGGACCGAGATGTGAACCATAGCGGCCGAAAGGGCCGCTAGCTTATCTCGGATTCGGAATCTACGGAAAATTCTACGTTCAGATAAGGTGAGATCCTTTCGACCTTCCAAGGTCATGTAAGGGTCGATCATCCTTCTTATTTTTTTCATACAATTAACCTTTCTCAGGCAAGTTTTAGCAAACATTGTGCTAAACAAATTTTTTTTTAATTTAAAGGGACTACCATTTGATGATCTTGTTAAACTTAGTGGTCACTTTGAAGGTCATTGCAAGGTCAAAATTGTTTTTCAACCGATAACCCACATTTTTTATCATGAATTCGGAATCTATGGATAATTCTACGTTTAGAAAAGGTATAATATATAACTCTATCGGGCTCGCCAAGGTCGTATGCAGGTCAATGAACCTCTTAATTTTTTTCACACTGTCAACCCAAATAAGGTAAAAATTACATTTATGCAATTTTTATACAATTTTCATACGATATTTATACGATATTCATATGATATTAACCTACAGACGGCCGGCAACACCACTATAGTGGTGTTGTCATGATTCGAACATATGTGAACGATTATTGAATGATGATTATATGAAAGTATCACATCAAAGTAGGCATGTATCAACGAAAAAATCTCGGCCGTCTGGAGGTTAATCTCAAAACTTACCGTAATTATGATGACTGTGTAAAAAAAATTAAGCGGTCGATTGACCTCCATACGATTTTGGCAAGCCCAGCGAATATCACATATGATAATATTTCCAAAATCAGAGATGGAATGTTGCATTAAAAATTATTTTTAATCTATCATATTCGTCATTTAGAAGAAGAAAAAATGAAGGACACGTATTTTTTCTTTTATCATAGAAATAAAAACTCAAAAAGATAAAGACTGTTGAAAATTGGTGTGATGTCACGAGTACAGGTGAACTGGAGACGTCATGTACATTGGAGCTATATCCAATATCAAAATTACATTAACTTATACTGGCTATAACTTTTGCAATTCATCATATTTTAAAAAACCAGAAAATACGGGTCATTTATTGTTTCGTATTTTACCTGACGGATATAATTCATTTTTTAAAATTTAAATAATAAATGATTCATTCCGAAAAATGAAAAAGTGTAAATCAAAAACTAATTTTAATTAGGACTTAGTAGAATAAAATATCAACTAATAGTTTGTTTCTACTGGTAGATTCATGAAAAATATTTGTTGAACCCATAGCTAGAATACTTTAATATTTCAAAAAAAAGTTCTAATTAAAATTAGTTTTTTAGGCAAACAAAGTTAATTTGCACTTGTACATTTTTTTATTATTAATTATTTAATATTAAAATTAAATTATATCATAATATACTTTATAAACATGGTTTAATTTTTCAAAGTTGTTGAAAAGCCTCTAAACTGATTATTTTAGAAAACAACTCTGAGCGTAATCTTTAAGAATTATTTCACATCTCATATTTCTTTAAGGAAAATGAATCATGCTTGATAATACGTGGTGGGCCATTTTAATCTACCCAGCCCGATATGTCAGTTTTTTTGCACGCTAAGGAAAAAATTACTTAGACAAAGGCTGTTTAGAAAAATAGAGGCCATCGATTGGTGTAGTCAGATTTAACCTTGAAATCAATTTTCAAGGTTGATTGAAGGTCAAATCGCGTTTTTCTTATGAAAGCCTATATTTTCCAACCCAGTATCTGAAGGAACGGACAATTTTACGTTCAAAACCTTATTTAAAAAATTTCTTTCCATGGCTCTTAAATGTTAATCATAAGGAGAAACACCGAAGTCAGTCAGTCAATCCTACGACCACGTAAACTGAAACCACATTTAGGCTAGCCTTCTTGAACCCAAGGTGGACAATTAAGTCACCGCTAACATGACCTGAAGCTAGTAACTGATCCCGGGGTCGTAGCCAACCGGGTCACCATGCAGAAGTTCATTTTTCGTCTTGATTGCTGTAGTTTGAGCTTTTAAAAACCTTACTCTTAGAGTTACCCAGAAACAACTGCGTGGACGTAGTAAGGACTGTTTCTTTTGGGGTACTTGATTAGCGTATGTCCCCTTGCCTCTTAATGGGGTGCTTGATTAGCGTGAGACCTCTTGCCTCTCACGATGGGGTGCTTGATTAGCGTGAGTTTCCTTCCCTTTCACGATGCCGCCCACTCGGGTCAGTCAACCACGAATCGATTGTTCGAAAGTGCGCCCATTTTCTTGTAGGCATAAGCTTAAACGGCTTTGGAAGTGGCCTACAGTGTTGAGCAAAGTTCGCCTGGGGGTGGCAGCGCAAGCCCGTAGAATGCGTTTCATCATGTCTTCTTTAGATGTGGGCCTCTGCGCATAAACGACATTTTTTAGGCAGCCCCATAAATAAAAATCAGGGGGTGTTAGGTCAGGTGAGATAAAAGGCCAATTTATTGGGCTATCTTGACCGATTCATCTTCAGGGATTATTTAAAAATTGCCTCACAATTCTTGCATAGTGCCGCACCGTTCTGTTGGAACCACATTCTTCATCTTGTTTCAATATCAACATTTTCAAGAAGTTCTGGCAAGTGATATCTCAACAATGTCAAGTAGCTGTGCTGGTTGACATTTTTTCAAAGAAGCAGGATCCAATTAGGTACCTATTGATGATCCCACACCAGACCATCAAAGTCCAGCGACGTTGATGATCTCCAACTCTGAACTAATGTGGATTCTGATCTGCCCAATAATGGCAGTTATGTCGATTCAACGCTCCAATACTATAAAATTGAGATTTATCCGAGAAAAGCACATGATTGAAAAAATTTGAATCATTTCGGATGATGCCTAATGCCCGACGGCAAAATTCTATTCGCATTTGGAAGTGTACTGGTCTTAAATCTTGGATCAGCACTATGTGGTAGGCATGATATCTAAGATTATTTAGAATTCTCAATGCTGTTATTCTCGGTACACCAAATTCTCTTTCAATTTGTCAAGAGCTAATGTGAGGGTCAAGATGAACAGCAGCAAGAACCGCTACTACACGAGGATCGTTCTCATTGTATTGGCGATGCCTGCTTTGAAGATGTCCTTGACGAGCTCTGGCAACCAGATGTGTTATGGTTCTGTGGTTAGGATGTCTCTTATTCGGGAACCGTGCAACGTACAGTCTCGTTATTTCACGTGTATTGTTCCTACATTCTCTGAGAATTAAAATTATGTCGACTATTTCATTAGGAGAATAATCGGTCATCCTCGGACTTGATTTGTTTATTCAAGTGTTTAATATAAATAGTTTATAGCGCACGCGGTTATTAAAATTTATCAATTCTGAAGCTAGCAGATGGGCACACAATCAAAATTTTCCAAGGTCAACGAAGATGGAAACTTAGTTGTTGGCAAAAAAATTGTACCCACTGAGGATAGTCAATGATAAATCAGTTGTGCGAAGTTGCGCCTAGTTGCTTGTCGGAATAAATTTGAACACCAAAGAATGTAAGGTCAGATGAGGTAGAAAGTCAATGTACTAGACCACCTTAACTGACTTAAAATTTATTTGAGTTCAAGTAATAATTATCAGCCAAATTGAAGGATGTGGGGACTGCGAATAAAACTTACGAACCTAGCTTAAATTTCAGCTCTAAAAGTAGCCTGGGTGCCAAATTACAGCTCTTTTAATTTAAAAATATACTGTTTTTGAATCTTTTTCATCTAATTATTTAAGTGTTCGCAACAGCGAACACTTGCTCAGAGAATTTTCGTCTTTTCTTCTATTTTTTGAAAAAAAATATTGCGATTGCGTTAGAACCACTCAAATTCATTCACGGTCGTGTGCGAATCACATAAAATAGCGTTTTGAGGCGTTATTCAATTGAACTCTGGACTGCAGATCCACTTTTTTAGTTTTTTTTTAACGGGTATTTTTTTCATCTTAAAAAGTCTTTCAATTATCATCTTCTACATCGTTGTTTCTGGGTAACGCTAAGAGTAAGGTTTTGGAAAGCTCAGACTACAGCAATCAAGACGAAAAATGAACTTCTGCATGGTGACCCGGTTGGCTACGACCCCGGGATCAGTTACTAGCTTCAGGTCATGTTAGCGGTGACTTAATTGTCCATCTTGGGTTCAAGAAGGCTAGTCTAAATGTGTTTTCAGTTTACGTGATCGTAAGATTGACTGACTGACTTCGGTGTTTCCCCTTGTAATTAACATTTAAGGGACACGGAAAAAAAATTTTGTAAATATGGTTTCAAACGTAAAGTTTTCCGCTTTTTCAGAATCCGGGTTTTAAAATATAGGCTTTCATAAGAAAAACACGATTTGACCTTTCGTGAACCAATCGATGGCTCCTATTTTTCTGAGCAACCTTTGTCCAGATAATTTTCCGTATGTGCAAAAAAACTGAGATATCCGAGCGGTTAGATTAAAATGACCCACCGTGTATATATTTTAAACTGTCAGAACCTCTTATTGATGGTTCCGGCCACCAAAATTCAAAATTTATTTCAAAGTTTATGTAAAATCAAAGAAGATAAGCCCTTTAACTGGATGTCGGAGCTGCAGCAATCGAGTTTTACTTTTTTAATTTTATCAATATCTTTTTAAATTCATAAATTATACAAATATGATGACTTGTCCGCACTAAAGCTATATTAATACAATAATTTTTGTTCAAATAAAAAATCATTTTGACTAGTTATTTTTCTATGAGCTTGGATTGGAAATTATATATCAAACTCGACAAACCTAACCTTCAAATACGATACATTGAAAGTTTTTATTATAACTTTGTATGTATAATATTTTGGTGGATTTCTTAAGTAGTCAGCACTAGAGTTTAATCTTACAAATTTTTTCTTTGTAGCAAAAAGACTCGTTTAAACGCATCATTTATTCATAAGTTAGGATTGGAAATATTATTAGAAGGCGGGCAGCTTCGTCATGCTCTTAAGAGCTGGCCGGATTCGCTGTCCTTTTCTAATTGAGATTTTTGTTATTTACTCAAGTATTAATCGGTGTATCTGTAAATTAAAGGTTAAGCGCAATAGATATTATTATTACAAATATTTATGCACAAGAAAAAAAAATCTACCGCTTTGTTTTTGAGGAAAGTAAGGAACGCGAAAATATTATAAACATAAACTTTTACTTCGGCTTTCCTCACTTTTCTCAAAGACAAAGCGGTAGAATTTTTTTTCTTATGCATAGATGTTCATAATAATATCTATTGCGCTCAACCTTTAATTTGAAGATAAACCGATTAATACTTGAGTGAATAACAAAAAACTCAATTGTTACTCGGTCGGTATCAGATTCCACTCCGTCCTGGTCTTAAAAACAATTTCTGAACTAATAAATATTGAGTAATTTTAATTACCATGTGATACATATAGGAACCAATCAGAAAACTTTAAAAAGGTCTGTAAAAAATCGTGCTAACTTTCCTCCTCATTTACAACAAAATGTATTCATATGAATTTCTCTCTAAAACATTAGAATTTTCAGAAAAAAAAATGATTAGGACTTTTCGAAAAATTTGAAAAATTTTTTAATTTTAAGGATTTATAGCTCTTAATCCTTTTAATCTAGATCCTTGAAAATTTTTTGACATATTTTGGGTAATAAAATGAATATATTCTAAGAGTTGCAGCTATTTTTATTTTATTGCCCTTCCAGTTGGTGTAAAATGTCCCATATGTCCATATATAAAATCAGAACATCATGTCTAAATATTTTAAATCAATAAAAGTAGCAAAAATAATGAAAAAAGTTATTTTAAATCTTATTTTTGACATTTTTAGAGAAGGGGAACAGATAAGATTTCAAATTTAACGGGATTTGAATGTATGCATGTATCCCATCACCATTTTTTGTTGACATTTTTATGACCATTGCATTTGCTTTAAGCGCACCGCAGACGAAACATAACCTGACACGCCAAATTGGCGCCTCAACCTAAAACAAAATTTCCTATAATCAAGCGAGGTAATCAAGAATAAAAAATACATAACCTTACTTTCGATTAAAATTTTCTTTTTGTTCACATCTGTCCATTTAAGAATGTATTGGCTATATAGTCCGTGTCAAAAGTTAGTTTTTTCGATAATTGTTTATAATTTTTTTGTAGATAGTAGCTATTCAACTTTTAGCTCAGTAACTTATTAGATAATATTAAAATAATTATTTTAAACTTTGTTTTATTTAAATATGATGAATTATCAAATGATTATAACATTTTAAATTGTATAATTTTTACACAAATCTAATGCAATTATGAAAAATGGTGCCAAAGTTTGAAAAATGGTTGTATTCTATAGCATCAAAGTTTATTCAATTCTGTTTAAAAATTAGAATCTATTCACTAAAACATAATTTTCATTTTCATTTTTTAATGAAATTTATTGTCTATTTTCTACGATTAAACAGTGAGTATCGTCTGATTACAGTGGTGTTGAACGATGCCAAGAATGAAAATAGGAATACCCGAGAACTAATGGCACTAATCGGTCTTTTAAGAATTTGAAATAACGAAAAAAGTCTAATGAAAATGATCCTCTTAGCCGATTTTTTTTACTATTTAAAACCAAATTTATACAAAATAAATTTTTAATAAATAATTTTATTTAATAATTTTTTTTCAAAGTGACGAACTCACAGTATTTAGAATATTGGAAAAGTAGTCAAGGACTCCGGAGTTGATAAATTATTATTGATTGGTATAACTGAATTTTCTGAAGAGAATCACCGAAATTTATCTACACTCCCCTACACATGTTTTTGCCATTCCAAGAAAAAAATTTGTTAACACAAAAAGTTTTATAACTCCATAACCAATAGTCGTAGAGTAAAAATTCCAACGCGATCTTAAAGTTTAGACAAAAAGCTTCAAAACGCCGTTTGTTTTATCTTTAAAACCCACAAACTGACTCCTTCAACAATTTTATAAAAAGAAGAAAAAATCGAAAAAATGTTGCCATACTTCAAACATGAATAATTTTATGTAAGATTATCGTAGAGTAAAAAACCAAAGTTGGTTTTAAAGAGTATTGATTCAGCTTTAGAATGAAACGTGTTACATTGAAGTTGGTCCATTTAAACCAAAGAGAGACTGATTTTCGTGAAAAAAAGGCTTTTTTTTAAAATGCGTATATTTAAAAAATTAAGCAGCCTAGAAAAATTGAGATTTATCTGTGAATAGAAAAAAGGTGTGTTCTTGTGTATAGAATATAAATTTACAACTTAGGAATAATTAGAAAGAAAATCATTCCTAAGTTGTAAATTTATATTCTATACACAAAAACACATTTTTTTTCTATTCACACTTTTTTTCTAGGCTGTTTAATTTTTTAAATATACGCATTTAATAAAAAAGCCTTTTTTTCACGAAAAGCAGTCTCTCTTTGGTTTAAATGAACCAACTTTAATGTAACACGTCTCGTTTTAAAGCTGAATCAATACTCTTCAAAACCAACTTTGGTTTTTTACTCTACGATAATCCTATATAAAATTATTCATGTTTGAAGTATGGCAACATTTTTTCGATTTTTCTTCTTTTTATAAAATTGTTGAAGGAGTGAGTTTGTGGGTTTTAAAGATAAAACAAACGGCGTTTCGAAGCTTTTTGTCTAAACTTTAAGATCACGTTGGAATTTTTACTCTACGACTATTGGTTATGGAGTTATAAAACTTTTTGTGTTAACAAATCTTTTTCTTGGGATGGAAAAAACATGTGTAGGGGAGTGTATATTATGGGATTTATTGGAATTGAAAGAATTTCAAGGATCCATTTTAACTGATTCAAAATTAACAAGCATTTTAGTTGGCCTAATGCCACATAGCAGCAGTTATTCATGTACACAGTGTATAGTATCCACAGAAAATCTTGATTCTGTAGACAAACTAAGAACAATCGGAAGTTGTGTTGTAATTTATAAAGCTTTGATAGAAAGTGGTGACAAGAAAAAAAATTGTTAAAACTTTTATAATTGCTCACATTTACCTATAATTTCGTCTAATCTAGATCGATCGATAATCGATTTGATTTCACCACCCGAATGGCATTTATTGATTGGAGCTGTTGACTATTCGTTCGAAAACATGCAAAAAATATATGAAAACATTGTGGAGCTGTGCGTCAGAAAATGAAATTCTTTATGGAAATTCAGGATTTTCCGGTAATCCTTGTAAAACTTTACGTAGTAAAATTGATATTTTGCGACAACTTTGTTAATCGATGAATAACTTTCCTTCTATAAAATACGTTAAATGTTTTGAAGATTTTCAAAATATCATTGATTCCTGCTTTTCATTGATTGAAAAGCTAATTATAATAATTGCACTTTTCCGTATCAGCTATGCTGATTTAGGTATATTTATTACTCCGAAAATTCACACGGTTTCTTAGCACATCGAAGATTTTTGCAAAGATCATGATAAAGGATTAGGTTTCCACATTGATTTTAAAAAAATTTCAAGAAAGTACAAAGTTAAAAATCAAATGAAAGATATTCTGAAAATTTACTGAGAGCGGTATCTAAATATAATAGTCAACATCTTTAGAACCTTATTTTAAATAAATTTAAAGTTAAATTTTGGGAAATATTGTTGAAATTTATTAGGTTCTTTATTGTAATAGAGTAACAACAACAAAAAAGATAGATACTTAAAGATTTAATATATTCTGATATGTCGAATTGTAATTAATACAATTTCTTGGTAAATATTTAATTCATAACTAAATTCTTGTAAAAATCTTTTGACTTCTTCTATAATTATAACGTT
Source organism: Anastatus disparis (assembly GCA_017163975.1). NCBI lineage: Eukaryota > Metazoa > Arthropoda > Insecta > Hymenoptera > Eupelmidae > Anastatus > Anastatus disparis. The sequence continues at coordinate 656,219 of JAFFSR010000334.1, read as the reverse complement.
ATGTTGTTAATTGTAGAAAAATTTTATTTTTTTAGTACCTAAAAAAACGGTTAAAAGAATCATTTTCATTAGACTTTTTCGGTCATTTTAAATTCTTAAAGGACTGATTAGTGCCCTCAGTTGCCGGGTATTCCTATTTTCTTTCTTGATATTGTTTAACACCACCGTGTGATACATTCACATTTCTTTGCAAACAATTGACAGTAAATTTGATTAAAAAATAAAAATCGGAATTATGTTTTAATGAATAGATTCTAATTTTTAAACTAAACAATTTAAAACTTTGTTACTGTAGAATACAATCATTTTTCAAACTTTGGCACCATTTTTTATGATTTTAAATATACTTACTAGGTCTATAGTGTTAAAAATGAAAAAAAGGCTCGTCTTACACAACAGAATTTGTATTATATTATATTATTCCTTTTGTATGATTGTTCCATCGTTGTTTTATGCAGTTTTGATATCTTGTTCTGCAGCGCATCTGCATTTGTTTTAATCATAAAGTATGAACAATCTCAATCTAAAAAAAAGTTTTGATTCAATTTAAGTTGATTTTAATATTTTATAGCCAACATTTATACTATATCATGCAAAGAATAATATTAATTTCATATCTATATTCATTACTATAATTCTACAGAATGTTAAAATTATATTTAAAATGTAATATATTATTGTTTGAAAATGTAATATTTTTTAATGTTCTAAATTCCATAAGTTTTGTAATTTTATAAGAGAAATATAAAAGGTTGTAATTTTTAATGATTTTAAAAGGAAAGAATTAAAAATAATCCTATATGTTCTACATGGATTTTATACTTAAGATTGTAATTTAAATACATATTATTTTCATCAAACATGGTAATTAAGTTATTTATCTATTGCTTACAAGGAATTTGCAAGAGTCCCAATTATTTCATAGTACATTCATCGAATCGGAATAGTAGTATATAGTTACGTATAGGGAGTCATAACAATGACGTTACCATACCTAACATTCTTATCTTTGTTTACATAAACAAACCATTAAGATAACGATTTATTTACATTAACAAACCATTAAGATAACGATTTATTTACATGAACAAACCATTAAGATAACAATTTATTTACATAAACAAACCATTAAGATAACGATTTATTTACGTAAATAAACAATTAAGATAACGAAATCTTACATAATCAATTAAGATAAAAACTTATTTATATAAACTATCAATAAAATTAATCACCTGTTTTATATAAATAAGTCATTATTTAGATCAACAAAAGATGATGACGTCATACACTACACTGCTTTATACTATTACAAAGGTTATAAGTTTCTACGTTTATTATCAGTGGTCCTGAAAAGGACCGATTACAGTAAGTATATTATTTATATTTTCTTATATCCCTGCATTTTTAGGAATGTATGTATATTAGATGAATATTTGGAATGAAACTGTATTTTCTCAGATTTTTCATCTTTAAGAAGAGGTTTCTTCTCTTCCTTGGTTCCATCGGTAACAAGGTAAGATCGTCGTTTCAGCGTCCCTTGAGATTGACCCATGTTTTTGCTGTCTTTAGTGTACTCTTTGGTTAATAAAGTTGAAATAAAAGATTTAATATAATGCAGCAGTAAATTCGTACTAAACATTCATACTAAACAAGAATAAGGAAATGGAATAAGAAGGGATGAAATAAAAAATAAATTTTGATAAACAATTGTCAAGTTTATTCATGTATAAGTTTAAAATACAAATATGTTAAAATAATAATAAACGCTAATCTATTTATTTATTGTTCTTAAATTCATTATATTTTTTTAACAATATAGGTTCGATAACTGATTTCATTCTTTCAATTCTCATTTAGAATCTTTCTCTGTCACGACCTATTTGTTCCCACTCACCGCGACGCACACATTGACTTGCATAAGCCCACACATACATTACTTCAAGATTAGGTTTTCCTTCTTTGAAGTGTACACGTTTCATTTTTTATTACAATATTTAATCAAACATGGAAGCATACATATCGTTATATATATGTTGTAAAATATGCGCGTTGATTTCTAAAATTACAATTTTTAACGTATATTTATCCAAGCCTCTATCATCAAGCAGTTTAGTTAAAATAAATGTCTTTACATCGTAAATTTTTATCGCGTGATACTGATAAAAGGCAGCAAAAGATTTCATTATACTCAGCTTTGGATTGTCATCTTCTGTATCTTTCTTAATTCCTCCCAATAGATATTCTTGAATGTAGTCTACAATCCTATTAATTTTTCCAGCACGTTGTTCCAGTTGTACGAGATGTTCGTCTATGCACGACGCAATATGTTAAAGACCATCAAATGTCACTTTTTGGAAATGTGTTGCAGCAATTTCGTATGTACGTTTTATTTTTTTATTCGGTGTTTCTTTAGATTCTCCATTGTCGTCGTCTGGTTGAGATTCGAGTGGTGGTTGATATATGGCCCGCTCCTCGATATTATGCTTTTTGCATTATAGGAGTTTGTGAATAAAATGTCGTGAGTCCCCATGAATATCTTTAATGAGTTTCCGTATTCAGCTTTGAATCTATATGCGTCTTCAAAATATGCAGTATACACATCGAAATCTTTCTTGAATTTTCGCCATTCATGGGCATTAAAATTAACCCATTTTGCAAAAGAACTTGTTAATATTTTAACGTATGGTTTGAAATATCCACCTACGTATAATAATCCGACAGATGCTTGTTGTCTTTGCGACTTGTTAAGAACGTATGTTGTCGAAAGGAGCATATTATCCAGAACAATAGTATGCTCTTTCAATTGACCACTCTCACAACAGTTAGATTCAGCTATATTTGAATAGTATGTATTACTTGATTAAACTGTTAACTTACAAACGTTTGAGTCTTACTTTAACTGTGGCTGCAGTGGAACTGATCTGGCACTAGTACTTGCTCTCGTTTTATATGCATAACCCCCTCTACAGAATTCATAGGTATGTGGGGGTGCACATGGGTTTCGTCACGTATTTTCTAAGAATCGTGTATTTATCTTAAAAGATAACAACGACGGTTATGATTTCCTAGTATGTAATATTTTATTTAAATACCAAGCGATATGTAACTGTTATATTTCTTCATTTCCTGTCTCAAAACATTTTTTAGCTTGAATTGTTTATAGATTCCGATATCTTCACATGTAATATTATATTTCAACGATAAGCGTTATATAGACGCTACATTTCTTGATATAAAATATATTTAAGTTTAATTATTTATTTCATCACATCCTGTTAAAATAAAATATTCCATTATACCCCTTTGATAAACTAGCATGTAATATTAAATTTCTTGGATAAGCATCACATGACGTAGAAATTTCATCATTTCCTGTTAAAGCATTTATTTTATCATAATCTATGTAATATTATATTTCAAATGATAAGTAGAATATAACGGTAGTGTTTCCTTAATATATTTGATTATAGATAAAAGAGAATCCAGTTATATGTATGAGAAAAATTATATATGAAATAAATAAGTAATATAAAATTTAGGACAAATAAGTTTTTGGTCATAGGAAGGAAAAGGTAAATAATTTGTTACAAAAAATGTACATTTTTTATTAATATTTATTGAATATAAATTTTATGTTACAATAATAGATTTAATATGATATTCTCGAAGTACATGTCTGATTACAAAAACCAAATCCTAATGAACGTTCGTTACTGAAAGTTTTTACATAATTTTTGTGCTTCAATTTATTTCTTACAAGTTTATTATAAAATCTTACAACTATTTTGTCATTCTTTTTGGTATTTCTTGAAAACTTACTGCAATACGCACGTAAATTATGAAAATGACACATATAATATAGAAACATAATGCAATATTGACCACAAACTTGCAAATCGTAGCTCTGCATTGATTGTCTGTTTCGCTCGTATTGCACATAGTTTCTTTTGAGTCTATTGAGATGATGTGGTGAGCACGGTGGCATTCCGTAGCTGTCAAAGTAGGTTCCGTATCCATTTTTATTTATATATATGGCAATCCAATGAGAACCATCTTTCGTATAATCGTCGATATTTGCAACAATAGCTGTTGGATGTTCAAGAACGTTCGGGATTCGATCTGCTGCGTAAACACCCACTGTCCTAGCGTTGACTGAGGCTAGTGCTTTGATTATTTGTCGAGTATTCATTGTTCGTCAGAATCATCATCTTCTGAATCGCTATCTTTACAGGCTTTAGTAGAAGCTGTTGATAATGCAGGACGATCATCAACTTCATCTTTACTTCCGTCGTCAACTGCACGAGCTAATATTTCTGCTCTTACACACTCAAGAAGTTGTTCGCTTAATCTCAATGTTCGCTTAATCTCAAGTTTCGTATGTAACCACTTCCTCAGAAATATGCCTGATTGAGAGCACATACACTTCCTTTATACTTATCGTTCGTACTATGAGGGACGCATGAAAATTGATCTCTTTGATATCTTGTTAAGAGTTCATTGAATGATGGTGAGTATATTTCTAGGTTAATGATTTCGCGTGACATGGCTGCTTCTAGGTACTTTACTCTTTCGTATCCTCTAGTATAAATTCTTACAGCCACTTTTGCAATATCGTATAGATTGAGTAGCAATTGTCCGATGAAAACATCGCCTTCTATCCGTTAAATTCCGTGATGATGATTGATTACGTATTTGTTTGTGCGATTAACACCTGCAGGTAACTCGGAAAAATTATGCGGTGATTTTACGATCCAGTGTGAAAAAACTCTTGTTTTCAAACTTAATACAGCCACTTCTTTTGGAAAAAATTTATTATTTCGTTCTTTGAGACCTTGAATGTCTATGACGAAATCCATCTCAATTATTTACAGGCTCTACAACGTATAACGTGGTATTCAAAAAACCAGCTGATGTTTGATGCAAGACAGCAAATAAGTTTTATACCAAGTATCCCCACTTTTTTTCATCCTTACTCTCCAGTTTAAGCAGAGAAATCAGTTATAATATTACGATTTGAATCTATTTCCAGAACGTTATCGTATTCGGCATAAATGATACAATTTATCGTTTGTTCCAAGGATTGATCAAATTTCACTTCTATCCTTACACTTCCACGTTTAATTAAATTTTAGTGTTAAGCAGAATTTGCAGAAAGATCAGGTATCAGCTCGAATGCAAACAAACAGAAACCTCTAGAATAATCTACTCGGTTGAGACAAAGGGACTCATTGAGAAAATGTATTCCAGTACCAGAAAATAGCGTATGATAAGCTTCAACGAACTGAGGATTATCACCAGTGAATTTTGGCTGTAGAGTTTTACCTGGTACTTGTACACCGTCAATGTAGAGCGAGAAATAATTTATAGAAAAATGTTGAAAGTTAAATTGATTGAATTGTCTATTGCTATTAAATGCTCTGTTATCAACAAAACCAATTATAATTCATTTAGGTAACTGGCTTAAAATAACATTGTCCAGAGTGTCACCATGTATACCTCTATGCATGGTAAACGATTTTACTTCAACACGAGTGATAGGATATTTTGCAGTTGTCTTTGTTAAAGCATTGGCATGGGCCAGTAATATTCCTGGATTAATTTTTACACGTCGTATCATCAAAGAAGCTTCTTTTATGCTAACGCTAAATGTACTATTTTCAGAAGCATCCATAAGACAAAATGCGTCTTTACTTCGTACAAGTCGTACTCTCACTTCAACACCGTTTAATAAAAATTTATTTTGATTGAAAACATCGCAATGTAAATGACCAATTAGATGAGAGCTTCCATCTTTCCTGCAGTATCGAGGTACCAAAAAGACGTGGATGGATGTGAATTCATCGTGGAAGTTGAGTAATTCAACAATGTTTCTATATAAGCTCTGTACAGGTATGCGTTGTTTGGCGGTGAAATGAGCTTTTGGTTAAAGAATATATCAATCTGATTAAAGAAAATTGTTAACAGCTCCTACTTTACCATTGTCAGCCGGAACATTAAGCACGATTTGTACTCGAACATTGAGCATCGTGTGAGTTAGATCTATGTAATCTTCACCACCTGGTACTACAAATTCAATGGGGTCATCGTCGGTAAGCGATGAAACTGGTTTATATTGAATGAATTGTGAAGATTCCAAGGATGTCTGCGTTAGTGGAAGAGTAAATAAGTCCAATTCTGATTTCATGCATTCGCATGAATTTGCATGTAAGAACGCCATCTTGTTTTTTCTAGTTAGGTTCAAAAATATCCGTCACACTGCGTAAAGCTTGTATTTTATTTTTACCAACTCTTTTGCATTTTCGAATACCACCTTTTTTCTTTTTTATAACACTTTGTTTTCTTTTAACTTCAGTACGAGCTGTTGAGCGTCTTTTGGAAGACTGACGCTTGCACTTGCCAACACGACGTTTATATCCAGATCCCTTCATCATTTCAGAAATTTTACCAACTGCTTTTTTCTTGAGATTTTGACCTGATTCGCGCATTCTTGTATTCACAGCCTGTTAAAAATTTGCACCATTACTGGTGAAATCGTCTAGTACATGCATACCTGCGCGTACAGCTTCCTTACCGACTGCTGTTGCTCCAGTGGTAAGATAAGGTAGAACTCTTCGGAAAAGACCTCCCAGAAAGCTGCCTATACCGTGTCTACGTTGATAATATGAATCGCTAAATAAGCGATGGACTCCACCGCCACCAATCTGTTCTGAATAATAAGCAGCGTAATGACTCATTTTTTTAAATTAGTGATTACGCTTAAAGTGGAGCGTAAACGTCAACGTTCCGTACTCAAATGATGTACGGTGGCCGTGTTGATCCCCTATATCTACAATGATATTCTGAAAAGTGTTGTTAGGCAAAAGAATATAATTTATCGGAGAAAACTGTTTTACGACGTTAGATCCAAAGGTGTACTTTGTATTATTAAATGTGACAATACGTAATAGCGAAGCCTGCGTATCACCCACTGTGTAAGGCACACATATATCTGTATATACATAGAATTGATCAGGTATTGCTATCGCTAAACATGCCGGTCTATCTCCGATAACCGCTGTACCTTTTGCGCTTTTCTTATTTTTCTTTGGTTTTAAAATAATGAACTCTCTGTTACCATAAATTTCGTTTGCGATTCCAAAAATACTTCTGAGCTTTTCATTTAATTGAATGTAATATGTTCCTTTACACTCGCATATTCGTTGTATAGCGTAAAATCCTTTTCTTTTCTTCGAGGTATCGAATACTATATGCTTATTAATTTCGCCAGCGTGGTTATTAATTGCTCGAGCCAATTCACCAATACTTTCATATACTCCAGAGGGAAATGAACATTCAAACTCTTTTATGTTCCCTATATTGAGTATATTTTCAGAAGGTTCTTCGTCTTCTGTATAGAATATAAACTTTGCTTCAGATTCTTGAATGTGTAAAATAGTAGTGGTTATATGAATTTCGGTGAATTCAACACTCCAATCACCATGTAATCGTATCTTGTGCGATAAGTGCGTAGTAAAGCAGGATGTTGTGTTATCTGGAAAGTATTTCATACTACTGTTATTGGGTAGAACCAAGTAAGAAGTATCCTTATCCATTCTAAAGGTTAGTTAACTCACTTGCGTTTATCCAAGAATTGAATTTTGCAGGATACCCGTACCATTTAACGAGCACTTGTTTATTCCGTCCTCGTCCTTTACTGCGTATTACACGCTCAATCTTAAATTTTTCTGTTTCAGCCAAGCGTTTTTTTCCAACTTTAACCAACTCTTCGAGATGGAAAAACCCATCAATTTTTTCACCATTCAAATCCGTCAACTCGTAGGTGTAAAGCTGCTGGCGTCTGGATATACGCGAGATTTTGAAAATTTCTTCGCTGTAATTTTTTTCATATCTTTTCTCGAAGGTGCCTTTCGAACGAATGATGCGGACGAAGGACCCCAGCGTGTATATAGGTGCTCAAGATGGTTTTCTCTCGGCAAGCGCTCTTTTTTCTAAATTCATTCTGGCTCTGTCAGCATTATAAATTGTCACTTCTGCAGGCATCATTCTAATACCTGAATGTCACGTATAATTGTATGCTTTTACGATGTTTTGTATGACATCGATATACCTGTGAGTATTCTTATGTGTAAAATATCGAAACATTCGCTCTTTGAGGTTTTGATCTAAACGTTCCACTACAGCTGCCTTAACATCAGGATTACGTACAGTACGAAATTTTATACTTTTCTTTTTCAAGTAATCTTGAAAGTCAGAGCCAACAAATTCTTTTCCTTTGTCTGACTGAAGAGAGATGGGCACTCAACTACTAGATTTCTTGAGAATTTTGTCAAAAGCTACAGCAACACTATGAGCACTTTTATCACGAAGCGATTCCACCCAAGCATACTTACTGAGTACATCTATTACAACGAGAATATAGCAAAAACCATTATTATATTCCTTGAATGATTGCATATCGCATGAATCAATCTCCGAACAATCATCGATATTTGTTACGTTATAACTTAATCTTGGAAATCGTCGATGAATAGGTCTATGTAGAGTGCAGCCGTCTTGATTACTTAACCACTTGTAAATACGTGCTTTTCGGCGTTCATTATTTTTTGCATTGACATGAATTAAATTACGTGCACCAGCATACCCAGCTGCGTTTGAAGTATCGTAATATACGTTTTTAAAAGACATTTTCTTAGAAGCTAAAACTTTTCCACTTATCCTTAGTTAATTTTTTTTTTTTTTATCTCCACGAGAGTTGTATTCGTAACGAGCGTGTAACTCTTTTATATCAGTTGAATTTTTCCGCTTACGATTTCTACTGTATGGTTTATTAGGTTGTGATATTTTATACAAATGTAATACATCTGTATTACCAATGAGTTTTGCTGGTGTTTCCAGCAAGGTTAAAAATCTTGTAATTTGTGTTCTACCAGGAGGAGGAGGAACGGAATCTTCCTTTTTTCTTCGTACAACGTCATTAACTAGTTCTATAATATTCAAATTTGGAATAATACTACCCTCTAGTGTAACTTGTCCTGTATTATCCCATTTCAATAGGTTTCCTACACTGCTTGTTTTCCAATGGTTGAGTAACAGGCGTGCACCCCTCTTATAACTCTTCGGAACATTTTCGAGAATGGTTTCTTTGTTGAGTGGCGCTGCTAGCGTAGCATCCGTTTCTTCGATTTCATGTTCCGTATCATTTGCATTTTCGTGTCGTTCTACATTCTTGAAGTGAAGATATTTTTGGAGTATTTGCATGTATTTTTGATACTTTTCGCGTTCATCTGTAATACTTTTTGAAAAAAGGATATCATGCATTTCGGCGTCTGATCGTGACAAGTTGTCACCCTTAGTTTGGACAGTATGTTCTGTTTCGCCGTTGTCTTGCTTTTGTTTCGTTGAACGTAAGCCTCTTTCGAATTCATCTTCGGGAATGATTACCATTTTTCTTATACGTTCGATTGTTTGTTAATTATTTGACTCAAATATTTTCGATACTAAAGTATCTATGATCGGAGCCAAAAGTAAAGGTTAAAAACTTCCGCCGTTTTGAACGATGACACATTTCTTCTTATGCAAGCTAGACCCAGTTTGTGTGCTTTTTTTATCTTTTTTCGTTACTAGTTTACGCAAAACGTGTTTGTATTTTTTTAAGCGCTCTTTTTGTGAATTTTTTAATTTTACAGTACCGTGTAATACGTTCAATGTACACTCGCATATATACTTGATTAAGTTTCTATCAACTGAGCGAAGGAAAGCCGCTCGCTGATGATTGTCCAAATGACAAAGAGCGTTTAAAATTCGCTATACATTTCTTACTAAAGTTTGTCGGTAAACATCCGCACTGACCATAGATCTGGTTAAATTTCTTCTGCTTTTTACCCCTCCTTTTTATCCTCGATGTTGTCGAAGCTATAGCAACTATTGCACTGCAGATGATTCTCTCAAAGTTTGCTTTTTATATCCAACTCAACAAAATTTGGAATGATACTTTGGTAAGTATACGTAGTGTGCTCTGTCATCAGGAAAAATACTGGTTCAAAAACGACATTCATCCTTGATGCTTTTTTTCAAGTCCAAGAAAAGATACCCGTGCGGCACTTGTGTACTGTCTAAATAAGCTTCTAGCAAAAATTTTGGATCTTCGGGATAAACTTGACGTGCGAGATATTGAATTTAAGCCCGATCTCGAGGATTTTTAAAAATTACGATGTAATTCGCGTTCAATGAGATATCTCTTTGACCGCTACCCTTGTGAAAAAGATTTTGCGTAATAAAAATGACACTAATATTTTTACGATGACTACCTTTTGTAAACAAATCCAAAATAACATTGTTAGAAGATTCCCGCATCAAGTCGTCGATAATTATTAATTTTTTCTTTTCATTATCGTGAGAACAATCGGCGGGTTGCGGTAATCCTTCATGGAATTCTATAATTTGATGAGATGGCGTTTTCAGCTCAGTTTGGTATGCTTCTTGCCACTCTGTGTAATAAAATAAAATTCTATCGAATGTCACATCTCAAATATCTGATAGGTTTGACAAAAATCGCTTAACAAACTCTGTTTCACCGCAACCTGTGGGTCCACTGACGATACACGTCTTACACGATACACATTTACGTGTATCGTCAGTGGACCCACAGGTTGCGGTGAAACAGAAATGGATGTTTAAATCGTGTATCCATCTTGGCATCTTTATTCATACTGACTATACTACCTTTACAATAACCGTACTTAACATCCGACATTTAATGACTGCGGCGGCTGGTGCGCGCGTGATTTTCTTATTACCGCAGTGCGGGATCGCGCGTCATATTAGCGCTTATTGGCGCGCATGCGCCGGGTGATTTGCTCATTACTGCGGGCAAGACACGCGCGCTTATTAGCAAATTTAACGCGTGTCTTGTGGTTAGCTAATTACCGCGGGGGGGCTAAGAGAACATGTGTTTTTGTAATCTTTAATTTTTGTGTATGATATTCAGAATAGTTGTAATAGATTTTCAATTGTTGGGTAATGTTAATTATTAAAAAAAGAAGAGAAAATAATATTTCAATATTCATTTATTGTTTTATAACCAAAAGGTAATGAAAGTTTTTCTGAAATATAACGACGTTTTTGCAGTACAACGCAACATGTTTTAGTTTCTTTTTTGGTAACAACATCATGAGTTTTTGTACGACGAATAGCTGTAAAATTAAGTTTAATTTTTTTACAATCTTGGTTTGTACGATTATAAATTTCATCACTCCAGCATTTATCATCATCATCATCATCATCATCATCATTATCATTCAAGCTCAACGCATCGCTAATCAAATGATTTTCCAAATGCCCATAAAGTTTTAAACACGCTTCAGCAGTCGTATAGGCTGCTATAACAACACTTGTATAAACTGTAGGAATGCCAGCTTCTTCTATGTATTGCCAATTAACGTATAAAATTTCATCGTTTACAGGTAATATTTCGAAAACTTCTTTTTCTGGACACGTCAAGAGTTTCAAGAGATTTTGACAAGATTTAACAACCTCCGTTTGTTTCAAATTACTTCTTTAACAACATTTCCCCCAAAATGAGTTTAGACATAATTTTGCCACTGCACGGAGTCGAGCATTTTTTGCAATTTTTTCTCTATCGAGACGTATTCCTTCATCTTTCTCATACTGTTCTATATATTCAGTCTTTTAAGCTTCATCGTGACACCACGCTGGCCAACTACTCGCTTCCTGCTTGATTTTTAAAAACGTGTTTATGTATTCCGCAAAAAGACCACCTGTACCTGTATTTTGATCATAGCGGTTCATCTTATAATGCCAAACAGTATAAATTTCTGTAATTTAATAACCGATTTCAACTGCCTTTCGTGGCTCATCGGTCACCCATGTTCCGCTGAATTCACGATCTTTGACATTTTCATGGTTACAATCTCGTAGACGTCTTTCCTCGCAACATGAACGACAAAGCACAAAAAGTAAACGACCGTGCATTTTCACGGGTAACAGAGGTAGAAATAAATCTCGTGGTGGCAAAACTTTACACTTGACCAATCCCTCAACATTTAATAAATTATTATTATCTCCGTTTGTGAGCTCATTGCACTCTTTACCAACAAAGATACGTGGGTGTCCAACAGGAAATTGACCTCTTTTACATACGTAAGGATAGAGAGAGCAAATGTCTGTATACTTTATTTTTTCACCATTTCTTATATTATAATGAGCTACGATATTCTCTGTTCTACCACCAAAGAAAGCATCCCGTGGATTTAAACAAGCTTGAGTTATTAAAGGGTGATTTGTAACATATTCTTTTATTTCTAAATCTTCTGCTTTGAGTTTGTCAAATGTGCATTCCCACATTTAACGCACTTCATAACCGCATGATTTTATTTTCGCAATTTTTCTACAAGTATTTTCAAATGCTTCGTTGAATGTTTTACCATAAGCCATAATTTTTTCACGATCTCTCACGAAACATTTGGGACATCCATGTACATGGCACCCTTGAAATTCAAACACAGTGCCTTTTTCATTTGAAGTTGCAGGATCGCTTGGAGGCAAAAAGCCATCTACAAGAAAACCTGGAAGTTTGAATTCACGGGCTCTTCCTGCATGAATAATTGTTTTGTCGAGCTCTTTTTCGCAATATACTAACCATTGAAGGGCCTTTAGCGAATGTTTGTCCGCTAAACGATAGTCTGCAGCAGGAATCAATCCAATTGTGTTTTTTTGTAAAAAATTTTTTCTGTAAACAACAGAACATGCAGAAGCTATGGTTGTTGCCTCGGTAAAAGGACATGTATTGTCACAATCTATAAATATCTTCCTGAATGACGTACAGGTGAGTCTTAAAATTTCAACTTCCATTTTACAATACTCAACAATTTCATGCTGAAAGTCAAATTCAGTAGTATCTCGATTTTCGTTATACTACTTGAAAAATTCTTCCCTATCGCTTGTTGACATTGTATCTGGCGAGTAATACTTAGCATCTGACAAAGGTCCTACGTAATTTTGATTATCATCGGTATTATAAAGATGCGGGAAGTAGCCTTTTTTGTACTTGGTGGTAATGCAAAAGCGTCCGGGAGAGCACTTAATTTCATTTGAAAATAATTTAAACTGTCAATAAATTTTGTTCGTCTACACTTTAACATTACAATACTTTGACCGTTTAATATCACATCCGGAATTTCAAACAATTTCTTTTAGAATAAATTGTACATCAAAGCCTTTAGCCTTATGGGCTATACATATGATTTGATGAAAATCTGATTTTATTCGTATCGTCAAGTCAAGCAAAGCTTTCACGGGATTATTCCGTAAAACATACTCACAGACACCGCATATCGTACATACTTGTTCGATATTTGGTAAATCAATACAATCATCGCAAGCTTGCTGAACAACGCAGAGATTTGGTATATGGATTTCAATACTCGGGTGATCAAGATACGGCGAATTTTGACGTGTTTCAAAATCGTAAAAGACGAATAAATTTTTCTTTTTTTCCGATTCGCTTTCTACGTTTTCTTTACCGAGTACAGGCGAGGACTTGGAACGGTCGGAAATTGGTTGAATATAACACAATTCATTCAAACCGTGATTTTTACGACATGTGACATACCATTTCTTCCCACACACATGCACAGCTCTAAAAGTATTGTAACGTTTTTGCATCTGAAACAAATTTTCACAACATCGCAAATCTTTTTGTTATTTTTTTTGTATGTCCCCGATTTTTTATGGTTAGTGTAACATTGATTACTATAAAAATTTCGATTACATTCATCACATTTTATTAAATTTACATTTCCTTAATCACACGGAGGTTTTACAAAACACGCAGAACAAATTGCTGTGCAGTTATGTTCATTAATAAATCGGTATCTTTTGTTACAATATTCACAAAAATATCTGTCTCGCGCAGCAGCGGATAAATTTAAAATTGTGATATAATGCCGTGTTCTTTTATCATATAAAATATTTATGACACCATACAATTCGGAATTTACATATTGACGACCGTTGAAAAAAGGGGGCTCACCGTTTCCAAGAGCAGTGCTATCAAAAACTACTATTGCTATTTAATGCTAAGAATAATATTGTTGAAATATTTCAATCTCGTGAACACCGCAACCATCTGCCGGGATCTCGACATTTGCTTTATTTATAAGCAAATTTGCCCGATTTTCTGCAACGCTCGTCTACCATCGCGAATATTTTTCCAAATTTCGCGCGTTTCTTCATTTGCAGATTTTTTCAACTCAATATGTGCTTCACCCACAACCAGTGCTCGAGGAAGACACATATTATCATTGTTGTGGATAGACACAATGGATCTCTGGCCCACGGTGTTAACTGTCAGCTTTTTACGTTTATTTCCAGCACTGATTGGCACATTAACAAATAACGGCGATAAAATGAAACTTTCATCTATGTGAAAATTTTCATTGATTTGGGCTAATCCGTTAATTAATCCCCATAAATCGTTATAATTAAAGTTACCTATAGGTCTTATTGACAAACCAGCTGCACCGCGTGCAAAATTCATACTTCGCATGCTTACACCTAACATATCATTTGCGCGTGCTAATGAAATTAAATACGCATGAATATCACGTATAGCTAATTCTAACCATACAATAGGATTAACATTTTCAGACGGTAAAACTATTTTCATTATCAGCTATCGACCATTTATTTCATAACGCTTTACAAACCGATCAAAGTCTTGAAAAATGATAAACCTTTCGCTGGGCGGTTGGATATCAAAATTATTATCTTCATTGTAATGCTCTTCTCCTTCATCATCATCTTTATTAATACTGTTCCTTACATCACCTTCATCACTATCATCATCATCATTATCATCATCATTATCATCGTTATTGTCAGAGTGGTTGAAAGCAGCTACAGCATTACTCTGTGTTTCATGACCCCTACCACCACTACCACCTCCTACTTGTACAGGATTTGCTTTAACAGAAGATAATGATAATACTGATGACAAATCCCCATCATAGTCCATACTTTCAGGCTCGCTCGAAATTATAGATGCCGATGAAGAGTTCGATATGAGGACAATGGAGGATGAGGAAGAAACATGGGAAAGAATAGAATTTTCATCATCTGAAATTTAATCAAGAATTTTTATTATTATATTTTATTAACATTTTTTTATTAATAATTTTTATTAACAATTTATCAGTAATTTTTATCATTATTTAATATTTTTATTATACTTTGAAAAGATATCAATAATAATTAGTCTTTAGGAGGTCCAGAAAAGCTTTCACTCATACGACGCAATATTTCTCCCAAGTCTGGTTCGTGGTATAAAATTGAGTTGGGATCAAATGCTAAATCAAAAACCCATCGCATTTCTTGAGCACGTCTAACATACATTATGCGCCGTACCTCTCGAGTTAAGTAGCTTGGGAGATCGTGAAAACTCTCACTTACCCTCCAAATGACTTTAAATATAAAATTTAAAGTCATTTTATATTTAACCTTTAGAGGGCCGGAGTTTTGAAAAATTTGAAAATCGAATTTTTCTAAAGGAATGTGGTCTAAGGTCCCTGAGTTAGAGCCAAACTAAGTTGCAATGTTGGTGAGTCAGACCCCTTACGCCTAGAGGCGTATTCCGGCCCTCTAAAGGTTAAAAAACAAATTACTAATAATGAAGTTAAATTAATATAAATTATTTTATTAAGAAAAATTATTAACTCATATTTATTAACAAGATGATCTTGTCGAATATTTTGATTGAATGAGTGTTGAGTCATTACACCGTCACTCACTTGTTGATACGAGTCTTCATCCTCGTCTTGTTCTCTCCAAAAAAAATTGTACAGCTGAGCAAATCTTGCATTCCATTCGTCTTTTTCGTTGGAATTTGCACTCGATTGGCTGTGGGTAGCAATTGTATTTTCGATTCGTTGCCATATTGTGTCCCGACTTATGTTATAGTGAGATAAAAAATCTTGAATCCTCCTTGCTATTCTATCAGCGTCATCTTGTTGCTGATTTTGCCGTTGTTGCTGTTGTTGCTGCTGCTCGCGATCTTGTTGCTCTCTCTCTCATCAATATTTTCATCATTAAGATCTTCAACTATATTATTTTCATGATGTAATTCTTGCTCGTTTTCCATTTTATTACCAGCTATATCTGGAGAGCTAACATTTTCATATTCATCAGGCTTTGTGTCAACATCTGAGCTTACATCTGTATCCGATATATATGGTGACGTATGCATTGATTCGTCATCATCATCATCATCATCATCATCATCATCACTATCTTGCAAAAGAATTTCTAATGCTGTAAAAATAAATAAAAAATTTTCTTTTTGTACAAATAATCTATTTTTGTAAAATATATGTTAAACAAATTTATAAAATTTTAATATGTTTGTTATTTATTAATATATTTATTATAACTGTAAATTATTTTTTACGGATTTTAATATAAAATATATTAAACACGCACTTATTACTATATATACGTTAAGAATAGGAGTTAAGAGAAAATCAGAGAGAACGTACATGAAAAACTTAATGATAGGAGAAAGACTAACCGTTCTCATACATCAAAGAGAAGGTAGTCTTTTCTCTTTCGTACTAACGATAGTCCCATATACTCTTTCTCTTTCTAACCTTACGCTACCTCATGATCTCACTCGATACTGTAATGAAAATGCGCCAAAGAATGAAAGTATACAAAATATAAAATTATAAATTTTATAACATAAAAATTGAATTAAAAAAAAATTTTTTATTTAGAACATTTTTATTGTTAAAATAAAAATTAATATCATTTTTAATTGTTCAGAATTTGTCAAAAATATTTTTCTTACGTCTTATGACATAAAGCTAATTTTATTCATTGTAGCATTTATATTCATGTATATGTCAAGATTATGAGTGAGCTCAAATGATTAGTACGACAGAACGTATAGTTTTCTCTTTTTTTTTTACTAAGTTTTAATACGTTCTCTCTCTTTTCTCCGTATACTTATCTCCTATTCTTAGCATATATATGATTATATTAAAACATGTAAAAAATATTTTATGATTAAATTATATTAACAACTAAAAATGTCTATTACGTTAATAAATAATAGTTTACAGAAATGATGGCAAATAAAAATTTATGTTATTAATAAATATCATTTTATGAATTATATTAATAAATAATATTTTATATTAAAAATTTATAAAAATGTTCAAGTGAATATTTTGACATTATTTGTTTATTAATATATAAAACTTCAATCATCATAAAGTAATAATAACAAGACAATATTGAATTTTAGTTCATTTATTAAAAATACTACAAACAGATTCAAACATAGTTAAAAAATTTATATTAATTTCAAATTTAGTATACTTTTTAAATCTTACACGTATACCCGTTTCATGTTTATGATGTGATAATGAGACGATGTATACATACAAAATCAGAGAGAAAGAGAGAGAGAAAGAGAGGTACAAGAGAAGAGAGATACGAGAAATACAAGTACGTGCTCTTAAAAGTTTATCTCTATCCTACTTATAGACGCCCAATATACTCTCTCTCTTAACTTATATATATATAGTAATACTAAGAGTAACGTTTTATATTCAGACACTTAAGGGCACAATAGTACATTGTGCAACAAGGGAGCAAAATAGGTGTTTGCCGACGAGTGCGAGTTTGGCGCTTGAGCGTAGCGAAAGCGACAAATCGCACAAGTCGACAAACACCTATATGCTCCCGCGTTGCACATACTATTTTCGCACACGAAGAGCGCTAAAAATATTATTTCTAATTTTATATAATATATGTTTTGACAACTCTTTAAAATAACTCGTTATACGTAGCTGTATATTTCATTTTAGACTTTTACGGTAGCAAATTTAAAGTAATCATCTTTGTTTGTTCAAGTATTTCTGTGGGCACTCCACTTTTACTATCACATTCTGATTCGTTATTCATTTTTTTAATATTCACATATTTAAAATACACACAAAACGTGAAATAAAAGAATTTCTTTAATGCGACGAGCAAGGTACGTCTGACACTGAACGAACGAATTAAAAGCAGCTATTAATATATGCAAACTTTTTCGTGGAATTTGTCCACCTTTAACTTTTAAGAATTTATGATTTGGGGTTGAGAACTTGGCTGATGTAATGAGCAATATAACTATTAAATTAATGATATTAAAAAAATACTAAATAGTTTGAAAACAGTTATATATTTATTATAATTTTTCTATTTCTTGCAATTCGGAGAATTTTGTAATTCGCAGAATTCACAATCCAAAGTAAAATATTTGACTGGCTATAAAGATAACGGGTTACAGTATTGAGTTACACATACTGGCTAGCGTATGAAAATATCGGGTTAGATTCTCGAGTCTTTTATAAGTTTGAATTCATTTTTCTCCCTAGGGAGGCAAAGAGGTATTTTGCTCCCTCACAACAGCTGGTCAAAATAGTATTTTGCGCTCTGAGTGCGAGAAAACACCTTTTCCCCCTGCTAGTAAAAAAGATATGTATTAATTAGATTTAATTAAATTCTTTGTAAATGGATTCAAATAATATTTGAAAGAAGACTAAAATACCTTTATTTTAAGCTTTTATAATCTCATTTTGCTTTAGCTGTAGTCCCATAATCATTCGATGAATTCTTGTTCTTATAATGGCTCCACCGTAAGATTTGAGCTGAACCGCTGGATGGATCTGACTTTTCCAAACTAATATAACTTCAGTATTAGCATCATTCTCGCGTGAATGAGGGAATTCCTGAAACACAAAAAATTTTTTACTTTTCAACAAAAAATATTAATTTAGTAAATAAATTTTTATTTTCTTACCTTATTTTTGGATTTTTTAACAACTTCTTCTCATTCGATTTCAAAACCCTCCATTCACGCGAAAATGATGCTAATACTAAAGTTAAATCAGTTTGGAAAAGTCAAATCCATCCAGCGGTTCTGCTCAAATCTTACGGGGCAACACCTAAAATTTTTAAAATTCAATATTTAAGAAAAACAGTTTTAAAGTTTTTAATTATTATATCTTAAAATTATCAATGCTATACTTATCTTTCATAAAATAATTCTTTCCTGGTATTTCTTATTTATATTAGCTAACAATATAAAAAAGATATACCAGACAAGAGAACCTTGTTATCGACTGGATAAAGCTAAAATGCAAAAAGATATGTTATTAAAATAATCAATAAAAATAATCTTTCTTATTATAAGATGTTTTGTCAGTACTCACCCTTATTCACCAATGAAACTATGTATTTGTTGTAAGAATCAACAAATACAGAGTTACTTGTTACTCTGATGGTTGTTAGAATCACTCGTACTAACCTTGAATCAGCTGGAAACTAAGAAATAATATTTAATATGGAGTAATCATTTTATATTTTATAATTCAAATTCAGAATTAAGAAATGAAATCTAGATTTAAAATTTATATTTTGATTAATATTAAAATTTATAAATATAATTTATATCCAAATATATAATAATAATTAGAATTATACACTTACATGAATTTAATATGCACCCGGTGTATAGAAATCCATCACACCTATTCGTACTTTTCTTTTCAGAGTATGTGCTTCTTTTGAATGAGACTAACTTGATCACTCTACATTGAATTATCTTCTATCATTCAAAGTCCTGACCCACTCGACAGATACATTTCCAAGTTCGATATTTAATTTCTCCAACATCTTGAGAAAGTTATATCAAGATCAGCACTATTTGGGGGAGTCGATTCAAGTTATTTTTTAACAGCTTCAGATGTAGAACCTTTTGCCACTTGTTCGTATGCTTTTGTTATTTAACAACTTATAGCACTGAAGTCTGACTGGGCAACTGGCTTTGATAAATCTATCAACTACAAAAACTAGACAAATTTGCAAGTCTATGGCCAAGTACACGAACAGCAAGAACATTATATCTGTTAACTTTATACGTATTGTCCATAGCACTTTCTCTCTTGTTACAGTTTACAGTTGCTTATTCATCACAAAAATCACAAATCATATTAATTTTGAATCCTCATCCTCAAAAAGAGGTTTCAATAAATTTCATCTTATGATGGCACACACTGCAACACAATTTTTCTAACATAAAAGATAGAACGTCGGTATCAACATTTCTATTTTTTGCCCTGGAACTTGAAAATTCTATTCTTTTCAGTTTAGAAAAAGAAGTAGAGGGTCTACTTCTCTTAGCTTCAGGAGAATTTTTTTCACTCTTACTAAGAAATTTCCTTGGCCTCTTTTTAGTTCTTCCCGTAGATCGTTGTTCATCTTGATGTTGGTTATGAAATCTGCCTCTGGTATCTCTTTCATTATTTGACATTTTTGAGGTTCGTATTCTTAATGTCAATTTAAGCTTTTCATACTTCAAATACACTTTCTATTTAGATAAATGTAGAATTTCAGGCGCACATAAAAAAATATGAAATAACTCGCGAACGTGTAATTTATTAAAAATTAGCAATTTTACGTAAATTAAACAACAAAACCTACTAATAATTTTTTAAATGCACTTTAAGTAAACAAACTTACTGCAAACTGACCAAACAATCAGCTGAGACTGACTGTCATGTAGCGAAATGATACGAGCAGAAAGCGCGAACGCGCGAAATTCAAATTGATAAAAAATTACACGAATAATTATGTGCCACTCGTTTCCTTACAAAATCAAAACGGAATAAAATATGCACGGATAGATGTATTAGCGAACTGCAAACCAAGAGGGGAGGTATACAGTCCGCCCATACTCATCGGCGAACAGCAATATATATGTTGACGTTTTGAATGCCAAAAGTTACTTATGAGCTGCGCACGCACGCTGCGCAAAACGCCAAAATTTGTTTTCCTGTCTCCCGTAAACTTGTAGTATACTGCGCCCTCACGCTTTGGCATACAGCATACAAAAGGATCTTTCAGTGTGGATGTAAAACTTTTTCGAACTTAAATCAAGATAAATATTTTGTTAAAATTAAAAAAACAAACTCTTTTTTTTCAATCAAACCTAAAAAAAATAGAAAAAAATTCAATTTAAAATAATTCTTAACATTTTTTTAATTTGTATAAATTATATCATTATAGACTTAATAAATAAAAACAAAATTAAATTTTATTAAAAAAACTTTTCGGAGATTAATTAATGATTTATGAATTATTGAATCAAGTAATAAAAAATTAAGTCCTCATAGTGTTTTAATAAAATTAGCTAAAATTTGAGAAAAATCTCAAAATAACAAAATTAACAAAAAAATCAATTAAAAGTTTATTCTACTAATTTCTTCATAGAAACGAAACTAAATGAGATAGGGTAAAAAACTTGTTGGAGCTTATTCTACAGTAAATTTTTTATAAAAAAAAGCAATAAACCCAAATTTGATGGTGGGACCGAAAAAAAGGTGTTTTGTGCCCTTAAGATATTTTTTGACAAAATTATGTACAAATAAAAATCCATTATATTAATAAATTAAATTTTTATTTATGTTTAAAAATATATAAATTTGCTATGAATTTAAATTTTTTAATAACAATATTGTTGATATTATAGATTTTTCTTTGAATTATTAAAAAAAGTATGACATTTAAAAAAAATAAAATTATTTTCAATATCAAAATTTAGATTAATGAAATTTAATAATAAATATTGAAAACAAACTTTTAAAAACAGATTAAAAATTTTAAATGGTCAAAATTTAATTTAAGAAAAGCGCATAGATAAAAGTATGAAAGTTAAAATTGTACGCCCTATGTATAAAGTAAGACCAATCTACAAAATCAATATTAATAAATTTTAATATTAATAAATATTAAAAATAAATTTAACACGTTCAAAATCTTATATATAAACAACAAAAAAGTTTAATGGAGGTAGATAGAAAAAAAGCCAGCCTTACAAGCTACATTTGTTTTCATAATGATGTCATAAAACCCTACAATAAAACTGTAAAGACCCGAGTAGAATGAGCCGTGATTTACGATAAGTACCCGACGTACGAGAAGCGCTCAGACTTTTTAATTTTCGTTTCTCTTTCACTTCATATTCTTAAGACACAAAAAATAATTTTTGTTGAATTAAATAAAAATTAAAATTTTTATTATGTTATCTTATTTAGAGCACCCATGTTCAATTCTCTAGAGCTAAAGCTCTCAAGAGAATCAAAATTCA
Organism: Anastatus disparis; assembly: GCA_017163975.1. Taxonomy (NCBI): domain Eukaryota; kingdom Metazoa; phylum Arthropoda; class Insecta; order Hymenoptera; family Eupelmidae; genus Anastatus; species Anastatus disparis. The sequence continues at coordinate 634,003 of JAFFSR010000334.1, read as the reverse complement.
GTTATTTTTTCGATAACTTCATTATTTTAGGAGATATCACGTGTCAAAGTTTTCGAATATCGAATTTAATTTTAAATGAAAATTATAGATCACCTACCTTTTTTTTTCTTCGTGCTCGATGACAATTTCTTGCAGAATTGCGACATTGGACTACCTTTTTTTCCTGATATATTCTACAATAATTTCATGAGCGTTTTGATTATATTTTATAAATTTTTTATAAAAATACGCAATTTTTCGCGGGCCACAAAATTGTAATAGAAACACCATTTCACGTTTTAGTCGAATGAAAACCATTCTATTAACACTACGCCGCCATATTAAATTACACCGTGTATTTATAAATGAATTACGCGGTCGTAAATGGCCCACAATTTTATATATTTGACGGCGCAACGCTGTATCAGCTGGAGATATCATGATTGATCTCATTTCGACTAATACAAAATTTATTAGAGGGCTGCCTTTTATACCTTTTAATAAAACAGAGTGGGAGAAAAAATTGTTAACATTGATGATTATTTTTTCATCATGCAGGGATCAATGTTACATGATATCATAAAGGTCCTAAGCAAATTTCAACAGGAAATTTACATATAGATAATTAAAATTATTTTATGTTAAAGATAAATTATTTCTTAGAATAATACGCTTTGTTTTAAATGATATGGTTTTACATTATTCCGCTAAAAGGAAATGTAAGGAAAAGCATTGAAAAATGTTTTTAAAATAGTTTGCAAAATGTAAAAAGATATTTTTATTTTACGCACAGTATTAATGTCATTTAATATTAGTATGGTGTTGCGTTTGTTTTTCATAAGCAGGATATTTACTAGATGATCGTTGAGAACTCTTATGCTTACGTACCGAAAAAATTCTAAGAATAATATGTCACAATTAGTTTTATAAAAATGAATATGATATCAAACTATAATGAATATGATTTCAAACAGGAAATTTATATTCTGATAAATAAAATTAATTTTACGCTCATCTTATATAACACAAATAATTTCTTCGAATAATTTTAGTTGTTTATTTTAATATTATTTTCGCTTTTGTAACGATAAAATATTAAACTTGAATTCTTTTACTCCAAGATCAGTCTTGTCTTATTATAACATCAACGCAAAGTAGTGTAGAAGTGAGTAGCTATGCTACAACAATATTCAGTGGCGTTCAAGATTTTATTGGGTTTCCGGAAAAAACCCAAGAGAGCGCCAAACAGCGCTTCAATGATTTCATGTCGTATTTTAATGGAATCATAGATGACATTAACACCCGTGAAATCGCTGCACAAATTGCCCGCATACGACCTACACTCGTACCGTGTGGGTATGAACGTGAGCCGCGGCGTGGGGTAGATGGGTACGGATATTGTCCGACCCATTTTTACCGTCAAGCCCATAATCAACGGGTGCGATGGTACTTTTGCCAATTATGTAACAGCTGGGTATGCCCTGACTGTAGAGGAGAATTTGCAACCGAATGAATTAAACTTTAATAAGAAAAAGTTACATGTATTTATAATTAGTGTAGGGTATAGTGTATATAAAGTAGTGATAAGCATTAAAACCAGTATATAGTGTTTAAGAGCATGACAGAGCTCGCTACCTTCTAAAATAATTCATTAATATTTTAATTCTAAGTTCACGAGTAAACGGTGCGTTAGATCGAGTTCTTTCATTACAGTCAGAAAATTTGTAATACTAAACTTGAGTGCGGACAACTTACAGAATTTACCAAAATACCATACATAAAAAGTTCTAAACAATTTTTCGAAATATAGTATTTTGAGGTTAGGTTTATCGAGTTTAATATCTCATTTCCATTCCAAGCTTATAGAAAAATAAAAAGTCCAAATGATTTATTTTAACAAAAATTATTGTATTAACATAGCTTTAGTGCGGACAAGTCATTACGATTGTTTAAATTACGAATTTAAAGAGGTATGAATAAAATAATAAAAGCAAAAATCGTGTCCAGCAGCTCCGACATCCCGTTGAGTACCGAGGATATATAAAAAAAAACAGTATCATTTTTCTATAAGAGGGTTGTCGATGTCATCATAAAAATCGTAAGTTTTTTATTTTTTTTGTTTTTTATTATTCGATAAAATTTGAGTAAATTATGTTTCTTTATAAAAAAATTAATTATTTACAAAAACAAACGATTTTGTTTACATAAAAAATTAATTGTGTACAAAAAACAAACAATTAAGCTGATTTTTCATTTATTTAAATAAACAATTAAATTAATGGGTTATTTATATAAAACAAACAATTAAAATAATACTTTGTTGTTATCTTAATTGTTTGTTTGTATAAATAAGTTGTTAACTTAATTGTTTGTTATATAAATAAGTCGTTAACTTAATTGTTTGTTTTGTAAACAATAGATAAGATTGTTTATGTAAACAAAGATAAGAATGGTAGGTATAGTGACGTCATTGTTATGACTCCCTATACCTAACTATATACTACTCGGAGTAAATCGAGGCTCATTGTAGATTATTTTAATTTTCAAATTCAAAAGTTTCTTATCTATCGAGTGCAAAGGATCTGGAAGAAATTCAATTATTTCGTAAAGCATCGATGCGACACTGTTTCGATCGATGTGTATCAGAATAACATCCATCAATCCGAAATACTTTGATGCACATCAAAGAAACAACGATTTAACCGAAATTTATCGCAAACAATCGAAAAAATTCTGATTTAATGAAAAAATATCGAATGCGAACGAAAAAGTTCCGATGTAATTGAAGTACATCGATGGTAATCGAAAAAATTCCGATTTCATTGAAGTACATCATGAGTGATCGAACAAACTCAGATCTGACCGAAACATATCGAAAACGATCGAAGAAACTGCGATCTAACTGAAGTATATTGAAAGCGATCGAAGAAACTCCGATCTGATCAAAATACATCGATCTCGATCGAAGTAACTCCGATCTCATCGAAATACTTTGATCGAGATAGACGTAACTCTGATCTAATCGGAATACTTCGATCTCGATCAAAGTTACTTTGATCTAACCGATGTAAATCGATGGTGATCGAAGTTAATAAAAGAATAGATACTTTTTTAAGGGGACATTCACTACAAAATTTAAAAATAATAATTTTTTTTTCTTTTTGAATTAAATAGTATACTATCTCTAATTTATACGTATATGTTCTTTTTTAAGCGCACTGTGTCATATACCAGGAAAAAAACAAAATTATAATTTTTTTATCATAATTTTCGTAAAAAATATACATAAGTATATTTTAGAGATAATATACTATTAATTTCAGGAAAACGAAATTATTATTTTCAAATTTTGTAGTAAGTTGTTCTCTTAAAAAAGTACTTATACTTCTATCAACTTCGATCACCATCGATTTAAATCAGTTAGATCGAAGTTACTTTGATCGAGATCGAAGTATATTAATTAGATCAGAGTTACTTTGATCGAGATCGAAGTATTTCGATTAGATCCGAGTTACTTCGGATTAATGGATGTTATTTTGATACACATCGATCGATACAGTGTCGCATCGATGCTCTACAAAATAATTAAATTTCTTCCTGATCCTTTGCACTCGATAGATAAGAAACTTTTGAATTAGAAAATTAAAATAACATCTACAATGAGCCTCGATTTACTCCGATTCGATGAATATACTATGGGATAATTTGGACTCTTGCAAATTCCTTGTAAGCAATAGATAAATAACTTAATTACCATGTTTGATGGAAATAATATGTATTTAAATTACAATCTTAACTATGAAATCCATGTAGAACGTATAGGATTATTTTTGGTTCTTTCCTTTTAAAATCATTAAAACTTACAACCTTTTATATTTCTTTTATAAAATTACAAAACTTATGGAATTTAGAACATTGAATATTACAATCTTAAACAATAATATATTACATTTCAAATATAATTTAAATAGTAATGAATATAGATATGAAATTAATATTTTTCTTTCATGGTATAGTATAAATGTTGGCTATAAATTATTTACAGTAACTTAAATTTAATCAAAACTTTTTTTTAAATTGAGATTGTTCATACTTTATGATTAAAACAAATGCAGATGCGCTGCAGAACAAGATATCAAAACTGGATAAAACAACGATGGAACAATCATGCAAAAGGAATAATACAATATAATACGAATTCTGTTGTGTGAGATTATTTCATTAATTTTAATTAAATCATAAAATATATATTTTTCAGAATTTTAGTATAAAATCTAATCTTTCATTCAGATTTTTATTTAAAAAATTTTTATACTTAATTTGATCAGTTACCTGTAAATTATGGGTACCGCATAAATACAAGGTCTTTTTTGAAGTTTGATGCTTGCCTATTGATATGACTAACATCAATTATGCACGTTCCAGGCAACAGATGAAAGGTAATAAGTCGATCAGCCAGAAACGCATGTTATTGTTTAAAATTTTTTTATAAAAACTTTGGTGACTGCATTAGCACTAAGTTTTTTTATAAAAATATTTGAATTTAGATATTTTTTATGATATATACATTTTGAATTCTCAAATATATTTTTATGTATTATGTATTATGCCAATTTAATGCATACAAATATTAAGTTTTGAGATAAAAAAGTTTTATGAAAAAATCTCTACTCATTTCAGATTTTTAAAATAATTTGCTATACATTTCTGATGAAATCAATAGCAAATTAAGTTAATAAAAATTATTCATAGTATGAAAATGAATCTCCTTTTATTTATGAAGTACTTTGGAGCTTATAAACGTATTAAAATAAGGCATAAACATTCCTAATCTTTATTGAATTCATAAAATATATTTAAAATATAAAATTATGTTAAGTTGATAAAAAGCTATTAAAAATTTTACATGAAATATTGAAAAATTTAACTTTGTTTCTAAAATATATGATATAAAATTTTTTAATTGTTACAAATTTTATAATAGAAATAAAAGATTAAATGAAATTTTAAATATTTTTATACAATTTTAAATGATGTGCTGATAAATATTATTTTATTTTGGAGCTATGAAAGAATTAACGAATACTAAAATAATTAATATGACTTTTGCAAATCGTTGCGGGATTCATGAAAAGAGGTTTGAATGGAAATCACATGAAATATTATTTATATATTCGATGATAAGACGAGCCTTTTTTTATTTTCAACACTATAGACCTCGTAAGTATATTAAAACTATTGCCACTCTCGCAATTATTCAATTTTATTTGCAGTATATCGTACTGTTCGATATTACTGGGAAGTGTCCAACTTCTTAGCAGTTACTTACACTCAATTCTCGCTATTACGAGCAACTCGAGAATAATTTCTCTCGCTATTACGAGCGTGAGAGGGACCCCCACCACTGAATCCTACTGAATTCAGGTACAAAATAGATTGAGTGGAAGGGGAAGAAGAGGAGGTATTACTCTAAAAATATACAGAGTAGTAGGAAAAGAAGGGGAGGAATTTTGGTGGCTATAGCGAGACAAAAATGCTTGTTATATCGAACGCTCGTTATAGCGAAGCTCGTAATAGCGAGAATCCAGTGTACTCTTTTTCTTAAAAAAAATTCTCACTATACAAGCACTAAAAGTTTGAAATCATTGTTTTATATTTTCTGGTGATCATTTTTCTGCATACAAGTTGTACAAATATGTATGTTGCATGTTTTACAGAAGATGTATGTACTGATGGGACAGAATGAACACTTTTACATTTTGTCATGTCTGAGGACCCCATGGTGTTGCCTTTGAGATGATTTTTATTTTTCAAGATAATGCTTTAAAATAGCCATCATGAAGTCTAATGCACTAAATTTTTTTTTCGCCTTTCTGGACATAATTCGAAATCACTAGTATATTTGCAATAGCTGATTGAATTAGTCTATTGAAAACAATCCATGTCCATTTCTTTGATCGTATATATGGTATAGCGATAATTACAACGGCCATCATATACATCTACTCCACCCATAAACTTATTATAAATTTGAAATGTATTTGGGAAGCTTCTGTTTACTTTTTTTTTCTTTGCTTCTTCTTTTAGACGCAAATAAGGGTGACACTCCAGTAGCAGTAGAAACCATCGATACTTCTTTTGAATCAATAAAAGTAATATAATTTATTCCACTATCTTTCTCGTCTATAACAGCGAACGTACCTCTAGGAGATTTCTTTAGAATAACATTTTTTTCCTCTACTCTATTGTTTTGTTACGGTCTAAGTCCATTATTTGTTGCAAAAAGGCGTTAAAACTTGATAAAAAGCTTTTGACTCCATTTGCTATTCCTTATGGCTTACTCTTCAAAGCCTAATAGATTTTACTCTAGAAGTTTCTACTCACGCGTATGGATATAAATATTCATGAAAGAGTATCAATTTTGTTTATTTATTGAGTAAATATTTGATTAACGTCTCGATCGATCTATTTAGTTAAAAATAATTTCTATTATTTTTTTTTATTTCATTTAAAATTTTAATATTATTTAAAATTTTGTATTAAATTTTGCGCTGCGTGTTCGATTAGCGACGGTGACCTTTGGAGAGCCCGCAAGTAAGGTCTGCTCGTCCGGGAGCTTTTCCGTTTTTTATAAGGGGTAAGAGGACCCTAACGACCTGAAAACCCACTTGGGATTTTGGTAACCGATTTTCAGCGCACCCACTAAGGATACTGTGCCTCTTAATATTATTAATTAAATTTTTTTTAACTCATGTTTTTACATGTGATTACTTACATATGTCTATTTTTATTGTATTATTATTAAAATTTCTATACTGAAGATAGGAATGGTGAAATCATGAAAGATATTTTTGTGTTCTATTTATTTTTAAACATATATATATATATATATATATATATATATATATATATATATATATATATATATATATATTGTATTTTATTTGAATGAATAAAAAAAGTGAATATGAAAAATGTTTAAGAATGAATTTTGAATGAATAAAATAATATTAAATAAAAATAACAAAAGAAAAATAAAATAAAAAAAGGTAAGCATTATATGTATATTGAATTTAAAAATGGGGTTAAAAGAAGTGTTTTAATGAAATCACTATACAATAAATGAATAAAATAGAGGATATAGTAAAAATAATATATATGGGGCATTCTCTGTCAACGCGACACCCCCTCTGCCCAGAACAATTTTGATCCAAATTAGGTCTACCTGGGCTCAAATGAAAGCTCTTGACTTCTACTTTCGAACGCCGTCTGGCGATTCTGAAAATTCAAAATAGCGGATCTAATATGGCGGCTGAAAGTCTTGGAATGATGGAAAAACAAGTTTTTCTTCACTCTAATAGCGAGTCCGATACGAAAATTGTTATTTCTTGCCACTAATATGAAGTTAGCGACATATTTTCTTACTACTACCGTTCAAAGCGAGAAGTTAAAATTATATTTCAAGGTCATTTTGAAGGTCAAAAGTTATTTTCTGGATTTTCGAACTAGTATTCCACAAAACTAGTAGAAAACTTGATTAAGATCATAATTAGACTTGACCTTGGATCATTTTTCAAGGTCATGATTTCTGACTCTGCATAATTAATGTTTTGTTGAACGTAACCTCCTATGAGACATTTGTTCCTTTGTGCATATCGTGGGACCAACGAACTAAAAATTTCATGTATAAAATCCTTAAAGAAGATAAAATTCCACAATAGAACTATCAAGTAGTTTTAGCATAACCCATTCTGAACCACGTGGAGGTACTACTTCTCTCAGAACATAAAAAAAATTAAAAAAAAAGAGGATAAAAAATAGAAAAACTTGAATATTATAGAAAAAATTCAGTATATTTTCCCATTGAAAATTAAAGTAGAACAGATACAGACTTAGCAGTATTCGAGTACCTTTTCATGATAACTTTTCCGTCACTTGATAATTGAAAAGAATGATGTTTAAGAATCTGTGGGACAGGAAATGCATCTTGAAACCTACGATTGAATTTCCTTTTGAATTTATCATGTTCAGTCTGCGTAAAATAAAAAATCCTTATATTTTCAAAATGATTTTTAGCCCACTTCACAAGAGATGTGTGCGTCAGAATAGCATCTTTCGGTTTCGCCTTCAAGCTAGCTCTATAAGCTTCTCTTTTAAATATTGCACCAAGACCATCATAACAGCTTTTACCATGAGCAGTGGCGCAAAAATTCCACTCTGCCTCAATACCAAAATCCTTCTCATGATGAATAAGATTTGCTATCTGAAAGCGGTTCTTGAAATGCTGTTTTGCTCCATACGTTACGTAAATAATCTTTTTAAGTATTTTTACTTTTGTCTTGATTTCTGGAATCAATAAATTCTGAATAGTATAGACAGAAGAAGTGTCATGCTTCAAACTATTCGACAAGAATACACAACTTTCATGCTTCAGCTCTGAATCTTCTTTATAATAGTAAATAGCTGGAAAAACAGTGCACTGGTCATTATTAAAATGGAAGGCTTGAGATGCATCTTGAACTGCAAAAGAGTAATTCTCAGAATAGTCGAACATTACAAGAACTTCTCCATTGCCTAGATTACTTTTTGTTTGAGCAATGAAAATACCTTGTTGTTTGGCAATATATGAGTGGGGTTTGAGTATCGCCAATTTGGCATATAATTCATCAACAAATTCTTCAACTGGTAGAGTTAAATTTTGCAAAGTTGATCTATCCGTTCCTGACCACGCACAGTACTCAATTTGTGAGATATTAGCTTCATCCAATATTTCAAGTAAACGAGACCTAAGATTTTCAGAACCAGGGCACTTCGAACATTCATCCAAGTGACAGTCAGGTGTAGGATTCTTACACATAATTTGCTGTAAACAATCTTTATAACTACAAATGGGTTCTTCTTGATTATTCGTGAGCTTCTGAATATCGATTGCATCCAACATCAATTTACAATTTTGATGAATGGTGCAAACGCAGACGCTATGCGTTCCTCTAGCACCAGCAAGAACACAATGTTTTGGTCGTAATTTCGCGAAAGTACTGAATCCTACTTGCACTGTTGGTTCTGCTATCTTGAATAATTCGTAAAGTTCTCGTAAATTGAAATATAGAAGACGTTTCTGCACCTGAGTCCGCTTTCCATCAATAATAACAGAGACAGTATCTTTTCGACCCGGCATCATCCGACTGTGCACATCGTTATTATAACATTCAACAATGAGTTCTATTACTGTCTTTGACAAAGTTTTACCATGTTAAGCCGTTGTTGTAGCTAAAATACCTCCATCGGCTTTGAGTTTTTTCGACTTTCTTACTAAATGTCTTGATGTATTGAATTCACGGGAAATTCGACTAATATTCCAAGTTGATGGGGCGATTGTAAGTATACTTAGTTTCAAAGGGTCAGAAACTGCTAAACTAGAAAACTTTTCTTTTAATTCTGAAAACATGTCTTCCAATTCGATTTCTCTAGCTGATCGTGTAGCTTCTTGAACAGATTTATCAATACCAGTATTTTCTGATGTCGTTTCTATATCCATGTTTTCATATTCGTTGTTGCCTTTGTTATCTCTTGTACCAATAGATGAAATGGGAGATCCACATAACTTTCTACACTTACTACAAATTTTTGAATTATCTGGCAAATCTGGAAATCTTCGTTTTAAGTTGTTCGACAACAAGCGTAGATCATTACCTATGTGACCCTTACCATTGAGAGGGTTGATACAGCGATCGGACCGTGCTACAGTAGACATATTCAATCCATCTAAGTAAGTGATAATACTCGAATATAATAACGTAGGACTGTTAGAACAGGTGTTGTGAAAAATGTCTTCGAATTAATTTGAATCCTCTCGAAAAATGTGTTCGTATGATTCTCAAAGAATGAATATAAGTAAATAACTACGAATAGTCCAATGAAAAAAGCTGTGGAATAACAGACTCACACGATATAACTCAAATTCACTCTATCACTGAAAAAAGTTTGGAGGAGAAGAGAAACGAAAAATAAGACTTCAAACGTACTAAATTTTTAGAGCAGTAGTAGTACTAAATTTTGATCCGTAGCAGCCGTAAATCGATGGGAACTATATGTACGAAACGTTTAGGAAAGATAATGCACGAAATATAGAACCACAGATACACCAAACAGTTAGAGTAGCAGCCGCACTAAACTTTTAGAGAAGCATCGGTACTTAAGGAGTTTCGAAAGAGGAATAAAAAATGTTAGAGAGATTCCAGAAATGTTCCATTGTAAAGTTTAATTACAGGGTTATCAAAAAGTATGGAACCCCCGTATTTTCCCAGAAACGATATTTTTTCAAAAAACTAAGGTCATACCGTAAGTAATTTTCAACGAGAAATTGTCTGATGACCTCGAATCTGACCTTGTCGTTGACCTTCAAGGTCAATTCAAAAATTGCAAAATTCAAATTTTGCAATTTTAGATCGCATTGTATACGTGTATAGTCACACGGTCTTACACCAACTATAGCATTCACGGCGTCACGTCAGTTTTTTTCTCTCAGTGCGTATACTACACGATTTTTGTGCAGGAGGAGCACCAAATCAAAAAGCAGTAGCAGCACAAATGTGTTGTACCATTGCCACACTTTTTAGTGCTTCTTCTGCCCTAAACTTTTGTACAGGTGAAGAACGATGAAATAGATTAAATGCGGAACAATTTTAGTGCAACATTTGCTCTAAAATGGGAGAGTAAAGGACTTAATATTTAGTTATGAAACAATTCTTGCATTTGGTGCTGATACTCTAGGCTAACCTGTTTCTTCTTCACCAAACTTTTTTCAGTGATTCTGAAATGTTTCAAAGTGTGGATATAACCACAGTTTTTCTGTTACTGTTCCGAATTAGAACCGATTGATAGCATGAATGAAAGAAGTATAACTGCGAAAGAATCGGTTTATTAAAATTAAAACTCACCATGAAAATGACCTTGAAAAATGATCCAAGGTCAAGTCTAATTATGATCTTAATCAAGTTTTCTACTAGTTTTGTGGAATACTAGTTCGAAAATCCAGAAAATAACTTTTGACCTTCAAAATGACCTTGAAATATAATTTTAACTTCTCGCTTTGAACGGTAGTAGTAAGAAAATATGTCGCTAACTTCATATTAGTGGCAAGAAATAACAATTTTCGTATCAGATTCGCTATTAGAGTGAAGAAAAACTTGTTTTTCCATCATTCCAAGACTTTCAGCCGCCATATTGGATCCGCCATTTTGAATTTTCAGAATCGCCAGACGGCGTTCGAAAGTAGAAGTCAAGAGCTTTCATTTGAGCCCAGGTAGACCTAATTTGGATCAAAATTGTTCTGGGCAGAGGGGGTGTCGCGTTGACAGAGAATGCCCCATATATTTTATTATTATAAAATAAAATGAGTTTAGAAGAGATAATAATATCTTTTAATTAAATAGCAATAATAAAAAAATAATTTTAAAGAAAAAGGTATATGAGATAATATGTAAAATACAAGACAACATTCAATAAAAATATAAATGATCTTGGTTACCAAAATATTTTTGCACTTAATGTTTTGTAATAAATTTCTATTGTGAATATTTTATTTTATATTGAAAAAAATCACAAGTATTTATTTATAATTTTCATAAAAAAAATTAAGTTTTTAATAGAAAATTTTTTTTTATTTGGAATAAAACTTAGGAAAAATAATAACTTAATTTTTCAAGTTCCTTTTTCCAGATGGGACGTACCAGAGAGAGAGAGAGAGAGGGAGAGAGAGAGAGAGAGAGAGAGAGAGAGAGAGAGAGAGAGAGAGAGAGAGAGAGAGAGAGAGAGAGAGAGAGAGAGAGAGAGAGAGAGAGAGAGAGAGGAGGGAGGGAGGGAGGGAGGGGAGGGATGCAGGGAGGGAGGGAGGCAGGGGAGGGAGGGAGGGAGAGAGAGAGAGAGAGAGAGAGAGAGATTTTGTTTATTTTATGTACAGTATGTTGTACAATTTTCATAATACAGTACATACATTAGATTATAATTTTAATATATAATAATGAGCAAAAATAAAAAGCTCTGAAACAGTGATAAATTTTAAATACAGTTGACAAAATTAATATAACAAGATAATATAATAAGAGCCAATAATTTTGGCCTTAGTCTTACTGACATTTAACTTAAGGTGATTTCTAGTAGCCCAATCAGAGATAACATCAGCATGAGCGCTCATAATGGCTGTGAAAACGTTCAATTTATCAAAAGGAAAATGGACATATACCTGCAGATCATCAGCATATATTAGGTATTATATGCCAGAATAGAAATCATTAGCAACATCATTTATATAAATTGAAAATAACAACGGCCCCAGTACAGATCCTTGAGGAATTCCTGTATTAAGAGTAAGATGATTAGATGTGTTACCATCCTCATCAATAACAGCCTGTCGTCGACCTGAAAGATAAGAGGCAAACCATCTGATAACTGTGATAGAGACATCAAGTGAAGACATTTTTTTAAGAAGAATAGCATAGCTCACAGTATCAAATGCCTTACTGAAATCGAATAGTAAGAGCATGATGATATAGCGTCCATCCATATTAAGCCTGATATTATCCGTTAACCTTAACAAGGCTGTCTGAGTACTATGCCCAACCCTAAAACCAGCCTGCCGCGGATCCAACAGCTGTCTAGTAGCCAAGTATTCATGCGATAGCTGATAAACAAGGCGCTCGAGTACCTATATAGATAAAAAGGACAATAGAGAAATAGGGTGAATATCACTCATAGATTGTGGAGGAGAAACCTTATTGATAGTCTTATCTAGAGACACTTTCCAACATGTTGGAAAAAGACCCTCCTTTAGTGAATCGTTGAAGATTCGACGTAAGAATTGTTCAATCACAGGGAACGCAGAATTTATAAATGATTGAGGAATGGCATCCGGACCTCTAGCCTGCAAAGAGAAACTGCGCACAGCCAGACCAACCTGAAACAAAGATACCTCAGAAAACTTAAACATAGGTTTATACGGTTCATCTTCAGTTAAAGAGTTCAAATAATCAGAGATTGATGTAACTGATCGATCAGATGCTACACTGGAAAAGTAACGATTAAGTTCATCCACAGAGAAGGAGTGACAAGAAGTATTAGCACTAGAGCGAATACCGAGATTCCTCAACTCCTTCCAGATTTGTTTAGAATCAGTGAGCCCAGAGAGTCTATCATAATAATAAAAGAGTTTGGAAGGCTCAATGCTCTCATGGGCACGATCACGTGCAGCGCTATAGCTGAGTAAGTCGAAGTGAAGTCGTGAGCGTTTGTAGCGCCTATAAAGCCTATTTCTTTCGTAAACCAAGCCACGATGCTCTGCAGTAATCCATGGACGACGATTTACACCCTGTCGAACCTTTTTGATAGGCACAAATAGGGCAATTGCTCCATTTAAACGGCCATAAAGGCAGTCAAGTCGAGTCTCAAGAGAGGAATCACCGCTACAGATAGAGCAACTCAGTGAGCTAAAATAGTCGAGCAACCTGGCATCATCAACATCCTTATAGTCTCGATAGGAGAAATCATTAAGTACAGGCTTAGAGAGAGAGAGGACTTAACAGTGGCTGCAATAAGATTATGTCCATGTATAAACGGTACATTGGTCTTCCAATAGTCAAGTAAGGAATCACTTGCATCTACAAGGCATAAGTCAAGCCAAGTATCAGATGTGTCAGTATGATGAGTTGCACCATAAGACACAGAGAAGAGTGCATTTTCCCTAATTAGACCCTTCAGAAAGACAGAGTCGTCAAAATCAATAGAAAGGTTAGTATTGAAATCGCCTAAGATGATTTTTGTACTATAATTTTGCTATGAGATGTCAAATCTGGTATGAAATCAGTTCCAGCAGAAATGGTACATGAGGTGGCCTGTAGACTACGCCAATAAAAATAGGAGAAACCACATCAGGAGATTTAACCTCACAAAAGAGATATTCAGGTAAACCTGGCTTGCCACACCAGCTACCATTCGAAGAACACAGGCGTATGGAATCTAAAGAGCAATGACCATATAGAGCAACACCACCACCTCTAGTATTACGATCTTGCCTGAAAAGCACATAGTCATCCAGAGCAATTAGAGAGTCACAGAAAATCTGACCCAGTTTTGTCTCTGTCACAGCTATTATATGAAAATAGGAGCGAGAAGCCAAGAATAGTCTTACCATTTCAATATGGGCACGAATAGAGTTAGCATTAAAATGACAAACCCTAAGACCGTCCTTAATAGTGAAGTGTTTTGTAATGGCAGATGAAACAGAATTGTTAGTAGATAATAGAGAATTAGTCAGGACGGGAGAAGAGTATGGACTTACCATAGTATCGCTAATCAACCTGTCTTCTTGTTGTCGGAGAATGTTATCCTTGCTAAAAAAAGCTTCAAGGTCAGCATCAGTAGCAATGCGTACAGGCACATTATCCCTCCTCCTTCTTACGTATATCACGCCATTTCGTACAAATGTAATAAAGTCATACTTTTTATCCTTGGCCTTTTCTAGGACACGCAGCTTCAACTGATGTAATGAAGCAGGCAAGTACTCGTTAATGTTGATCACAAATGGTGTTAGAGACTCAGCAGTCTTGATGTCGGGCGGCAGATGATCATTTATTTTAAAGAAACCAGTTTTTCAAATTTAACCTTAGTGCCAATAACAGCACGAGCTAATGAGGTACTCTTCATAGTGACAAGCAAGGGTACAGTAGACGGACGATCCTGCTGCTGCGGAGATGTAGTAGTTGAGGAGGCAGACACTGATGCTTCAGCATCTGTAGTTGAAACAGCGGCAACAGATCTGTTTGCAGCCAAAGAGTGCCTGAGAGGTCGAACTGATGTTATATCAACAAGAGAGAACCCTGAGTCAAGTGTAGTAAGTACAGCAAAGACAGCAGGCCTCAGATCTTTCAATTCTTCAGGCACAAACCTTCCAATTACGAGGTCTGAGGATCTCTCGATACGCACTTGTTGTGCAGCCAAGGCCTCTTATTGTCGTGACAAAGACCTGTTGGCTTTATCCAACTCCTGAAGCTTAACAGATAAAGGCTTAGTTGAAGAAATGTCAAAAGATGCGGCAAGCAAGTTATCCACCTTCATCTTCAGCTCCTGCTCAGCCCAGCCTCATTATTGCTGAAACGCTCCTCGATCGTTACATTAATGTGACTCAAGCGCTGAGAACCTGCCATCAAGAGCAGTGAGCTGAGATTCAATAGAAGTCATCTTGGCATCCATAGAATCTAGCTTATCTAGCTTATTAATTTTCTCCAAAATTGAAGACAGAATATCACTTGTCGGCATAGGTGGTGATGGTGATGGCGTTCTTGATATAGCTGGCGAAAGTGTTGCATTAAGCGTAGAGGAGAGCGAGCCAGATCGCGGCCAAAAAAAATCAGGATTGGCAGCCGCCAAACACGAGGAGCATAATAATTATAGATTTATTATCCTGGTCTCTAACAGCTGTGAATTAAGTTCAGGAGCTATGAAAAGTCTTATCACAGCTACCACAAACCTTAGGCTTAGATGTGTGAGAAAAAGCCCTTAAACAGAAACTGCAGTGTGTTGATGGCGACATAGTTTATGGAGTGTAACAGAAAACAAGAAAGTAAGAGTGTAAAAGCTTCTTAATAAGTAAATCAAATTACTATTAAGAAAGAAAAAAATATAGAAAAAAATATAATAAGTGGTAATAAATAGTAAGTGGCCAAACAACTTGATAATAAATTAATTTATGTGATGAAGTTGTTAAATATTAGTTTTTAAAGTAAAATGAGATAACTGGTTAATAGTGGATAAACACCTTGGATTATTATAGATAATGCGAAGAATTAGGAAAGTTAAGTAATGAATTAAGCAAGTAAGGTAAGTGGAAAAACAGCGTAATATCAAGTTTGAAATTCGCGCGACTTAATAATTAAAGATAGTAAGTAAGTAGTGGAAAACCGCCTTAATTGTAAATTGTCGTCGATAAGAGTTATCCACCAAGTGAAAAACTAGTGAGAAAGAAGTGCAATAGATGGAGTCAAGTGAATCGAGGTCGTAGAATTTCACTACAGAGAAATCGGCGCCAAAAAAGTTGAGGTTATGTTACACTTTAGAATTAAAGAATAATCAAAAATGCACTTAACACCAATCGCAACACTGCACCACACACCACCAAGTTAGCCGGGAAAAAAACTGCAAAAAAACAACAGCAGAATAACAGCAGGATCGTTACGCAACAGCAGCAGCAGCAAGAAAACGTAGCCAGAGAAACGCATCAACAGCAGTGCAGCAACAAGGAAATCGTTCAGAGTCCAAAAAATGCAGCAGTACACTGAAAAAAAAGCCGAATACACACGCTGTGAAGTCGATTGTTGTGAATGATTTGGACAACATTCGCAGCTATAATAACGGAAAATCGCAATATAAGAGTGCGTAACAATATCGCAGCTAATCATTTCAACTTTCTGTATAAAAGATTACATTGATCGGAGCAGACCGCTGGAACTGAGCTGCGTTGTAGCTCACTACGGCTCTCCGTAGTCTACGGCACAGAAAGTTGAATCCAAGCCCAGCGACTAAACTGCTTTGTCGCTCGCTACGGCTCTCCGTAGTCTACGGCACAGAAAGCTGAATCCGAACACAGCGATTTATTGCGTGGTCACTCGCTTTGAATGCTGATCTCAAGCATTGCGACAACGCTTTGAACACGCTTGCTTGATTAATAAATAACACTAAAAAAATGATTATTTTTACTTCCTTTTATATTTTATTTTAATGTTCATGTAATTATATGAATTCATAATTTTGAAAAAAACTATTTTTAAAAATTTATAATTCATAAGTACAGTTATTAATGCTCTAATATCTTTGATTACTTTTTTTTATTTTTAGATTTATTAGGAAATATTTAAAGTTAAATAGTTAAAAAACTATACTAATAAATCTATTAACAAATCTAAAAATAAAACAAATAAAAAATTAAGAAAGAAAATAACTTTTTTTAACAAACAATTTATGTGATTATGGATAGTAACATTTATGAAGTTATTACTAAACATTAGATTACCTTAATTATTTTGTTCTAAATTTTATACGCAAGTTGTATTCACTTGCCGTAAAAGGGAAAATATTTACAGATGATTTTTATGCCATTTTAAATTCTTAATTAATTTAGGTACATAATAAATAATTAATAAATATTTCCAAGTAAAAAATACTCAAAACATGGTAGAACTAAGATTTATTGGTAATATCGTCACTACATATTTACACATGATATCTGATAAAAATGTATTTGTACGTTTTCTTCAAAACAAAGTGCGCTTGAAGAAAGAAAATCTTATGATTGATTAAAAACGACTGTTTTAAATACTTTTCCGCAAATTCAGGTGTTTTTAGAAATTTTCTTCGTTATCGCTGAAATTTATTCGTTCTTCATAGAAAAAATATTAAGTCAAGTCATTAAATATCAAATGAACTTAGGCAGTTTTTGTGTATATTCAATAGTGATTTTTCACCTAACAGGTAAGTTAAAAAGTCTACATATTGTAATTTTAAAAAATTTAATTATATTCTACATGTTATTTTCAACAAAAATAGTTCTATTTAGTTTTTAGAATAGTTTAATACTTTTTAATGGAAAATTTATTGAAACTTTAATTTAACGAAAAAATTTGAGTAAATAAAAATATTCCATTACTTTGAATTTTTAACCACAAAAATTTTTATTTTTATTTTGGAAACCAAATGGAACATATTTCCAGACTTATTGATTTTTATTATTTAGTCGTGTAAATTGATGTGAAATTTTTCGTATGTATAAATATTTATATATATATATATATATATATATATATATATATATATGTATACAAGCTCTACGGATTTAATGTTATAACTAAAAGTATTATTTTATTAAAATTCCATAAAATGGGATAAAATAATATGTGAACAAAAATAATTTTAAATAAATTTCAAAGATATATTGGTACATCTTTAAAAGTTTAAACTTTAAATATCACTTTTTTCAAACACTTTTTAAACGGTGACTATTCTATTACGTTAAAAAATACACAACTGTTTGCGAATAAATTATTTTTTTTTGAAACTGAAACAAATTTCACTTTTTTAAAAGCTATATTGCACGGTACCTTGAAAATTTCATTAATAGTATCAAATCTTTTCGAAAAATGATATGAATGATTTTTGCATAAATAGTATGGAAAAACGCTGCCAAATGCTTTGGTGGAATGCTTTCTCATAGAGCTCTTTGAGTTTCATTAATTCTTTATATTTATTTAAATGTGATTTTAATATTGAAAAATTATCTATTATTAATATTTACTCATATTGTACTCTATAAATTTCGAACATATATGCTAGCTGTTTGCTTTTTCAAAATTTATAATTTATTTTAAATCATCAAGTAATACACAAAAATTTGTTTTATTGAAAAAATGATATAATGATATAATAAAAAGGATGATGACAACAGAATTTCTAATCTTTATAAAATGCAATCATATTTATATATAAATACAGTTCATGTTTATGGCTCTATAAAAAAACTACTCTATGAATACCAATTTTCAATAGCTTCCCGTCTATTTATACAAAAACATAAATGGTATACAAAATTTGAAGCAAATCCATCGAGTAATTTTCGAGATCTAACTGGTTAAATAAATAACATTTTCTTTTCAAAATTTCTCCTTCAAAATTTTAAAAATGTTCTAAAATTAAAACTCCGCCATGAAAATCAATTTTTTCAAATTTTCCTTCTTTTGGCAGTCGCAAATAATTTCCCTGCAATTTTTAGAACAAATCTATCGAGTACTTTACGTAGAATAAAAAAAAAATAAGAAAAGAAGAATCGAAATTTTTTTTTTTAATCTTTAAAATTCTCTAAAATTGTAACCACGCTAAGAAAATTAGTTTTCAAAATCTTATTTTTTTCAGACAGTAGCAAATTAATTGTATAAAAGTTTTGGAGAGAATTTATAGTAATACGCAAAATAGAAAATAAATGAAAAATAAAAATTAAAAAAAAAATTTTTTAAAGTGCTCTAAAATTAAAACTGCGCTGAGAAAATTAGTTTTGCAAAGCTTGTTTTCTTCAGACAGTAGCGAATAAATTGCATACAAATTTTGAAGCAAATCAATCAAATGGTTTTCGTAAAATAGAAAAAAATTAAAAATAAAAATTAAAAAAAAAATTTTCAAAATGCTCTAAAATTAAAAGTGCGCTAAGAAAATTAGTTTACAAAATTTTTTATACTTTTGGCAGTCGAAATTAAGTTCCATACAAATTTTCGAACAAATTCTTCGAGTAGTTTACGTAAAATACAAAAAAAATGAAAAATCGGAATTTTTTTAAAATTCTTAAAATGATTTTTAAAAAAAACTACGCTAAGAAAATTAGTTTACAAAATTTTTTATACTTTTGGCAGTCGAAATTAAGTTCCATACAAATTTTCGAACAAATTCTTCGAGTAGTTTACGTAAAATACAAAAAAAATGGAAAATCGGAATTTTTTTAAAATTCTTAAAATGATTTTTAAAAAAAACTACGCTAAGGAAATCAATTCTCAATAGCTTCCACACCAGTTCATCAAAAAATTGAATTGTATGGAAAATTTGAAGTTAATCCATCGAGTAGTTTTTAAGATTTTATTGGCTTAATAAATAGAAACATTTTTTTTTTATTTTTAAAATGCTCTAAAATTAAAACTAAGCTAAGAAAATCAGTTTTTAAAAATTTATTTTATTTGGGCAATCACAAATAATTTCCGTGCAAATTTTGAAGCAAATTCATCGAGTAGTAAACAAAAAAGAAATTTTCAAGGTACCGTGCTATATAGCTTTTAAAAAAGTGAATTTCGTTTCATAGTTTCAAAAAAGAATAATTTATTCGCAAACAGTTGTGTATTTTTTAATGTAATAGAATAGTCACTGTTTGAAAACTGTTAAAAAAAAGTGATATTTAAAGTTTAAACTTTTAAAGATGTACCAATATATCTTTGAAATTCATATAAAATTATTTTCGCTCATATATCATTTTATTCCATTTTATGAAATTTTAATAAAATAATACTTTTAGTTATAACATTAAATCCGTAGAACTTGTAAATATATATATACACGGTGGGCCATTTTAGTCTTCGCACTCAATTTTCTTCGAACCTACTGCAGCTACAAAAAAAAGGTCCGAAGCAAAATTGACCGTGATAGAGGGGGCCATTTAACTGCGCCCTTGGTTTTGACCTTGAGGTCCAATGTCAAGGTCATTTGAAGGTCAAGACCATTTTTTTAAATAGGAATATCTATTTTTGACTGCAGATTTAAAAAGAGCGGGAAATTTTAAGATAAGTTTGTGCCAGGTCAAAATTTATTTGGTGACCTTTTCAAGGACAAAAATCGAGGTCAAATGTCTAAGAACCGATTAAATGCCCTTTTTCTGCATTATCTTGGTTTGCTGATAAATTAAAATTATCTAAGTAGTGTTAAATGGTCATCTTAGTTCCAAGGTAAAAGGATCTTGACCATCTTGACCTTAAGGTCAAATTTCAAGGTCATTTTAAGATTAATAATGTTTTTTCGGTAATAGAAATTCCTATTTTAGACTACGAATTTAAAAATATTAGTTAATTTTACGCTAAAATTATTCTAGGGGAAAGTTGATTTGATGACCTTGGAATGGTCCAAATTCAAGGTCAAATATTGAAAAACTTATCGGATGCTCTTTATCTGAATTACACTGGTTTCCTAAGACTTTTGGTGTATCGGTATAAAAGAAAAGTTCAGAAAAAATTTGTGCATGGCGAAGGGGGCCTCGCTATGCACAACTTTTGTCTGGACTTTTTGGTGTGATTGATTTTAACCTTGAACTTCAGTTTCAAGGTCATTTCAAGTTTGACTTAAAAGAGCGTAAAATTTTACGTCGAAAACAGTATTTTAAAATATTTTTCATGACCTTTGGAAGGTTATGTCAAGGTCAAATGCTGAAATACCTAGTATGATGTCTTCTGTCTGGAGAACGTTCAGCGTAAAGTCTTAGTGCAGCACAAAAATATTAGAACACACCTCTAAAACCATTTTCATATCAACAATTTTATTTAAAGGTTATACAAAAGTGAAAAATTAAAATAGCACTATTCAGTTGTAATTAATATTTCAAGTGCAATAAACAAAAATAAAAATAGTTTTGACAATAATATTAAGACTCAAGAAGTAGTAATAGCAATAAATGAATTTTAACGCGGATTAAATATTAGAATATTCTTTTTGGACTATTTTTGATTAAAAAATAATGTTTTACAAAGAATGATAGATAAATTTTCATATTGAATTTTGCCCCTACTCATTATTCAGTTTTATCTTATAACTGAATTTTTTTTAAAGCGTTCTTCGTAGTGATTGAAGAAATATGTAGAGTCATGTTTGTGTTAAATAAATTATTTTTATTTAAAAATAATCTCTTACAAAAATATTAAAGTATCTAATTCGAGCTAGACGAAAGTTATCATTTACTACTATTACTACTTCTTCACTTTTTTTTATTATTATCAAAAATTTTATATTTGTTGGACCACACTTAAAATATAAATTACAACTTAACAGTGTTATTTAAATTTAAAAACTGTTGTAATGGCTGACCATCCTCCAAATGAAATTGTTGATATGATAATGGTTTTAGGGGAATGTCGTAATAACTATCGTGTTGTAGCAAGACTTTACGCTGAACGCTTTCCAGATAAAAGACATCCCAGTGATCGGTTAATACAAAGTTTAACTGACAGAGCTCGTTTAGGACGTCTTGCTCGCCAACGCAGGCGTCATGAGTACAACGAAGATGATGCTCGTGTTATAACTATTCTTGCGGTTATTCATCTAAATTCTCATGTCAGCAGTCGTCAAATAGAAATGGAAGTTGGTATTCCAAGACGAACATTTTTGAGAATTTTAAATAGGCTTAGTTACCATGCTTACCATATCACGCTCGTACAGGAACTGACAAGGAATCATATGCAAATGAGGACTAAATTTTGCCAATGGGCCTTACATATTGCAGAAAATGATCCCAATTTTTTCAAATATGTACTTTTTTCTGACAAAGCTAAATTTTATAACGATGGACAATTAAATAGGCACAATTGTTATTATTGGTCAAATGAAAATCCTCATTGGCACAGAGCTGTAGATCATCAGCATCGCTGGAGCCTTATGGTATGGTGTGGGATTGTAAACGGATATTTGATTGGCACTTACTTTTTTGAGCGAAATATTAATGGAGACAGCTATTTGCAGTTAATAAGAGACCACTTACCAGAATTAATGGAAGATGTTGATTTAGAAACTAGACGAAGAATGTGGTTTCAGCAGGATGGTGCACCACCACACTTTGCACGAATTTTCCAAGAATTTTTGAATCAAAATTACCATGAAAGATGGATCGGTAGAGCAGGGCCAGTTAATTGGCCTCCTAACTCACCTGATTTAACATCTCCAGATTTTTATTTGTGCGGATTCTTAAAAAATGTTATTTTTAAAGAGCGGCCTTCAACTAGAGAAAACATGCAAAATCGCATTCGTCAAGCATGTGCGAGAATTCCGAGACAAACTCTACTGAAGACTGTACGTCATTTTCGAAGGCGCTCAACTTTGTGTCTACAAGTAAATGGAGGTAACTTTGAACATTTGCTTCGTGGTTAAAACAGTGAGAGGCAAGGGGACTCACGATAATCCAGCACCCCGACGTGAGAGGCAAGAGGACTCATGATAGTCCACCACCCTGACGTGAGAGGCAAGGGGACTCACGATAATCTAGCACTTCGACGTGAGAGGCAAGGGGACTCACGATAATCCAGCACCCTGACGTGAGAGGCGAGGGGACTCACGATAATCCAGCACCCCGACGTGAGAGGCAAGGGGACTCACGATAATCCAGCACCCCAAAGGGAACACGATCCTATTACGTCCACGTCGTTGTTCCTGGGTAACGCTAAAGATGGGATAAGCATATTCTGTTATTTATTCTTGGATTGACCTTCTTCAGATCCATTCACGACATAACAAAGTTAAAATATCACTTAGAGTGTCACTTTTTCTAACTGCAGTGTCAAAAATAGGCCGAGGCCCCCTTCACCATGCACAAATTTTTTCTAAACTTTTCTTTTATACCGATACACCAAAAGTCTTAGGAAACCAGTGTAATTCAGATAAAGAGCATCCGATAAGTTTTTCAATATTTGACCTTGAATTTGGACCATTCCAAGGTCATCAAATCAACTTTCCCCTAGAATAATTTTAGCGTAAAATTAACTAATATTTTTAAATTCGTAGTCTAAAATAGGAATTTCTATTACCGAAAAAACATTATTAATCTTAAAATGACCTTGAAATTTGACCTTAAGGTCAAGATGGTCAAGATCCTTTTACCTTGGAACTAAGATGACCATTTAACACTACTTAGATCATTTTAATTTATCAGCAAACCAAGATAATGCAGAGAAAGGGCATTTAATCGGTTCTTAGACATTTGACCTCGATTTTTGTCCTTGAAAAGGTCACCAAATAAATTTTGACCTGGCACAAACTTATCTTAAAATTTCCCGCTCTTTTTAAATCTGCAGTCAAAAATAGATATTTCTATTTAAAAAAATGGTCTTGACCTTCAAATGACCTTGAAATTGGACCTCAAGGTCAAAACCAAAGGCGCAGTTAAATGGCCCCCCTCTGTCACGGTCAATTTTGCTTCGGACCTTTTTTTTGTAGCTGCAGTAGGTTCGGAGAAAATTGAGTGCGAAGATTAAAATGGCCCACCGTGTATATATATATACATACGAAAAATTTCACATCAATTACACGGTTAAATAATAAAAATCAATAAGTCTGGGAACATGTTCCATTTGGTTTCAAAAATAAAAATGAAAATTTTTGTGGTTAAAAATTCGAAACAATGAAATATTTTTATTTAGTTAAATTTTTTGTTTAAATTAATGTTTTAATAAATTTTCTATTAAAAAGTATCAAACTATTGTAAAAACTAAATAGAACTATTTTTGTTGAAAATAACATGTAGAATATAATTAAATTTTTAAAAATTACAATATGTAGACTTTTTAACTTACCCGTTGGGTGAAAAATCACTATTGAATATACACAAAAACTGCCTAAGTTCATTTAATATTTAATGATTCGACTTAATATTTTTTCTATAAAGAACGAATAAATTTCAGCGATAACAAAGAAAATTTCTAAAAACACCTGAATTTGCGGAGAAGTATTTAAAACAGTCATTTTTAATCAATCATAAGATTTTCTTTCTTCAAGCGCACTTTGTTTTGAAGAAAACGTACAAATACATTTTTATCAGATATCATGTGTAAATATGTAGTGACGATATTACCAATAAATCTTAGTTCTACCAGGTTTTGAGTATTTTTTACTTGGAAATATTTATTAATTATTTAATATGTACCTAAATTAATTAGGAATTTAAAATGGCATAAAAATCATCTGTAAATATTTTCTCTTTTACGGCAAGTGAATACAACTTGCGTATGAAATTTAGAACAAAATAATTAAGGTAATCTAATGTTTAGTAATAACTTCATAAATGTTATTATCCATAATCACATAAATTGTTTGTTAAAAAAAGTTATTTTTTTTCTCAATTTTTTATTTGTTTTATTTTTAGATTTGTTAATAGATTTATTAGTATAGTTTTTTAACTATTTAACTTTAAATATTTCCTAATAAATCTAAAACTAAAAAAAAATAATCAAAGATATTAAAGCATTAGTAACTGTACTTATAAATTATAAATTATGAATTCATATAATTACATGAACATTAAAATAAAATATAAAAGGATGTAAAAATAATCATTTTTTCAGTGTTATTTATTAATCAAGCAAACGTGTTCAAAGCGTTGTCGCAATGCTTGAGATCAGCATTCAAAGCGAGTGACCACACAATAAATCGCTGTGTTCGGATTCAGCTTTCTGTGCCGTAGACTACGGAGAGCCGTAGCGAGCGACAAAGCAGTTTAGTCGCTGGGCTTGGATTCAACTTTCTGTGCCGTAGACTACGGAGAGCCGTAGCGAGCCACAACGCAGCTCAGTTCCAGCAGTCTGCTCCGATTAATGTAATCTTTTATACAGAAAGTTGGAATGATTGGCTGCGATATTGTAACGCACTTTTACATTGCGATTTTCCGTTATTAATAGCTGCGAATGTTGTCCGTATCATTCACAACAATCGACTTCGCAGTGTGTGCATTCGGCTTTTTTTGCAGTGTAAGATGCATGCAAATGCAGCCAATGCCTACGGACCCCTTCAGACGACCTTCTGAAAACAGATTCCACTCCACAAAGTGAAAAAAATATCGTTAAAGACGATATTAATCGAGAGCGGAAGCAAGACGATGTATCGCTACTTACGTCCGAATATGAGGGAGAGATAGATAGATAGATATTTAAATTTATTAACTGTACATTATGTTGTACAACAAAAATAATACAAATTAGTAAGTATATATATATATATATATATATATATATATATATATATATATATATAAAAATGAGATACTAAGTAAAAATATAATTAAAACAAAGATACAGTAATTAAAAATAATTAAAGCCTAGCTCGAAGCAGAGGCTCATTCTCAAGGGAAAGGTAGTGCGAATATGTTGATGCCTTGAATAATGCCAATGATGAAGAGTCTCTTAATGATGATGGTAGACCGTTCCATAGTTGCGATGACACAACCAGGAATGATCTTTGGTGATACTCGGTAGATGAAAAAGGAATGGTTAACGGTCTCACATCACCCCTCAGTGTCCTCACAGGCCGGCTCCACAAATATCTAGAATAAAGATATGAAGGTGAGCATGACAAAGACATTTTGTATAAGAAGGTAGTAGTGAAGTAGTTTCTTCTACCCAAAGTGGATAACCAGCCTAGAGAGGACCTATAAACAGAGATGTGCTCGCACCTACTTACACCATAGATGTAACGAATACCAGAGTTTACGACCCTTTGAAGCCTCAGATCGAGTTCAGCGGAAAGGTCAATATAGACCAAACAGCAGTAATCAAGTAAAGGAAACAGCAAGGAACGGATAAGATGCTTACGTAGTGCAATGGTGGTACTTTTTCGAAAGAAATTTAATCTATCGAGCAATGAGTGGCTTTTGCTGCACACATGCGCAATTCGATCCTCCCAGTTCAACTTACTATCAAGCCATGCACCAAGACTACGAACAGAAGATTCAAACTTAATAAGATCACCGTTTATTGGAACACCAGTGATGTGTAATGAGGGCAGCATATTGACATAGAAATAAGATCCAATAATAATAGCTTTTGTTTTGTTCACATTTAATTTTAGATGATTGTTTGTCGCCCAGTTAACAATACTGACAGCTTGATCACTCATGAGAGCAGTAACAGAAGCTAACTTAGCAATTGGGAAGTGAATGTACACCTGGAGATCATCAGCATAGATAAGATGCTGCACATTGGCATGGAAGTCAGCAGTCACATCATTGATGTATATAGAAAACAACAGTGGACCAAGGACGGAGCTCTGAGGAACACCAGTATTTAATGTTACATAGTAAGATGCATTACCATCTGCATCAATAACAGCCTGCTGTCTCTCAGAGAGATAAGACGCAAACCATTGCACAACTGAATGCGAGATGTCAAGAGAAGACATTTTTCTGAGCAGAGAGGTATGGCATACCGTATCAAATATTCTTGCTGAAATCAAATAGCAACAGTAACGTCACGTAGCGTCTGTCCATATTGCGTCTAATGTCCTCAGTTAGTTTCAGTAGTGCGGTCTGAGTACTATGTCCGGTTCGAAATCCAATCTGATAAGGGTCCAGAGAGAGAGAGAGAGAGAGAGATTTTGATTTTGATTTGACAAAACTTGTATTAATCATGGGGTGGTACCCCGTATGATTCAACAAGTTCAATACAAAGAATTAACTTAAAAAATAAACTAATGTGATTGAAACAATGAACAGCAAGAACTTCTAAATTGAAAAACAATGAAAAAATAATTAAGAAAAGCTTATGTAAAATTTAAGATTGAATAAAAAATTGATATTAGTAAAATTAAGTCAAATTGTGTACGCCAGCTGGTAATCCCATAGCAACTTGGGCTCAGTCTAGAGCAGCTACTTACCTACACCAATCCTCGCGCTCCCTATCGATTAACCAGTCGAATGCGTGCATTTTAATTGCCCTAATAGAACCCACCTCGAAGGATATTGGAATTATAGCCATACCCAGCTCGTTAATGAAATTTGAAGCGAGATGTGTAAATGAGTTCTGCAAGGCACTCTTACGAACGGGTGGACAGAGGAGAACTCTAGGCGGCCTTTGTACAGAAAAACGTATGTCAGAGTCAGTGTCAACTCTGACGAACCGATTTGCCAAGAAAGTCTAACTGCGACCAGAAATGACAGAATATGCCAACAAAATTGTGAAATACTTTCTCCTTGATAGGACCGAGAACCAACCGAGGTTAAGCCTATAGGGAGTCACACGTTCGCGAAAAGCTACCATAAACGAACCTCACATAGGCATTTAGGGCCCTATGAAGTTTTAAGTTTTGATAATTGATAGTTGTAGACTACACAGGCATAGTCAAAGTGGGGAGAAATCAGCGATTCCACAAGGCTCTTCCTGAGCTTCTTCGAAAACGAGCGCCTATAAGACCTTAGCGAATGTAGCACTTCATGCACTCTACCAACAATAGCATTTACTTGCCTCTCCCAACTGAGAGTCTGATTCAACCATGAGCCCAGGCTTTTAACTTCTTTAGAGAAAGAAATAGGCTGTTCCCTCACTACGATGGGTGACACTTGAGATGATAGAGAGAGAGAGAGAGAGAGAGTTTTGATATTTGATAAAATTTTCATTATAGATTATATTGTACATATAAAATACAGTAACATTAATTTGAGTAATGATAATTATAAAAATGAAAAATAAAACAGAAAAGAATAAACTCTTTAAAGATGAGGCCTCAAAAGAGGAGTAAGTCAACTCTCTTATGAAAGGAAGAAGCTGAATGGGGATGATTTAAAGGAAGTAGAAGAGGCAGAGGATCTAATAATAGAGGGAAGGTAATTTCAGAGACGAGAAGAAGAGATAGTGAATGATTTAAAGTAAAATTCAGTTAAAGAATATGGGATGACCAGCAGCTTCACCTCACCCCTCTGAGATCGCGACGGCAGGTTCCAAATATACCTATCAAAAAGATAAGAAGGAGATTCAGAGTGAAAAACAGATTATAATAAAGATACTGTAAAATAATTTCTTTTAGCACAAGTGGAGAGCCAACCGAGGAAGAGCCTATACGAAGTAATATGCTCAGACTTTCTAACACCACAGACATACACACCAGAATTAAGGACACGCTGAAGCTTGAGATAAAGTTCCCCAGAAAGATCACTGTATATCAAACAGGAACTGAAAGTTGGTACTAAGACGAAAGTAGTTTAAACGATAAAGAACAGAGTTAGCCTTCCTGCAGATGTAGGAGACATGTTCCTTCCAGTTTAATTTGGAATCAATCCAGACACCCAAATCACGCACACTGAATTCAAAAGGAATAAGGGTACCCTTGAATGGCACACCCGTGGAAGGAATACTTGAAAGCTCATTAATATAAAAATAGGAACCAATTATAATGGCCTTGGTTTTAGATACATTAGACGCAAATGATTAACTTCAGGGCAATTAGAGATCACATCCGCCTGAGCACCTATCAATGAAGAAAAATGAGAAAGCTCTGCCAGAGGAAAGTGAACATAGACCTGTACTTAATCAGCATAAATAATATGGGAAACACTGGGATCCAAATCCTTAGCAACATCATTAATGTATACAGAAAATAGAAGAGGGCTAAGAACAGACCCCTGTGGCACTTCCGTGTTAAGGTAACGAAACTTAGATCTAGAATCTCCACTACCCAAGACAGCCTGATTCCTATCAGAGAGATAAGACGCAAACCAACTAACCATCTCCAAGGATCAGTTAATACTGAGCAGTTTTCTAAGGAGAGTAACGTGACAAACAGTGTCAAAGGCCTTGCTGAAATCAAACAACGAGAGCAAGGTGACAAGACGTCGATCCATAGCATATCGAATATCATCAGTCAGTTTCAAAAGTGCCGTCTGCGTACTGTGCGATGTTCTGAAACCAGTCTGTAAAGGGTCAAGTAACTGTAGAGTATTAAGGTAGTCATAATATTGCTGATGAACAAGGCGCTCAAGAACTTTAGACATGAAGGGCAAAAGAGAGATAGGTTGCATATCATTTACTGACGAAGGAGAAGGAATTTTATTAATAGCTGAGACCAGTGATTTTTTCATCATGCCAATAACCAGAAAGGAAGCCAAAATAAACGATTGCGGTATACCATCAAAGCCCACTGCCTGTGAAGAAGAATAAGAGACCGCAGTAAAGACATCGCCCACTGAGACCACCCTAAAATGGAATGACGGTCTAAGACTGTTATCAACAGTTAAGTAGGTAATGAAATCTTCAACCAAAGGCACATTGACATCGAGAGCAACATTGTTAAAGTGGTCGTTAAGTTCATCAGGAGAGAAACAATGAGAAGAAGTAGTACATCCAGAGCAAATGCCAAGGTTTCTGAGCTCCTTCCAGTTTTGTCTCGAGTCAGTAAGTCGTGATAGTCTGTCATGGAAGTAACAGTCTCAACCTGTTCATGAACAAAATCACGTGCAGTCCTATAATCCTGTAAGTCTGTGCGAAGTCTAGTACGTCTGAAACGTCTGTAGAGCCTGTCTCTCTCAAGAATAAGCTGATTAAGATCAGAAGTAATCCAAGGGTTCCACATCCATCGTTTCCCCTGTCGAACCACCTTGACTGGCACAAAACGAAAAATAGCTTCATTAAGAGCAGGTCGTATATCTCTGTCTTTTTCTAATCAAAGAATTAATTTTTTTTGCACAAACTAATAATTGTAGAAAAAAATAAGGAGATAGCCTCATCTCGTATAATAAAAAGCAAGATTTTCTTAGATGAGGAAAAATTACTTTTATTGATACATTTTGAAGGAAACCTTGAAAAACTTAAAAAATAGAGGTTAGGATGGACAATTCAGTTTTTCAAGGTTTTATGAAAAACGAAGCGATAAAAATAATTTTTCCTCATAAAATAGAATCTTGCTTTTTATTATACGAGATGGGGCTTTCTTCTTATTTATTGCTACAATCATTAATTTTTATGAAAAAATCAATTCTTTGATTAGAAAAGGACAGATATACTGTCTAGGAGGACAGATGTACTACTAGCAGCCCGCCCCGACACAAATGTATGTCCAGATAACATCACCTTATGTAATTCAACAAGTGAAGAAATTGCATAGTCAGTCTCTGAATTTAATGTAGATTCACTGAATACAGGTCGTAGGCTCCAAGAAAATAACATTGGATACAGATAGCAGTCCTCAGAAAACCCGTAATTTTTAAGTAAGCTGCCAATTCACGGTGTGAGGCTTTTTTTATTCTTAATTACCTCGCTTCATGATTAGGAATGTTGTTTTAGGTTAGAGCGTAATTTGCGGTATAAGACTGTTTCGTCAGCTTTAATCGCTAGCTTATACATTGTTTCAAGCTAAATATTTATCAAGTTAACTGGTCTTACATCAACACTGCGGTATGTGATTATCGCTTTACCTGCCTATCTGATATTTTACGCTGGTCAGCTAGAAAGAGAAAAATTTTGAAGAAAAACAAGCTGAACAAAACTTACATATTTTTTTTACAAGAAATTCGAATTCGTGATAAAAAATAGGGGTCACATTCAAAGCTGACCTTTAAATAACCTTGAAAATAATATTCAAGCTCATCATTCAATTTCCCACCGTAATAAAAACCACTTTAATTTTTGTCATTTTGGTTTGCGGCTTCCGTTACGAGTTATTCAAGTCGGATATATATATATATATATATATCACCCATTCTCTGACAAATGAAAGGACGAAAAAAATTTTTTTTTGCTAAAAATTGGTATAATGATTCTTTTCCATATTATGGACCACTCAGAATTTTTATATATCTCTTCAGTACATATTTTTAGAGCTACAAAGCTTCAAAGTTGGGCTAAAACCATATTTTTAACATTTTTTACTAATTTTAGGCTTAAATTACTCAGTTGGGTTGCGTTTGATGAATATATTACTAAGAAACTTTTTTGTTAAAAATATTCTAAATTTTGAGAAAAAAGTAATTCATAAGCAAGCATAGCGAGAGCGGCAACGCGCGTGCAGCTATCGTTTGCTTTTTGCACGTGTAGCGTACATTATTTTTCCTAACAAGTCTCAGAAAGTTCAATCAAACTAAATGGAGGAAATAGTATTGAAAAAAATGTAATATCATTAATTTTCATACAAGAATACGAATTATCGTAAGATGCGGGAAACATTAAACTAAAAATTAAACAATGAAATGAGATAAACAAAGAATGTGATAAGCGCGTGCTTCTTGTACGTTAAGTTCTTGTTTCTTTATTTTTCAGTATGATAGATGCTGCTTTACTTAGAAGAAGGGATAATTAACAACTGTTAAATTTCATTTTGAATGATAGATAAAAGCGCGTGTTCTTTAACGTTTTTGT
This sequence comes from Anastatus disparis, assembly GCA_017163975.1. Classification (NCBI taxonomy): domain Eukaryota; kingdom Metazoa; phylum Arthropoda; class Insecta; order Hymenoptera; family Eupelmidae; genus Anastatus; species Anastatus disparis. Next base: position 602,360 of record JAFFSR010000334.1, on the reverse strand, counting down.
TTCCCCCACTCTTTAGCTTGATAGATGGTGCTTCACGTAGAAAAAGGAATAATCAACAACTGTTTCATTTCACTTTAATTAATAGATATTGCATTCAGTTTCGGTTAATAGTTTGAACAAGCATAAATTTTCTTTTTCTTTCGAATGCTGTTAATTTGTTAAATTAACAAAATAACAATTTTCCTACATAACGTCGTGCCGAAAAAATTAAAAATTAAAAATATTCGGTTACGTTGTTATGATAAATACTATACACAATTGCGGAGAAAATTTGATAAACTGTAAATAACGTATAATGTGTAACGAGGAATATCATTAAATAAAGGATTTTTAAATTAATTCATATTATTGTTTTTTGAACAAAGAATATGTTTTAAACTATAATTGTAAAAATAACTTTCACCGAAATTATCCACTTTTATCTACTTTTTAAAATGAAATGTAACAGTTGTTAATCATCCCCTCTTTTAAGTAAAGACACAGATAGCATATTGAAAAATAAAGAAACAAAGACGTTACGTATAAAAAGCACACGCTTACCACATTCTTTGTTTAATTTTTTTTAATGTTTGAATTTTAGTTCAATGTTTCCTACATTTTACAACAATTCGTATTTTTGTATAAAAATTTATAATATTAAATTTTTTTTCGAACAAAGAATATGTTTTTAAATTATAATTGTAATAATAAATTAACAGCATTCGAAAGAAAAAGAAAATTCACGTTTGTTCAAACAATCAACCGAAACTGAATGCTATCTATTAATCAAAGTGAAATTAAACGGTTGTTAATTATTGCTATTTCTACGTAAAGCACCATTTATCAAGCTAAAGAGTGGGGAGACAATCACGTGGCGCAGAAAGAGCACGCGCTTTTAACTACTTTTTAAAATGAAATGTAACGGTTGTTAATTATCTCCTCTTTTAAGTAAAGACGCACATAGCATTTTTAAAAATAAAGAAACAAAGACATTTCGTACAAAAAGCATATGCTTATTACATTCTTTGTTTAATTTTTTTTAATGTTTTAATTTTAGTTTAATATTTCCTGCATTTTACGACAATTCGTATTTTTGTATAAAACTTAATGATATGACTTTTTTTCGAACAAAGAATATGTTTTTAAATTATAATTGTAGTAATAACTTCCGCGTAAAAAATAACTTTCGCGTAAAAAATAACTTTCGCGTGAAAATATAGATCACTTTCGGAATGGAAACGCGTACCGAAAAACGAACTTTCCGAACGCCGTTAGGGAAAAAATGTAATTAAAAACAATAAAAAATGTGATTTTTAGATGAATTTTGTAAGTTTTAAACTTGAAATTATTTTAAAATACTTTGCAAAATGATACTACGCAAATTGTATAGAAATTAGTTAATTCACTTTTTTTATATTAGTCTAGGCGTCCAGAGGGTTTCGTATGAAGTTAGAGGTCCCCCCAAGCAAGTAGGTGATTTATATGTATTTTGAGCCGCTGAATCCGAATTCGCAACTTGCTTTTCGCGCAAGTGGTCGAGTAATATGTTATAAACAAATTAATTGTTTAAATGGCTATAGTTTATGAACTACAATAGATCCAGTAATTTTCTCTGCAAAAACTCGTTCTTTAATAAAAAAACAAAAAAAAATTGTTTTTGTTGCATGTCGATTCGATAATTAGAACCAGAGATATGGCAAATATATTGTTAAAAAACATAGAGACGTAGCGCAAGCGCGGAACGCCCTGGTGAAAAACCTTATAACTCGACAACTAATTAATATTTTTTGAAGTTTAACATGTGTTTGAAAAATGTCAGAGTCTCAGCTTTAATGATGAATTGTTATATATTACTTTCAAATGTTGATAAATATGCTAGAATGATTTGAAGCAGAAAATATTTTCAATTTTTCAGAATTTCGTTTGTTTATAACGAAATAATACAGGTTAGCGAACGAAATATTTCTATATTTTTGATATAGAATGATAGGAAATTTCATCTAGTTTAAGAATCTGTTCGGTTTTTTAAATTTAAATAAGTAGAACCTGAGATATCGCAAATTTAAGCTGTAGCCCCAACTCCTTGCAATACGACATATGTGTGCAATATGGCGATCACTTTCCTTATAAAAAATTCTTTCATTATAAGGTAAGTAATTTCATTCTTTTATAATAAAATTAATTTTAACTCTGTATTAGGAAATTAAATAAAAATTTAATAAAAAAGGATTCAGTTAAAAATAGATGACTCTAATAAATCGGAAAGTTAAACAAATTTTTTGAATAAAATAGATTGTTGTTCTTTTTGCAATTGCAAAAGAAAATAAATGTAAAAATACTCCATAAGTTGAGTAAATTGTTTACTATTGTAGTAGAAAAATCAATGATTATTTAAAACCCTAAATCTACTTCATCTGCATGTATTATACATCATTAATATTATGACAAAGTATATAAAATAGAGTCAAAAGTAATTTTATTAGAAAAGAATAAGATTACTTACCTTATAATGAAAGAATTTTTAATAAGGAAAGCGATCGCTATATTGCACACATATTGCAAGGAGTTGGCGCTACAGCTTAACCCTTTCAGTCACGAATTATTTTCGCAAAAACACATATTTTCTATCATACATTAATTTTTTAGATTTATTTACAATCATATATTCAAAATATATCATATGATACTTATAAAATGAACACTCATTCATATGAAAATGCAAAAAGAATAAAGATTAAACTTAAAGTTCGAATTAAACAATAAAAAAAAGAAAATGAGAAAGGGTGCCACTATAGTGGCTCCTGTGACTGAAAGGGTTAAATTTGCGATATCTCAGGTTCTACTTACTTGAATTTAAAAAAATCGGCCAGATTCTTAAACTAGATGAAATTTCCTATCATTCTATATCAAAAGTATAGAAATATTTTGTTCGCTAACCTATATTATTTCATTACACTAAGAGAAATCCTATAATAAATATAACTATAGATTGTATTAAAAATGACTATATTATATGGTACGATTGGGACATTTCTGCATTATAATAAAAATTACTATATTACATAGTAAAATTTGTGAAAACACAGATACGTAGAAAAAATTTTTTTTTCACCAAAAATTTGATATTGTAAATTTTTTTAATTTATTAATTAAATTTTTTAAAACAATTTACCTTTGAAAAAAACGGACCTGGAGTGGAGTCGAACCCGGGTACCTCGAGAACGTAAAGCGTGAACGTTACCGAATGCGCCATCATGACATGTTACTTGTAAAATTTCGAATCGTCTACATATGTTACAGAACTATATTTTCAATTTGGTACAAAATTTTGAGGTTAGAAATAAATTTACAGATCATCGACTCGACATTATTATTTGAAATAGTAAAATTTATTATATTCATGATAAAATTTATTATATGCATGATAAAATTTATTACATGTATAATAAAATTTATTATTTTTATAACATTAATTCCAACATAAGATATCAAATATTTTTACTCTGTCATAACAAATTTTACTATAACATAATTTTGACTATGTAATATAGCAATTTTTCTAATAAGATATAGTTTCATTTCTTAAACGATGTTACCAACGTTATCAAATTTTATAATAATATTTGTTATAAATATAATAAAAATTGTCATGATGCAGAAATGTCCCAGCTGACCTATAAAGTATAGTGATTTTTATTACTATCTATAACTAAAGTTATTATTTATTTTTCTCAGTGTATAAACAAACAAAATTCTGAAATTTTTTTCTGCTTCAAACCATTCTAGCTTATTTATCAACATTAAAAAGTAATATATAACAATTTATCATTAAAGCTGAGACTCTGACATTTTTTAAACACATGTTCAACTTTAAAAAATATCAAATAGTAGTCAAGTTATAAGGTTTTTACCAGGGCTTACCGCGCTTGCGCTACGCCTCTATGTTTTTTGCAATATATTTGCCATATCTCTGATTCTAATTATCGAATCGATATGCAACAAAAACGATTTTTTTTATTATTTTATTAAGGCGACTACGGAAGTTCGGTTGGATTTCATTTTGTAGTTTACAAATTACTCTTTCAGTTTCTAAAATTTTTTGGATTTTTTAATTTTCCACCATTTATTGTAATCCGTAGAATGGTGGAAAATTAGAAAATCTGAAAAATTTTACATATTGAAAGAGTAATTTGTAAACTCAAAAATAAAACCTAACCTCAAATCCGAAGTTGCCTTAAAGTACAAGTTATCGCAGAAAAAATTACTGCATCTATTGTAGTTCATAAACTATGGTTATTTAAACAATTAATTTGTTTATAACAAATTATTCGACCACTTGCGCGAAAAGCAAGTTGCAAATTCGGATTCAGCGGCTTAAAATACATATAAATCACCTACTTGCTTGGTGAGACCTTCAACTTCATACGAAACCCTCTGGGCGCCTGGACTATATAGAGTTAATCACTCAATTTCAGAATTATCCAATCTGTGTTACTGCAAAGTGGAATAAAAGTTAAAAATAAATAAATTGACTTTATGTGTCTATTTATGAAATCATCGTATCAATGATAAGCCAAAAAAATCTTATGATTGTTTAAGAAAGTGCATTTCCATGTTTTTAGTATACATTTATTGTAATTGAAGTGAAAATAATTTTGAAGATTGTTATGGATGGATGTACAACCTCAAAAAATATGGTATATCAATATATCCAAAACTGACATAAGTTTAATATCACTGACACTGAGAATAAATTAATTTAATATTAATATATACCAATGTCTGTGACATGCTGATTTTAATTATTTGTTTAGATGGCTCCTAAGTTTTTATACATGATTAGATTCAATTATTGCTGTCACATCATTGGATGAATTCAAATTAAAATGAAAATCAATTTTCATAAAATGAGAATATTATTTACCAATGTGAATATAATAAGCTACTCTAAAAAAATACAGCAAGAATTAGAATCAATTATTTTCTAAAACTTAACTTAAAAATATAGATCAATAGGTACTTTAATTTCAACAAGACTCGAGAAATAAAATTCAAGTCAGTGTCTATCATTCGCTAAGTCTATAAAAGAATATGATCATTTACCTGTTATTCACATTTATATTATTCATTTGTACTGTTATAAATAGAATGCTCATTAATTATTATTCATTTGAATTTTTTATATGAATTTTTGTATTTTTAAAAATGAAACAAAAATGCTTATTGAATATATGAATAATTCATATAAAAAATTTATATTGAAAATTCATATAAAAATTCATATGAATTTTTTCAACCGGATACTTTAGAACATGAATGTATATCCTGACAAATTTGTTTGAAATAATGGTTGATTCTTTGTAATAACTTTTTTTTAATTACAAGTTATAAATAGTGTGATTCAGGGTATGACCATTCTATTTATAACAGTACAAATGAATAATATTAATGTGAATAACAGGTAAATGATCATATTCTTTTATAGACTTAGCGGATGATAGACACTGACTTGAATTTTATTTCTCGAGTCTTGTTGAAATTAAAGTTCCTATTGATCAATATTCTTAAGTTAAGTTTTAGAAAATGATTGATTCTAATTCTTGCTGCATTTTTTTAGAATAACTTATTATATTCACATTGGTAAATAATATTCTCATTTTATGAAAATTGATTTTCATTTTAATTTGAATTTATCCAATGATGTGGCAGCAATAATTGAATCTAATCATGTATAAAAACTTAGGAGTTATTTGAACAAATAATTAAAATCAGCATGTCACAGACATTGGTATATATTAAATTTAAATTAATTCATTCTCATTGTCAGTGATATTAAACTCATGACAGTTTTGGATATATTGATATACCATATTTTTTAAGGATGTACATCGATCCATAACAATCTTCAAAATTATTTTTACTTTAATTACAATAAATGTATACTAAAAACATGGAAATGCACTTTCTTAAACAATCATAAGATTTTTTTTTTACTCATCATTGATACGATGATTTCACAAATAGACACATAAAGTCTATTTATTTTCAACTTTTATCCCACTTCGCAGTAACACAGATTGGATAGTTCTGAAATTGAGTGATTGATGCTATGTAAAAAAAGGGAATTAACTAATTTCTATACAATTTTCGAAGTATCATTTTGCAAATTATTTTGAAATAATTTCAAGTTTAAAACTTACAAAATTCATCTAAAAATCACATTTTTTATTATTTTTAATTACATTTTTATTTTTTCCAAGGGATCGCCAAGGATGTCCACTTTGAAATTTTTAGGCTATATTTATACATATATTACCTGCTTCAATGAGTTTTTTGGACATGGGATCATGATTCGAAACCTTGAAAAGTGGTATTTCAATGATTTAAATGACTTTAGCTTAGCGGATGGCAATATTAGCACTTACGAATTACTTTCTTCTCAAAATTTAGAATATTTTGAACAAAAAAGTTTTTCAGTATTATATTTTCAAAACGCAACCCAACTGAGTTATTTAAGCCTAAAATTAGTCAAAAATGTCAAAAATATGATTTCAGCCTAACTTTGAAGCTTTGCAGCTCTGAAAATATGTACTAGAGGGATCTATAAAAATTCTGAGTAGTCCATAATATGGAAAAGAATCATTATAACAATTTTAAGCAAAAAAAAATTTTCGTCCTTCGATTTGACAGAGAGTGGGCGATATATGTAAGGGATATGTTCTAAATGATGCCACAAGTGTTTATGAATTATTTCAAATTATTAGAAAATCAACTAAAGAGGCTCCAGGATCTTAAAGTTAAAATTTTTCAAATTTTTTGCAATTTAATACTTTTATTAGTTTTATTTTATTCCTAGTAAATCAAGACATTCATAAAAATAATAAACACATAAAAAATTTTTATTTTTCTGAATTTTCAGAAAAAGTTGATCACAAGGTTAAAAAATAATATCCAAATATAAAAAATCGGGAAAAAAACTTTAAAAATTGGAAAAAAAGGCAAACGATCTGAGCTTTTAACTTCAAAAAATTCATGTACTTAGTTTTAGATGTTGGAAATATGCTTGAATAAGTCCTATAATATTACTTTTTGGGGTTCAGCCGGAAAAAAATTATTTTTAGCAAAGTTATCGGTGAAAATCGTAATTTTTTGATATTTTATCAATTATGACATCATCTGAGGATAAGAATTGTAATTTTTTTATTTTCGAAAAAAATTGTAATTCATAACGTTAAATAGATAAAACATCTGTAACGTCGAGAAATGAATTGAATTAATAATTCATTAATCGCCGCTACACACGCGTAAATTCTTTTACGCAGTGTCACGCTTTAGTGGGTTGTTGTCGAGTTCGACCACGTGTTACTTAACGCGGGGCGGGAGTCTAATTTGGTTCTTGAAATGCGGGGACCTATACTAAGTCCTTTCCGGGTCGCGATTTAATTTTTTATTTAAATTGAATATTAGGATATTATACCCCTAGCCAAGCAAAGCAACACGTCTCTATCGCTCTGCTTGGGGTCTGATGAGGACGGTCCTCAAAATCGGGGTGGCGTTATGTTTTAAGAAGATAAATGAAATTTATATATATATATATATATATATATATATATATATATATATATATATATATATTGTATTTAAATAGAAAACAATTATTGTATAATTTTTAAAATATATATAATATAAAAATTGTCAAGATAATAAACAAAAAGAAAATCAATTTGATAATCAATCTGATTATTTCGTAATATTAAAAAAATATATTTTTTTAAATATAAAAAATTTATAATAGAATTGTTAAGATAATTTGTTTTTTTTCTTTAGGTAAATCAAAAATAAAAAGTTTTTTTTTATGTTTTAATTGTGAATTTTCATAAAAGAAATAAAAAATTACTTACTTTTCAAAATAGAGTTGAAAGTAGAGAATGTTACTTTGAAAATTTCTGTGTTTGTGAGACACGCTCAAAAGCGCACTGAAGATTTTGGGCCCTGGTTGAGGATTATATACCCTGGAATTGGGGCGTTGACTAACCACCCCCGCTTGGGTAGTTTTCCAAAATTTTGAATTTTACTATTGGTCAATTCTGTTTCCGTAAAAGTTCCATAAACTGTCAGTTGGCGGTACTAGTGTTGATTTTCTTCTTTCTCTCTCTTTTGAAAGTAAGCTACATATATTGTCTTAAATCTAATTGCTATTAAAAATGTAACGAATTGCGCATATAAAAAGATAAAACTAGAATCTAGGTTATTTTTAATTTATAATGTTTTTTTCAACTAACATCTATAATAAAATAAACTAGTTTAAATAAATCTAATTAACTAATAAATTAAATTATTTGTTTATATATAAAAGTTAAAAACAAAAGAATAATATGATATAGATATTAATTAAATAAACATTATCAATTAATATTGACTTATATTATATATATATATATATAATATATAAAACGCAAAAAATCAAAAGTAGAATTATGCATAAAAAAAAGACGCTAACGCAAGTTTAACAATAAAAAGGGTTTAATAAAAGAAGTAAAATTAATACTAATATCACTAAACTTAAAACTAAAGTTTACATTAGAATAAATAAAATAAATACTAAAGAAAAAGTAAAGAAAAATAGGAGTGACGCTTCACAAAAAAACGACGCTTAGCAATAAAAAAAAAGGACGCTTAACGTACTATAAAGTATAAAAGTTATGATTAATTTAATTTTTTTGTTTTTTTATTTTTTTTTGTTAACACTTTTGAAGAAATAAAACTAAATTTAATTTCTAAGATTTACTTAATAAAAAAAATGTAAGAGAAAAGAGACGCAGTACTCTAATTTCAAGCGTGGTGTAGGCTTGATGTATACGCATTTTTATTATTAAACATTATTTATAAATACTATTTAAAACTGGTATATGTGTATATATATATATATATATATATTTATGTCCTCGTAGGCCGTATTCGTGTCAGTATGTAAAGAGCATGCTAAATTTGTATTGGCATCCCATATGTCTCAGACGCGCTCCTCGACTTTTTGCAAGATTTATATGTCTTCCTGAGACATATTGAGACTCAATATGTCTCAGGAGAAATCAATATGGCATCACCGATCCTACTATGTTTCGTTCAATATATGTCAAAGAGCAATCATATTGAACGTAGGTTAGTGAAAAAAAATGACTCGCGCTTCGACAGCAGCTATACTCATTACAAAATGTCAATCTAAGAAACAAAAGAAAAAATCAATAAAACTAAAATTTTATTTTAAAAGTATTGAAAAAAAGATTAATATTTTCAACTAATAAGTTATAGTTCCTCATACGGCCTACTTCGGACATAAAATCATCTATGTCCTTTGGCCGTTTATTCAGGTGGAATCTGAATCTCGAACAATGTTTGCTGCTTGAGCAGAAATCTACCTCGGGCGCGCTTCGCGCGCCCTCGGCAATTTCAGCTCAAGCGACAAACATTGTCCTCGATTCATATTCCACCTGAATACGGCCAAAGGACATATATAACTAATATGTATATATATATGTATGTATATATATATATATATATATATATATATATATATATATATCGCCCGTTCTCTGCCAAATCAAAGGACGAAAAATATTTTTTCGCTAAAAATTCGTATAATGGTTCTTTTCCATATTATCAACTACTCAGAGTTTTTATAGATCGCTTTAGTATAAATTTTCAGAGCTACAAAGCTTCAAAGCTGGGCTAAAACCATATTTTTGACATTTTTGACTGATTTTAAGCTTAAATTACTTAGTTGGGCTGCGTTTCGAGAATATATTACTGACAAACTTTTCTGTTCAAAATATTCTAAATTTTGAGAAAAAAGTAATTCATAAGTGCTAATGTAGCCAAAGTGGACATTCTTGGCGATACCTTGAAAAAAATAAAAATGTAATTAAAAATAATAAAAAATATGATTTTTAGATGAATTTCCTAAGTTTTAAACTTGAAATTATTTCAAAATAATTTGCAAAATGATACTACGCAAGTTGTATTGAAATTAGTTAATTTACTTTTTTTTATATAGAATTAATCACTCAATTTCAGAATTATCAAATCTGTGTTACTGCGAAGTGGGATAAAAGTTAAAAATAAATAAATTGTCTATTTATGAAATCATCGTATCAATGATAAGTCAAAAAAATCTTATGATTGTTTAAGAAAGTGCATTTTTATGCTTTTAGTATACATTTATTGTAATTAAAGTAAAAATAATTTTGAAGATTGTTATGGATCGATGTACATCCTTAAAAAATATGGTATATCAATATATCCAAAACTGACATGAGTTTAATATCACTGACAATGAGAATGAATTAATTTAATATTAATATATACCAATGTTTGTGACATGCTGATTTTAATTATTTGTTCAAATGGCCATTAAGTTTTTATACATGATTAGATTCAATTATTGCTGTCACATCATTGGATAAATTCGAATCAAAATAAAAATCAATTTTCATAAAATGCGAATATTATTTAGTAATGTGAATATAATAAGCTACTCTAAAAAAATACAGCAAGAATTAAAATCAATCCTTTTCTAAAACTTAACTTAAGAATATAGATCAATAGGTACTTTAATTTCAACAAGACTCGAGAAATAAAATTCAAGTCAGTGTCTATCATCCACTAAGTCTATAAAAGAATATGATCATTCACCTGTTATTCACATTTATATTATTCATCAGTACCTGGTTGAAAAAATCCATATGAATTTTTATATAAATTTCAATATAAATTTCTTATATGAATTATTCATATATTCAATAAGCATTTTTGTTTCATTTTCATAAATTCAAAAATTCATATAAAAAATTGAAATGAATAATAATTATGGAGATCATCTCATTATTTTTATATGAGGAAAGTATGAAAAAACTTCAAAATCCAACCTGCAATTTTTTATATGAATTTTTTAATATAAAAAAAAGAAACAAAAATATATATTGAATATATAGAAAATTCATATAAAAAAATCAGATAAAAAATTTATATTAAAATTCATATGAATTTTTTCAACCGGGTACTTTAAAACATGTTTGAATGTATATCCTGACAAATTTGTTGGAAATAATTGTTAATACTTTGTAATAACATTTTTTTTATTACAAGTTTTAAATAGTGTGATTCAGGGTGAGTAAGCATTCTAATTATAACAGTACAGATGAATAATATAAATGTGAATAACAGGTAATTGATCATATTCTCTTATAGACTTAGCGGATGATAGACACTGACTTGAATTTTATTTCTCGAGTCTTGTTGAAATTAAAGTACCTATTGATCTATATTTTTAAGTTAAGTTTTAGAAAATAATTGATTCTAATTCTTGCTGTATTTTTTTAGAGTAGCTTATTATATTCACATTGGTAAATAATATTCTCATTTTATGAAAATTGATTTTCATTTTAATTTGAATTCATCCAATGATGTGACAGCAATAATTGAATCTAATCATGTATAAAAACTTAGGAGCCATCTAAACAAATAATTAAAATCAGCATGTCACAACAGGGTTGCAAATATTTAAATCATTTTGGGCTTTAAATAAATTTTAATTCACAAATCCTTTTTGAATTCGTAATTAGAGTTTTATTTAATTAACAATTCCTTTTAAATTAATAATTAAAAATATTTTAATTAACAAATCAAAATCTAATCGTGAATTGAAAAGGCTTTAATTAAAAAATCAAAAGGAATTCTTAATTAAATAAATTTCAATTAAGAAATCAAAATGTGATCGTGAATTGAAAGGGCTTTAATTACAAAATCAAAAGGAATTCTTAATTAAATAAATTTCAATTAAGAAATCAAAATTTAATCGTGAATTGAAAGGGCTTTAATTCCAAAATCAAAAGGAATCCTTAATTAAATAAATTTCAATTAAGAAATCAAACTGTAATCGTGAATTGAAAGGGCTTTAATTCCAAAATCGAAAGGAATTCTTAATTGAATAAATTTCAATTAAGAAATCAAAATTTAATCGTGAATTGAAAGGGCTTTAATTCCAAAATCAAAAGGAATCCTTAATTAAATAAATTTCAATTAAGAAATCAAAATGTAATCGTGAATTGAAAGAGCGTCAGTTATGATTATGATTTGTGAATTCGAGGGCTTTAATTAAAAATACCATAATTCCTTTTTAATTAAACGTTTTAAAGGAATTTTCATCATATATATGTATATAGAAAAACAGATGTGGACGCGCACATACATACGCACCTAGGCTCATATATATGCAACATTTCGTGTCGAGCCAAACGCACACATACAGACAAGTTGATATATATATATATATATATATATATATATATATATATATGTATATATACATACATACATACATACGTGGGGCATTTCACGTCAATTAGAACGCACCCACAGACAGGTTTATATATATGGGACATTTCATGCCAATGCGCATGCACACACACAGGATTATATATGTGTATATATATATATATATATATATATATATATATATATACATGGGACATTTCGGGTCAACTCGTACGTACTCATGATCACAGGCTTCTCTATATATATGGAACATTTCATGACAACTCTCACATACCTATCCGAGTTTCTTCAGGTTCGCATATATGGGACGTTTCATGTCAATTTTCATTCATGCACACACACGTTAATATACATGGGATTTTTTATGTAAATTTCAACGCACACACATACAGGTCTATATATATGGGACATTTCATGCCAATGCGCACGCACACATACACACACAGCATTATATATATATATGGGACATTTCATGTCAACTTGTACATGCTCATAATCACAGGCTTATCTATATATATGGAACATTTCATGACAACTCTCACACACCTATCCGAGTTCTCAGGTTTTCATACATGGGACGTTTCGTGTCAATTTTCATTCATGCACACACACGTTGATATACATGGGATTTTTTCTGTAAATTTCAACGCGCGCACATACAGGTTTATATGTATGGGACATTTCATGCCAATGCGCATGCACACACACAGGATTATATATATATATATATATATATATAATCCTATATATATATATATATATATATATATATATATATATATATATATATATATATATATATGGGACATTTCATGTCAACTCGTATGTACTCATAATCACAGGCTTTTCTATATATATGGAACATTTCATGACAACTCTCACACACCTATCCGAGTTCCTTCAGGTTTACATATATGCGACGTTTCATGTCAATTTGCATTCATGCATACACGCTTTTATATACATGCGACTCTTCATGTCAACTCATGTACGACCTTACTGACAGGTTTTTGCATATGTATATATGGTCCATTTCATATCAAATTGCTCACGTTCAACCGCAATTTTTTTGTTTCTATATATATATATATATATGGGACATTTCATGTCAACTTGCACGTACTCGCAAGCACAGGTTTTTCTATTTATATATATGGGACAGTTCATGACAACTTGTACACACCTATCTAAGTACCCTTAGGTTTATATATATGAGACGTTTCATGTCAATTCGCATGCATGCACACATGCGTTCATGTACGTGGGACTTTTCATGTCGACTTACAAGCATGATATAAACATATATATATATATATATATATATATATATATATATATATATATATATATATAAAGGGACATTTCATGTAGAATCGCACGTACACACACAGGTTTATTCAAGTTTATATGGAACATTTAATTTCAACTCATACGCACACGCACACGCTCACACATACAAACACATATTTAACTTTATATGTATATATATATATATATATATATATATATATATATATATATATATATATATATATATATATATATATATATATATATATATATATATATATACTTTACCTTATCGATGTAGACAATATTTAAAAAATAGTTATTTATTATGCTGTGGTACCCACGATCGCCGTCTTTGGATACCTAGGTGTTAATGACAACTTAAACATCATCTACAGCTAAAACTTTTGAAATTCAACTTATAGTTTAATAACTACTTTGAAGTTGTTTCAAATGTTATCTAGCCAAACATGGATGTTCCGAGTAAGATAAACATTGTCTACAAGAATATCTTTTGAAATTTAGCCATTATTTATTAATAACATGTACGTTTCCCGAGATGACATCTCACAATATCCAGGTGATCCTGGCTACCTGAAAATCGTCTATATGAATGAATTTTGAAATTTTCCATACCGATTATGAAGTTTACAGATATTTGCAGGGACTATGTCAAATGAAACTTGGAGATTCTTTTAGATTTCGATTCTAAGGTTGTTTGATTAGGTCGGAGAATACTCGGAAATAAAAAGATTTTAAAAGAACAATTGTTTAAGATTCATGCAAGTTCCATGAAATATGTTGATTTACTCGTAGTCGATACCCATATATAAAGATCATTCATACAAATCATCTCGCATATAAATTTGCGGTAGTATCCCTACTAATTTATGAATTTTTCGTTCGAATAATGCCAGCGAAATTTAACTTCGAGAAAGCATATTACTATTGTAATTAGTGAATAATTTTAACATTTTTTCATCAAACATCATTCCGATATACAGGTAATAAGCGCTATTATTTAAAAAATTTAAAAAAAGTTAATTTATTTATTTTATACTTTTTAGCCTATTTATTCAATTATTGTATTTTATTTTTAAAGCATGTTTTTAAAATTTTGTATTTTCTATTTTCAAGTTAAAATTGTTTTTATTATCATTTAGAGTTACATTGCAACCAGACTTTTCGAAGATTACACTCAGGTACATCCGTTATCGGCGACTTGGTACTCCAGTTCGACCTCTTCATCCTAAATCATTATTATGCATTATAGATTCACTTTCAAACCTTGAATTAGGTTTTTGCAGCCCCGAAATCCCCCGGGGAACCCACCTCGACCCAGAGAAAGCCTCCCCACTTGTACTTCCTCAGAGACGACGTCCATGCGTATTCTGGACAACGTGCATCACTTTGTGGCAATTGTTTGATCTCAAATTCGGTTTTAGCAACCCTGAAAACCCCCGAGAAACTCGCCTTGACCCAAAGAAAGCCTCCCCATTTATACTTCCTCGGAGATGACTTTTCACACCCATTATCATCGACCTGAATGTCCAGGTACCAAAATGACAACTGATTATCGTATTGTCATCCAAGACCAAAGTCTATGCCAATTGTCAGAATTTATATCTGTCAAAAAGTGCCTGAAATCGAGCGCGCAAGATTTGATTACAGACAGACAAACATGCAAACAGACATGAAGGCGAATATAAGAAAAGCGTATATAAAAAAATAATATTTACTTACGTTAAGTCTGCTTTGAGACTAATTATCTTTCGTTTTTTATGACAAAAACAAGTAAATTGAATTTGAGAAAATTTCTATAAGTTACTTAAATTTATGAAAAAGTCAATATAAATCGTCATTTTTGCAGAATTATGAAGATAATGATTATTTTCGCGGAAATTATAAAGTTATGGAAATTATTTATGGAAACGTTTTCGATTGGAAAATTTGTGATTATTGCAGTTGAATTTTGTTACATCATCATCAGTTATATCCTCGTTAAAATGACCCGAAAATTTCTAAAAGAATCGGAACAAATATTTTTCCGGTCTTTAAAGAATGTTTAAGAACTATTATGAAATGAAAATTGATAAATGTTTCAAGTTTTCCGAATCGTTCCGACATTGAAATTTCAATTATAAGCCGTTACTCATAAAATTTGGAAAAGTCTATTGTATGCAACTATTTTTCCAGTGATTCAGTTGTAATTTATAAAATTGTGAATTTGGATGATTCATTATGTTTCTTTCCGTAATATTTATCTGATGTTGGAGCTACAGCAATCAAGTTTTGCTTTTTTTATTTCATTAATATCATTTTAAATTCGTAAATTAATAGTATATTGTGTAACGAGTAAGGTTTAGTTGACTATTGCGCACGAGGGCAAGTTGGCGCACGAGCGTAGCGAATAGCGCCATTGCCCGAGACTCTCTCTCTCTCTCATATCTGCCGTACGACTGACTCGCAATAGTATATTTCAATACTTTTTGGTACTATTATTTGTAATTAAATTACATACTTTTAGTTCACCAATTTCACGTTTATACGGAATAATTACGATTTCGTTAATGTAAAAATAATACAAGAATAGATGATACGATTTACTTTGTCAGAGGTTAAAGCGAGATAGAGTATAAAATTCATCATATGGTCGATGAGATACAGTATGAGGGCACTGCGCTTGTATAAACCTTTGCGATTTTACATTAATTAACGCTTTTGCGTGACATTATTTTACAGAATGTAACGTTTATACGTGATTCAATACAAAAAAATATTATACATAGCTGTGAAACACACGCCCTCAAAAAACAACACACGCAGCGCGCGCTATTAGCTACTTACTACCCCGAAAACGCATGCGCTATAGGCTTACTCAGCACGGATGAGAAAAACAAATATAATGACTTGTCCGCACTAAAGCTATGTTAATACAATAATTTTTGTTAAAATAAAAAATCATTTAAACTTGTAAATTTTTTATGAACTTGGATTGGAAATTATATCAAGCTCGACAAACCTAATCTTGAAATACGTTACATTGAAAGTTTGTATTATTACTTTTTATGTAGTATTTTCGTGGGTTTCTTGAGTTGTCCGCACTCGAGTTGAATCTTACAAATTTTTTCTTTGTCGCAAAAAAATGTTATTAAACGCATTGTTTATTCATTACTTGGGATTGGAAATATTATTAGAAGACTGGAAGCTTCGTCATGCTCTTAAAAATAAAAATAATGTTATCTAATTTTAAAAATAATATTAATCTGAATAATATATCCTCATCAGAAAAGTTATTGTAATTCATATATTTTTAGAACCTTTCCAATTTCATGTGTACCACTATGGTATTATATGGGGATATCCATCCAACTTTAAATTCTCTAGTAACAGGTCATTATTTAAACTAGTTTATAATCTTTTGTGCTATCCTGTAACTCTATTTCTGATATATTTTGTAAATGTACACAAAACGGCGCAGCAGATAATTCTATAAAAAAGTAAATTTACACATAAGATAAATTACGGTAATTTTTTATGTGTAAAAATGAATGTTTCATAGAAATATCTACTGCGCCGTTTGTTAAACATTTACAAAATACATCAGAAATAGAGTTACAGGATAGCACAAAAGATTTGAACCTAGTTTAAACAATGTGCATCATGCGGTAACCCAGTAACAGCTGTAATATGACCTGTTACTAGACAATTAAAAGTTTTGTGGATATCCCCATATATCAAAAAATATGATTATGACTTCTTCAGATTCTTTATGAATTTCTAATATATTGAATAGTGATTTTTGAAGGGCATATCATAGTATTAATTAAATTAACTTATTAATAAACTAAAAAATTGCCTAGTATTAATAAATTAGTGCGATTTATTGTATTTATTCACAAAAAAAATTTATAGCTTAGTCGTGTAAAATGGCTTTATTTCCACTATCAAACAATTCCATGGTATGCTTAACTATTTCAAGAGTTAAAAAAATTTAATAATATGTATATTTTTTTATAACTTCAAGATCGTTACTGAGAATCATAAATAATTTTCACGGTATTTTATTAATAGCAGGTCGTACATCTCTATCCTTTTATAATAAAAAAATTCAATTTTCTGCAAAACCTTATGATTGTAGCAAAAAATAAGAAGAAAGCCGAGAGCGGGATTCGAACTCGGAACCTCGAAATTACGAATCCAACGCTCTACCGTATGAGCCACAGACCGACTCCTATGAGATCATTTAAGAATACGGATGAATCTTTATATTTTCTGTATATTGATTGAAAGGTTAATGAAACTTCACGAACTCTGTGGAAGTAAATCGAGATGAATTATTACAATCTTGTAAAGAGTTTAATAGCTATTAAAGATCCTTAAGAGGAGGTCGAGTATATATGTCCTATTGTAATAAAAAAATTGATTTTTTTACAAAAACTAATAATTTTAGCAAAAAATAAAGAGAAAGCCCCATCTTGTATCATAAAAAGCAATATTTTCTTTGATTAGGAAAAAATTTTTTTATCGATTCCTTTTGAAAAAAACCTTGAAAAACATAAAATATCGAGGTTTGGATGGACAATTCAGTTTTTCAAAGTTTTCTTTGAAACGAAGCGATAAAAATAATTTTTTCTCATAAGAGAAAATATTGCTTTTTAGTATACGAGATGGGGCTTTCAATCAATATACAGAAAATATAAAGATTCATCCGTATTCTTAAATGATCTCATAGGAGTCGGTCTGTGGCTCATTCGGTAGAGCGTTGGATTCGTAATCTCGAGGTTCCGAGTTCGAATCCCGCTCTCGGCCGATTGATACAAGCACCACTGTACGTTACATGTGCTTTGTTCACAAACACACTTACGAGCTCCGTCGCTGATTAGCATAGCAATAATAGCATAGCATAAATATAGCGACGTTAAAAAAAAAAAAAAAAAAATGATCTCATAGATTTATAATCATTTATTTACTAATAATTTAATAAATATATTCATACGATGATAAAACGTGAAAAATATTTCTGAAGAATTTTTTAAAATACAATCTAGAAGGATTCTCCTGAAAACTTTACAGTGCTGTTCAATTCTAAAGCGATCTTAATTGTTCATTAATTGTGAATACGATAAAATTAAGGTTACTATTCCTTAGTAAAACTTAATGAATCAAAAAAGTTCAGAAGGTATCAACGAAAATCATGACAATTTTTTTCATAAGAGTTCACAAAGTTGTATTATGGACTGGTACCAAAAACCGCAAAAAATTAGAAAGGTTCTTTTACATCAGAATCTTTCCAAACCTTAATGTACATGTTCACCGGGGTATTTCACCTGAATACGGAGGACATTTATAACTAATATAGGTAGCTAGGAGAGTTTCCGTAGCCGATGGAGATCCACGGCTCCACCAAAGTTTTTCCTATGTATTTTGGTGCCTTGAACACGAATTTCGAGGGTGGATAGCTGGAAAATAGTTAGGAAAATCTCTAAAGTAAATTTTCTGGTTGTTAATTCTTCGCAGAAAAACATAATTTTTCGTGTTTTTCATCAAATATTAAGTCGAAAATATTCTTATCAATTTTGCCGTACATTGCACCATTTCTCTGTAAAAACATCATAAATATAAAAAAAACTCATTTTGGCATTTTTAATGATTTTTTTTATTTTATTGCACTAATCATTGGTGACCAATATAATTAAGAATTTTTACATTTTAATTAGCTAAAATTATTCTTTAATCCACCAATTGTTGATAAAAAAAGAATGGTTTAGGCTGGTTGCGGTCTTCCTTTAATTTTTCACGAATAATTGAACCGCTTATTCAGAAAGTACCGCGCAACGGTGCTCACATGAAAAAGTCAGGTCGAAAAATAGGGGAGATTGCTATAGTAACATTAAAGTCCACGGTTCCAAAAATTTTTTCTATATATTTTGTCACTAAACATTAATTTAAAGGGGGTGAAGTCGGAAAATGTCCAGGAAAATTTGTATGATATAATTTCCAAAAATTTGAAAAGTCTATTTTTCAAATAAAAAACATTTTGTCGCTTATTTCATGCAATTTTCATGCCAAAGTTATAAAAAAGAATAAGTTTTATAATTTTTTTCAATTTTTCATATCAGAATGAGACTATTGTTACAGTGCAGCAGAGATTAGAATAGGATTTCCTAAAATTTTATTTCATTAGCTAAATTTATGTTATAATTTATAAATACGTTTAATTAATCGTTATTTGTATTTTAATCTTATTACATTTTTTACATGTAGAATTTTTGCTACAAAAACAATATGTACAGTACGCTATTCATTATTTTATGAAGTTTAAAAAACTTGTGTTTTTATAATTTATAAAATTTTTTAACGAAGTACAATTTTTTTCTGTGAACTACTCTTTTACTGTTACATATTTTGTAAAAATATATCTTTTTAATAAAAAAAATAGGTATATGATTGATTGAAAATATTAATTTTAATTAATTTAATTTATGTATAACCCTGTTGAAAAAACTCACTGACATGGTAACATTTTTTTTTAACTATTAATAATTGAATTTATTGATTTGTTGATTGTAATTCTTTAATCATTTATTTTATTTCCGCAATTCAATCAAAAATATCCTAAATTTATAATCCTTCAGTTGAAAATTGAGGCAGCACACTAATTATAACACATCCAAAATAATTTATAGCAGCATCATCAGTGTCACAACTAAATTTTAAAATTGCTAAGCATAAACTTTCAAAACGAATGTCAGGAAAAAGTAATTAACATTGTAAAAGAATTTTTTTATTACAGATAACTATTATGGGAAAAACTTTTTTGAAAATAAAATCATATAATCAAATTATCCATCAAAAAGTAAAACTATTCCTTAAAAATCTTTAAGATTTTTATCAGTATTAATATTAGCAATTTTTCCTAAATTAGAATTTTTTTTATTTTAAGAGGAGGTCACGTATCTCTGTCCTTTTCTAATCAAAGAAATGATTTTTTTACAAAAACTAATAACTTTAGCAAAAAATGAAGAGAAAGCCGCATCTTGTATCAAAAAAAGCAATACTTTCTTTGATAAGAAAAAATTAATTTTATTGCTTCGTTCTCAAGAAAAACTTGAAAAACCAAATTGTCCACTCTAACCTCTATGATTTAAGTTTTTCAAGGTTTTCTTGAGAACGAAGCAATAAAATTAATTCTTTCTTATCGAAGAAAATATTGCTTTTTTTTATACAAGATGCGGCTTTCTCTTCATTTTTTGCTAAAGTTATTAGTTTCTGTAAAAAACTCAATTCTTTGATTAGAAAAGGACAGAAATACGTGACCTCCTCTTAAGTAACATAGAAAAAATAACCTGTTTGTGTAACTGATTAAAAACTGCTCACTTGTTTAAAAAAAAATCTGGTGGCACTCATATATATATATATATATATATATACCTGTGTGTGTGTGTGTGTGTGTGCGCGCATGTGAATTGACATAAAATATCCCATGTATTTGTATATACATATATTCATAAGCCCATGTGTGTGCGTGCATGTGCCTTGACAGGAACAGCCCCATATATATATATATATATATATATATATATATAAAGAAAAATATATACAAACTCAAGTACGTGTGTCATGCATGTAAATTGACATGAAACGTCCTGTGTATATAAACCTGTGTGTATGTGCGCGGTGTGAATTAACATTAAATATCCCATGTATATGTGTACACAGATATACACACATATATATGTGTATATATATATATATATATATATATATATATATATATATTCATAAGCCCATGTGTGTGCGTACATGCGAATTGACAGAAACGGTCCCATATATATAAATACAAATTTCAAATACATGTTTAGATGTGTTTGCGTGTTCGATTTGACAAGATATGTCAAATATATGAAAACCGGTGCGTGCGTGTTGACATGATACGTCCCATATATGTGAACCTAAGGGCGCTTGGATAGGTGTGTTAGAGTTGTCATGAAATGTCCCATATATATAAACCTGCATAGGCGTGGGTAATAATTGACGTGAAAAATCCTATGTATATTAACGTGTGTGCATGCATGCAAATTGATATGAAATGTACCATATGTATAAACCTGTGTGTGTGTGTGCGTGCGTTCGAATTAACATGGAAAATCCCATGTATATTAACATACGTGTGCATGCATGCGAATCGACATGAAATGTCCAATATATATAAACCTGTGTGTTTGTATGCGTTTGAATTGACATTAAAAATCCCATGTATATTAACGTGTGTGTGCATGCATGCGCAACGACATGTACTGTCCCATATATATATATATATATATATATATATATATATATATATATATATATAAACCTGTAAACGACATGAAATATCTCATATATATATATACCTGTATGTGCGTACGTTCCAATTGACGTGAAAAATCCAATATTTATTAAAGTTTGTGTGCATGCATGCGAATTGACATGAAATGTCCCATATATATGTAAACCTGTGTGTGTGCGTTCGAATTGACGTGAAAAATCCTATATATATTAACGTGCGTGTGCATGCATGCGAATCGACATGAAATGTCCCATATATATATATATATATATATATATATATATAAAACCTAAGGTTACTAGGATGGGTGTGTGCGTGTTGTCATAAAATGTCCCACATATATAAAAAAGCCTGTCATTATGAGTATGTACGAGTTGACATGAAATGTCCCATATATAATCCTGTGTGTGTGTGTGTGTGTGTGTGTGTGTGTGCGCGCGTGCGCATTGGCATGAAATGTCCCATATATCTAAACCTGTAAGTGCGTGCGTTCCAATTGACGTGAAAAATCCCATGTTTATTAAAGTCTGTGTGCATGCATGCGAATAGACATGAAATGTCCCATATATATAAACCTGTGTGTGTGCTTTCGAATTGACGTGAAAAATCCTATGTTTATTAACGTGCGTATGCATGCATGCGAATCGACATGAAATGTCCCATATATGTAAATCTAAGGGTACACGAATGGGTGTGTGCGTGTTGTCATGAAATGTACCACATATAAAGAAAACCTGTACTTATGAGTACGTGCTAACCGACATGAAATATCCCATGTATGTATGAATGTATGTATATATATATACATATATATAAACCAAAATATATACGGGTCAACGGGTGCAAGTTGACATGAAACGGACCATGTATATATATATATATATATATATATATATATATATATATCAACTTGTCCGTATGTGTGCGTGTGGGTCGACATGAAATGTTGCATATATATGAGCCTAGGTGCGTATGTATGTGCGCGTCCACATATGTTTTTCTATATACATATATATGATACAAATTCCTTAGTACGTTTAATTAAAAAGGAATTGTGGAATTTTTAATTAAAGCCCTCGAATTCACAAATCATAATCATAACTGACGCTCTTTCAATTCACGATTACATTTTGATTTCTTAATTGAAATTTATTTAATTAAGGATTCCTTTTGATTTTGGAATTAAAGCCCTTTCAATTCACGATTAAATTTTGATTTCTTAATTGAAATTTATTTAATTAAGAATTCCTTTTGATTTTGGAATTAAAGCCCTTTCAATTCACGATTACATTTTGATTTCTTAATTGAAATTTATTTAATTAAGGATTCCTTTTGATTTTGGAATTAAAGCCCTTTCAATTCACGATTAAATTTTGATTTCTTAATTGAAATTTATTTAATTGAGAATTCCTTTTGATTTTTTAATTAAAGCCTTTTCAATTCACGATTAGATTTTGATTTGTTAATTAAAATATTTTTTATTATTAATTTAAAAGGAATTGTTAATTAAATAAAACTTTAATTACAAATTCAAAAATGATTCGTGATTCAAATAATTTTTAATTACTTTTTTCGCAACCCTGTGTCACAAACATTGGCATATATTAATATTAAATTAATTTATTTTTATTGTCAGTGATATACGATTAAACTCATTTCAGTTTTGGATTTATTGATATACCATATTTTTTGAGGTTGTAAAAGTTGAAATCTCCATAAAATAAATTTATCACTTCTACGTTCATCCATAACAATCTTCGAAATTATTTTCACTTTAATTACAATAAATGTATACTAGAGGCATGGAAATGCACTTTCTCAAACAATTATAAGATTTTTTTTGACCTATTATTGATACAATGATTTCATAAATAGACACATAAAATCAATTTATTTATTTTCAACTTTTATCCCACTTCGCAGTAACACAGATTTGATAATTCTGAAATTGAGTGATTAATTCTATATAAAAAAAAGTAAATTAACTAATTTCAATACAACTTGCGTAGTATCATTTTGCAAATTATTTTGAAATAATTTCAAGTTTAAAACTTAGGAAATTCATCTAAAAATCATATTTTTTATTATTTTTAATTACATTTTTATTTATTTCAAGGGATCGCCAAAAATGTCCACTTTGAAATTTTGAGGCTATATTTATACATATATTACCTGCTTCGTTGAGTTTTTTGGACATGGGATCATGGTTCGAAACCTTGAAAAGTGGTATTTCAATGTTTTAAATGACTTTAGCTCAGCGGATGGCTACATTAGCACTTATGAATTACTTTTTTCTCAAAATTTAGAATATTTTGAACAGAAAAGTTTGTCGTTAATACATTCTTAAAACGCACCCAAACTGAGTAATTTAAGCCTAAAATTAGTCAAAAATGTCAAAAATATGGTTTTAGCCCAACTTTGAAGCTTTGTAGCTCTGAAAATATGTACTGAAGAGATCTATAAAAATTCTGAGTAGTTGATAATATGGAAAAGAACCATTATACCAATTTTAAGCGAAAAAAAATTTTCGTCCATCGATCTGGCAGAGAATGGGCGATATATATATATATATATATATATATATATATATATATATATATATATATATATATATATATATATATATATATATATATATTGTAATGGTAATGTTCTTTACTGCTAACTTAACCTAAGTGACAAGTGCAATAGGGAATCTGAACCTCCTTCACTGGACGCTTTAACTAAGCCAGGGTGCTAGGGTGTATCAAAGTCTCATTAAACCTAATTATTACTAACTAGGAGAGTATCAGACCTCCGGATCACGGATTTTGCTCAAACGTTGGGATAAGTTTCCAGATGTCAAAATATGAAAGGAAACAGAATTTTAGATCCCAACGCTCAATATTTCCCTAGTTACAGGCAATTAAAGAAAATCACTAAAAAAGTTACTAGATTTTCAAACGTATATAGTTGCTTAGCATTGATAGCTAGAAGCATGAAACTTTTTTTAAATGAAAGCTGAGCTCAAATTCTTTCGAAATAGCACCTATAACATCTCAAAATATTATTTTTTCCCAAAGTTAGAGCGTGATAAATATTGGACCTGATTTTTCTTTTTAAAACATTAATTAATAAAAAAAGCTGAAATTGGGTCTAATGTTTATTACGCTATGACTTTGGGAAAAAATAATATTTTGACATGCTATAACTACTATTTTGAAAGGATTTGAGCTCAGCTTTCATTTAAAAAAAGTTTCATGCTTCTAAGTATCAATGCTAAGGAACTGTAAGCGTTTGAAAATCTAGTAACTTTTTTAGTGATTTTCTTTGATTGCCTGTAACTAGGGAAATATTGAGCGTTGGGGTCTAAAATTCTGTTTCCTTTCATATTTTAACATCTTAAAACTTATCCCAAAGTTTGAGCAAAATCCGTGATCCGGAGGTCTGATACTCTCCTAGTAAGTTAAACTACGTGATGTTGAAATAAGAAATAACAAATATATATATATATATATATATATATATATATATATATATATATATATATATATATATATATATATATATATATATATTAGAGTGTCCCTTAGTCCTGAAACTTAAAAAGACCTTTCTTACAGCCTGTAGATTATTAGTTTAACCCAAAAAACGATTTGTATGTTTGTTGGTCCCTTTAAATGACTTTTAGCACCCATACCGATTGAAAAACCATTTTTTTCAATTGTTCTTTCAATTTCCAATATAGTCACTTGTTTCACCATTTTAAACATTTTTTTTTGGTATGGAACTTTTTCAATGGTGAATTTTAGATTATAAAGAAGCTTTAAAAATTTTCTCCACGCGTGAGAATTATTTTTTTTGTTCATCACAGTGAAAAATCTGAGCTAAAAAATATAAAAATGTGTCGAATTTGAATATTTCCCTATTTATCAGTGTCCTATCATATCGTTACGTATATTATAATTATTGAATGTTAAAGTAAAGGTTAAGACCTTTAATTCATTTTTCTTAAAATATTTGTAAACTTATTAGAACCTGAGGTATCGATGTTTAAAATTTGTAAAAAATTCAAACTATCAAATCTGTGAATTGGTAAAATAAGCAATTTTGATAAACATTCTTTTGGCTCTAATTTGGATTCAAAACCTCTTGGTAACTTTCTATGAAAAGGTCTTTAATTGTACTTTAAGGTTTTATGCAAAATTTATTCAATCATACAACTTTTCATTTTCCAGATATTGCATGGATGTTTTTCATTAATTTTTAATCAGTCTTGAGTTTTTTTATCATGTTGGACTTAATCATATTCGAAAAAAATTCTTTATTGTATTCATCAATGAATTGAAGTAAATGTTGCTTCTGTAAATATTGTTTTATCATTCGTTAATACGTTTACGTAGTTTCGGGTAAGCTCAACTGCTTTCTCAGCTATGGCATTGACTACCCTGATTTTAGCCATTATATCTCAGTTTTCCTCATAAGAACTATGGTGAGCCCAAGTTTTGGCAGGAAAAGTTAAAAAGTCTATTTTCAAATTAAATCTCTGGAAAAATCGATAAGTGTATTTATTAATGAAATAGTCAAGCTGTTTTTGACACAATTCTTTAACTTCTAAGTTATACGGTAGGAATCTTTTTGGATATTTTCTTAGATCATCTTTATCTTGATCTTCTAATTCATCGACATATTCAGCATCCTTGCATTAAGTTGAATTGTATTTTAGTGCTTGTACCATTTTATTTTTGATATCGTTCGAAAAATTGTCGTCAAAAAAGGCCAACGCACACAATTCTGGTGACAAGTACCATAAATAATTTTTAAACTTTTTACTAGCAACTTCAGGAATTTTTTTATCAATATTTTAATATTTAACCAACTCTATAAAAAACTAAAGATCATTATTGGGTGCATAAATTGGTAATGGTGCTCCAAACCATGCTTTGAGGAATAAAAGAACAACAAATGTGCATTCTTTTATGTTCTTAGGAGCAGGCTGAAGCAGATTCGATACCGACCGAGAACCGAAAATCTGTTGTTTAATTTTCTCCTACTATACGTAATGGAATGCATTAAAATTTTAAATACATCTACGAAATTTATTTCTCTATTGCGCTCGCCAAAAATAATTAAAGAAAATTTTTTAAATTAAAAATTTTATACTAGAGCTGTTTATTAAACTCTAAGAACGATCAATTCGTTTGCATAAAAGTATGTCAGGCATCATTTTACGTATCCCGAAGCACAATGAGATATGGTATTGGTAAACTTTGAAAGTATGCTTTCATTTTGTTCATTGTCGCCTCCCTGACTTTTGTTTGAGATCTATGGAATTATGATCGATTTATAATTAATTCATTGTCGTCTATGCTTAAAGCCTAAAGAGACTGGCTTCAACTAAAGGGACTACTTCTCTATAACTCATCTGGAATTTATCTAGAATTGCCACTACTTCAGGTATCATTGGGTTAATATTACCCCGAATACCTTTTGAAATGAAATTTTAACCATGAGGTGGAGTATATACAGACGCAGAGCTTTGAGTGATAACTTCTTCACTTGGTGGCAGTAAGTATTTGTTACCTACTAGCAAATGTGTTAACATCTGATTTTCTGTAAAAATTAATTCAAATTAATTGTACGTTAATGGAATTTAAAAAAAACAGAATATGTTTCATTTCTTACCTGAATTCGATTCTAAAGGTGCTATATTTGTCACTTGTCCATCAGAGATATTAGCATTTGCTTCTGATTCATCGAGATCTGAAGAATCCGTCTTATTGACTAAATCATTATCATTTTCATATAAAAATGATTCTCCATCTACAACTAAGTTATAAAACCGTAAAAAATGAGATATAATGTTATGGATAATATTAGAATAAATTTTTTACAAACATATTATAACTATTATTTACTTTGTGATTCAGTTAATCCTGAATTTGTTAACCCTTTGAGGGGCAGTGGTACGTATTTGTCCCACCTATTTGGTTTTGGATTTTTCCGTATTTCTAAAACGTATATGCCTTTTTAAGACATCTATAAGACTTTTTGAACTCTTGAATACCTGATTTATTAGATTTTATAGAGAAATTGCAAATATTCATTAATTGAAGTATTTGTTATAAACAATTAATCTCAAAAAACCCGTTTTTTACAGAAAAATGTGCCCCTCAAAGGGTTAAACTTTTATTCATATCATCATTCAATTGAGAAAGGAGAACATTTTTTTCTGATTTTTCTATTAATGTTAACAAATTAGCATGAGAAATGTCGGAAATATGAAACAGATCATTGATGAACTCATTTTTTTTTTACTTGGTTAATTAATTTCTTTCATGTCTAATAATTAGTTGTATAATTTTTTCAATTGCTTATAACAATGATCATCTCTTTTTATTTTTACTGTAGTTCTGATCCACAAATTTTTGACTTGTTCATGAGTTTATTTAACAGATTTGACCTAACACAAATTTTCTATACGTCTTTTATGAAGGAAAAGCTATAGAACCTGTAACTTAATAAGTAGTTTATTTCCTGTTAGTTGACAAATCGTATTTTCTTTTAAATCCGTTAAACTAATGTAAAATGGCAAAATTGCCATGTTATTTAAACCTTACTTTTATAATACGATAATATATGCGGCAGAAGGAAGACATTAAATTCGCGCGCGATTAACAGAGAGACAACGCCAGTCAAGCTAAAGCCAACCCCAAGCCACTAACTACACACGTGTGTACCATTAATATACAGTTAAGCTTAACCAACGTGCCTAGTCTACGCATAACCTGACTCTAGCAGTTAAGTAGACAGAAAAGGCAAGAGTATAAGGTGGCGTGCATAGCGTGCTGCATGAAAAAGGAAAAGCATCCATCTTGAGATGCTCATTCTTTCCGCCGCCTGCGTACAGGTCGGTTGACTTGACGTTTTTTGTATGCTTGCGTGTTTGAGTGTAAAGGAGAGTAATTTTTATGTGAGTGTTAAAAGCATAAATGCTTTAAAATTACCTCGATTTCTGTTAAGCGTTAATGATTAAGATACATCGTTATTTTTCTTGCTCGGTGCGCGTGTGTGCTGGTGACCACGTGCACGGTATTAATTAGTGTGTCCGGTTTTCATTCGAGCTTTCGTTCAAGCTACTTATTTGTGTAACTTCCAAATAAAATACCCCACATCAATTAATCGAACGCATCGTTGACTCTCTTTTCGCTGCGTGGCTTTAATATTTGTACGATTAAGATAACTTACGGTGTCGCGTCCGTAAGTTACGGTATAGCTAGTGTTTGTCATTTGATAAAATCTATAAATTTCGTGTGTTCTAGCTGATCTTTTTTTTTGTTTTATGTGTATATTATAGTGTAATAACCAATTATACCTCTAGCTATACATTTAGCTAAATTAGTACGGCCACCTGATTCCCACGGCCGTTACACTAAAAATTTCCCGTGTAAAATTCATCTTGAAAATTTAATTATTAGTTAAAAATATAACTTTCTGCAAAACCTAAAAATGAATTTAAGGGAATGTAAAATACTGACAGTACAGCTCTCCAAATTTTTCAATCTTAATACATTAGTTTTATAAATTTCTTAATCTTTATACTAAAGTTTTTTATTTTAACAAATAAAAAGTCTAATATAGAGATATTTTAGGGATTTTCTGAATGAAAATTAAAAATATAGGAAACTGCAATGTCAGTAACTATAAGTACAAATCATATATCCTATTACATCACCTTAACAATAACTAATAAAAAAATTTTTTTAAATGTAATTATAATAACTTATTGTGTTCATTCGATATTTCTGATCAGTTGTTCTAGTTAAAAACCAGGTATGAGATGAAACTATGATTTTAGAAATGAACAATTTATACAACCAAAGTTTGTGAGCAACGGGTCAAAATTTTCCTCAAAGTAAATTAAATAAAAATCCTGTTATTCCACATTAAACAGTTATCACACCAAAAAATTTTTTAGCACTTTTTACGTAATTATAACTTTATAAGAAATTTTATAATTTCATGACAATGTCTTCGGCTCTAGTTAAAGTAAAAATATTTATTTTTATATTGTAGCTTTCTGAAAGCTGTATAAAATAGTATTGCTTCCTCAAAGAGGAAGCTTTGTTGTAGTAAAAATTTTAAATTTTGTTCAAACTTGGTATAAATATGTGTATAAATTATAGGAGATAAAAAAATTTCTTTCAGAAAATATATGTACAAATATATGCTCGTGTGGGTATATGTATATAGATTTATTTTAGCAATCATAACTCAAATTTTAATGAAACAAAGTGAATTTTGTGTGTTTCAATTTTCTGAATCATGGAAAAAAAAACGTTACAATTAATTGATGTGATGCATTCTTTTAGTATATTTAATGAATCATTAAGTCAATAATGAAGCAATATTCTAATAGGGTAATGATGTTTCGTTGAAATTTTATTTATTGTGGGTAGTTTTTGATTTTATCATAGATATCCCTTCTTGACAGTATTTTTAATTTCAAATAGTTGATATATGATCAAAATTACAATGTATAAGTATAAAAGATCATGTATCTTTACATTTTATAATTCTTATTTATTGTATATTTAAAATTAGTCATTTGTAGTACCTACAATTGTAGCATAATATAAATAAAATGATTTTTTTAATTTTTTAAAGTCATAAAAATAGTTCCTTTAGCAAAGAAAAGGTTAGTCATTTGATTATTTCATTTGTCAATCATTAAGTAAGCACACATTCTTTGAAAATAATCAAGAACAATTTATATTGTTAGATGATTTTTATGATTTTCTTATGAAAACTCGAAGAAATTATCATTTATAAGATTGAATCAATTTCTCATAAATTTGTCAATTTTTACGAAAATAAATATTACTTTGACCTAGTTTTTAAGATCATCAAAACTTGTTTATAGCTTCAAAAAACTTCATTTGTGCAATATCGACGAAACACTAATCTAATAATGTCGACAAAAAAATAATTCTTTTTCTATTTTATATTATTTAAATTGGTATTCTTTTTTCATTAAAAGACTCAGTTAAGAGCAAGGCGGAGCAGATTCGATATCGACCGAGAATCGAAAACCCGTTGTTCAATTTTTTCCTACTATACGTAATGGAATGCATTAAAATTTGAAATACATTCACGAAATTTATTTCTCTATTGCGCTCGCCAAAAATAATTAAAGGAAATTATAAAAAATTAAAAATTTTATACTGCAGCTGTTTATTAAACTTTAAATACGGTTACTTACTTTTCGTTTAAAATATGGTGAATTTTATGAAAAAAACATCTATCATACAATCATGTATGTATAAAAAATTGTACTCGATAACAATTTCTTTTGAAAACTGCATAATTATTTTATTTATGATAAAATAACATTTTCACTTCTTGGTCGGTAATCGAAACTGCTCCGGCCTACTCTTAAGTCTTATTTCTGCTACTTCTTTGTCGAACAAAATTTATTTTACATTCAAATTAATGTTTACATTATATAGATAAGTCGCAAGATTCTAGATACTTGATGATTATCATACATTTGACGTACACATTATAAAGTTGGAGTGTTGAGGAAACGAAACACTTATCATACACAAATTGCTAATTAATTTTGACCTCTGTTTATCATATCTAGTATAATATGTGGTTAAGGTCTTCATCGCTTTCGACACAAGCTGGACATTCCAGGCTGCTTACAATATTAACCCTGGCTAGTGAGGCTGCTGAATTATAATGGTTAGCTCTATTGGTTAACACTATGTATTTGCGAGTTTTAGCAGTATTGTGAAACCAAGCTTTTTAACTTTTATTGTAATAAAGTTTAAAATATTTAGAGCCTTTTATATTACTTTGATTCAAACAGAATTTGTTTGTATTTAACAGGGAGTTAATTTTAAATTTGTGATGAGAATTTGTAAAAGGAATGTAAAACGAAATATTGTGTTTTTTCTTAGCAAAATTTTTTCCGAGTAGATCAGCAACTTCATTTCTCACAATCCCTATGTGCGATGGAACCCAGACAAAGTTAATGGTCTTGGAATGGTTGTCTATCACTATGACTAAAAATAATTCTTTAATTTTATAAATGTAGTAATTTGTTTTAATATCTAGTTTGACTGAGTTTAATACTTGAAGAGCGCTAAGTGAAGTTATAATAGAAAAGTTCACGTTGTCACTATGGCTGATTAATTGTAATGCTTTGAAAATTGCTGCAAACTCAGCTGTGAACACTGAGGTAGAAGATTTGAAGGAAAATCCAGAATTTATATTTTCAGCTGGAAAGTGACAGATCCCATTGACCTATCTGAACACTCACTACCATCCGTATGTATTGCAATTGAGTTAGTTCGGTTCATAAAATTATTTACAAGTTCGTTAGGTTAAGAGCTTAATTTTAGATTATTACCTAATTTGTGATTAAAATTGGTGCAAGTAGTGAAAATTTTATAGTTACAACAATGGAGCGAAAAGTTTTTATATGTTTTAATGTTTAGATGGATGAAATTAATAATGCAATAGTTTAATAATCGTGAATTTGTCTTCTTAAAGTTAATAACAATATTTGTGATCAGTAAATTAGAGTTGGATAAAATCTTCACTAACAAGGAGAGTACCCGACCTTTGGGAAACGGATTTGGCTAAAACTGCAGGATATGATTTTTTGATAAAAAAAATGAACCCGTGTTTTTCCTTTTCTTTGAATAGGCCCCATAGACAAAAATATAGACATTTTTTCGAAAATATAATGAAAAGGAGCTTTTATAAGATCTTGAATAACTAAACAACTAAGACTCTCACAAAAAATGTATGAAAAATAAAATAAAGTACAGATTAAATTCTTCAATTTAGGCTTTATTGCATTAAAAAAGCTTGTGTGGTTCAAAAGGTACAGGCGATTAAAATATGGTAATGAAATAGCGTAAAAAATTGATGATATGTTACACGCTAAAAATATTAATAAATATGTAATAATTTTCAATTAGGCATAACTTTTGAACCACACAAGCTTTTTTAATGCAACGAATCTTAAATTAAAGCATTTAATCTGTACTTTATTTTATTCTTTATACATATTTTTGTAAGAGTCTTAGTTGTTTAGTTATTCAAGATCTTATAAATGCTCCTTTTTATTATATTTTCGAAAAAATGCCTATATCTCCGTTTATGGGGCCTATTCAAAGAAAAGAAAAAACACGAGTTAATTTTTTTTTCATCGAAAAATCATATCCCGCAGTCTCAGTCAAATCCGTTTCCCGAAGGTCGGGTACTCTCCTTGTAAGTAGCAATAGCAAAGAAATTTTGTTCGCTCTAAAATTGACTGAAGTTTTGACTCTGCTAATATAACGTTTGTAGGTGATATCTTGCGGTAGCCCATAGTTGTTCTAATGTAACTATATTGAATATTTTCCAGGGAGCTTGCTAGGTTTTTATTATTAGGGAAAAATATGTAACTTCCGTATAAATTAAAAAGTGAACAAAACTTTTATATAAAATAAACAAGGTAGTGGGGTGGGCTTCCCATTTCAACCCGCATAAAAATTTTATGATTGCCCTCTTGCTACACTCATGTTTTAACTTATTTACATGAGCGGCGAACGTTAATTTATAGTCAAAAGTTATACCCAGAAAGTGGGTCATTTCACTAGATTTTATTTGGATATTATTGAATTCAATTACTGAATCACCCGATGCTATGCCTCTTTTGTTAAAATAAATGTAAACGTTTTTTTCGGGTTTGAGCGAGAGTCCTAATATCGCTAAATTGGTGCTTAAGACCAGGCCGGAGTAGAATCTGATACCGACCGAATAACAATTCAGTTTTTTGTCATTTACTCAAGTATTAATCGGTGTATCTTCAAATTAAAGGTTGAGCGCAATAGATATTATTATTATGAACATCCATGCATAAGAAAAAAAAATTCTACCGCTTTGTTTTTGAGAAAAGTAAGGAACGCCGAAGTAAAAGTTTATGTTTATAATATTTTGCGTTCCTTACTTTTCTCAAAAACAAAGCGGTAGATTTTTTTTCTTGTGCATACATATTTATAATAATAATATCTATTGCGCTTAACCTTCAATTTGCAGATACACCGTTCAATACTTGAGTGAATAACAAAAATCTCAATTAGACAAGGATAGCGAATCTGGCCTGCTTTTAATGTGTTAATTGCTTTTTGTAATATGATCTTAGATTTTGAAGGACTACCACAGCTACAGAAGGTATTTATATCATTGGCAAATTGTGTGACTATAACACTTTTGGGAACGCTAATAGTGATGTCCTTAACGTAAATAAGGTATAAGAGTGGACTAAGTATACCGCCTTAGGGTACTCTCTCACAGCTGCATCTAAATTGGTCTTTAAGAGTATAAGAAATGATAATTCTTCTGCATGTAATAAATTCGATCAATTTAACTAGAGTTTCTGAGCATCCGATTAATGCTAGTTTTACTGATTGGACGTCATTGTTGACATTATCATAAGCGGAGTCAACGTCAAGAAGAAAGGCTAACAAATCTTTACCATTTGAAAGAGCTTGGTCTGTTTTTAAAGTAAGAGTTGCGAAGTTGTCAGAACTAGACCAGCCTTTTCTGAAACCCGATTGGCTATTTGGTATAACATTATAAAATACCATTTTAAACGGTTTTTGATTAGCGATTCAAAGAGCTTGCCTGAACCTGCTGTCAGAGAGATCGGTCTTACACTTTTGTTGTTAGGTTTGTCGATAAATGGGATGAAAGACTGAAGTCAGGACTTGGGACAACAGTCATAAAAGCACGTTTCAATGAAAATATCAAGCATAAGTGATTTGTATTTTATAGGTAGATTTTTATTTCTTCATAATCTAGACCATCTAGTCCGGCTGCTGATTTGTTTTTTTTTAGAGTCTAAAGCCGAATTTTATTCCGCGAAATCAAAAAGTGCATCAAATAAGAGCTTATGATCATCATAACAATTTGGAATATGTTCTGTTTCACACCATAGTGGACAGATTTTATTAATAGCGGAGTTAATATTTTCAAAATTTTGTAAATTACAGCTTACATTAGTAGGTTGGATCTTTGTTCTTTTATTTTTCAAAACTTCACAAGTCTTCCGAACGTAATTTTTATTTGAACTAAAATTGATAGATTCAGCAAACTGTATGAATTTTTTTCGTTTTTAAAGATTTTTGTTGCCAAGTAATTCAATCTATTATTGTTATTCGGTCTGTTATTGTTTTGCTATAATTTCACTTTTTAAAGGCCGCTTTTTTAAGTCTATATTTTATAGCACTCTCCGTCTCATCAAGGTGCCGGGTAAAAATTGTATCCAGTTGGTACATTTGGATTTAATCTTGACCGATTTTTTTTATAAATGTTTTTATTCAAACCAAGGTAACAATAAATAGGATATAATGATCGGAGCCTAGGGTTTTTTCTCCCAGCTAAATTTAAGGAAGAAAAAATAAGGTCGATATTAGAATGGTTACAATTTGCCGGATTGATGTGAGTTGGGGAATTATAACTTTGTTAATATAAATTACTATTGGCAATACTAAGTGCTAACCTTTCACTGTTTATGTCTGTTTTTGAGCTATTTCAAAGGGCATTATTTGCATTCAAGTCTCCTATCAGTAAACATGGTGTGTTAATATCTATAGACGAGATAGTGGAGTCATAACTTTGTTGCGAGAGGATACCCGGAGCTCGGTAACAAAAAAAAATGTCAATTGACGGAACTGTGTTAGCTAGACTTATTTTACACAGTTCAACACTAGGGTCTGGGGAGTTTATATGAGCTTGTTGAATAGCGATGTCCTTCTTCACCATTTTTAAAATACCACCTCCTCTTGAGTGGACCCGATTCTCCTGCAATTTAACAGAGCCTGATGCGAACGTTGATTGGTGTTTATCTGCTGAACCTGAATTTGGTGAATCCTGTAGCCATGATTCAACACACAAGAATAAATCTATGTCTTTGAGTAGATAGATAGAATCATTTTGCGTTTATTAATACTGCGTGCATTTCAAAAGAGAACACGAAGCAATTTGTGATTTTTGTTGCTTTTTTCATCCATGATTATTGTTATAATGAACTTTTATTTAGATGTGCTATCATGTTAATGTTCATCGTAATCACTTTTTAAATCAGTGTTGTCACTAATGCTATGTGTTTCCTTTTTAAATTTGTTTAGTGTGAGCTTTTTTTTAGTTCTAATCAATTTAGATTTAACTGCTTTGACAGTAATGAGAGG
This sequence comes from Anastatus disparis, assembly GCA_017163975.1. Taxonomy (NCBI): domain Eukaryota; kingdom Metazoa; phylum Arthropoda; class Insecta; order Hymenoptera; family Eupelmidae; genus Anastatus; species Anastatus disparis. Next base: position 566,201 of record JAFFSR010000334.1, on the reverse strand, counting down.
ATATACTATATCCATACAAGTAATAATATCCGTGTTTTTATCTATTTTTTTTGCTTCATCAAAAATGTAAGGGTTTTGATACTTGTTTTTTACTAAGCTTAGAAATTGTTCATAGTTAACTGGAGCATTGTATTAAAGGTCCTTGAAGATGTTTTTACAAGATAAAAGTGTCTCCTCAATTTGGTTTAACCTCTCTTCCAAAGTAATTTCAATTTTCATTTTTTTATAGTTCAGTGTCCTTTTTTGTTAGGAAATATTTAACGTCTTTGAATTTTGTGTGATGATTGTTGACGCCGTTTAAGATGATGTAACGCTATCTGTTGTTGACAGAGGGTGCTTAAAAACACTTTGTTCCCCTTGTGTATTCACTTGATTCAATTTATCTGAGTTGTTTGATTCTTGAGTGTTAACTTGGCTATCACTGCTGGTTTGAGTTGAGCCAGTGTTGTCGTCCATTGTTTGTGGGCAGTTATTAGCTATGTGCCCTTTTCGTTTACAATTAAAGCACTTTAGAGAGTCAGTTCCAGCATAAATAAAGTAATTTATGTCTTCGTGTTTAAGTTTAAATATGTTGGGAATTTTAGGTATATCGTCTGCCTTGACGTAAATTTGCCTTCTGGCACTGAGAACATGTTTGTATTTGATGTCGCCAATGTTTGCTTTGATGTATGTAACTTGTGAGTTACGGTTAACATTCAATGTATCTAATATAGTTTCTAATAGTTTTACCAGAATTGTTAGCAAAACATTTGAGAAAACAATTCTTTTTTATTTGGCTACTAGAGGCCTCATATACACGGTTTCCTCTTTGATTATAATGGAATTGGAATTTTCTGTTAAATCATCAACAATAGATTTATTTGCAGATCATGATCAAACCCTGTCCTCGAGGACTTTTTTACCTTATGTGTCATCCATGTAACTTAATGCAAAATCTTTAGAATCAATTAATAAAATTTTACTAATTTGAGACAGGTTTCCAGCTACTGAAGCTATTTCCTGAGACTGTCCCTCCGGTGTTGAGGGAACAATCATTTTCACTACTCACACAACACAAAGAAAAAAAACGCTGCAAAGTGCTGCGCCATTTCTTTCATAGAGCTCATTGAATTGGAGTGATTCGATTTTATTTTATTTAATGTGATTTCAATGTAAAAAACATAATTTCTATTAAAAAAATAGTGAGTGTGAGAGAGTGATTAGGAAATAGAAAGAGAGAGCCAAGGATGGATAAAAATAGGTAAAAATGAGGATCAATCTAAGATAGAAAGACAGAGAGAAAGTGAGGACGTAAGAAAAGAGTTAGTGAAAGCGTTGAATCAGAAATAAAAAAAATGTCATCAAAGAGCTATGCTAAGAAAATTATTTTTTTTAAAGCCTGTTTCATAAAGATAGTAGGAAATAACTTGTATACAAATTTTAGAACAAATCTATCGAGTAGTTTACGTAAAATAGATGAAAAATGAAAAAATAAAATTTTTTCAAAATTTATAGAAATTTTTTAAAATTAAAACTATGCTGAGAAAATAGGTTTTTAAAAGTCCTACTTCTTTTAACATATGTAAATAATTCCCATGCAAATTTCAAAATAAATTCATTAAGTAATTTTCATAAAATAAAAGTAAAAAATGAAAAATCGAAATTTTTTTTGTGAATTCTTAAAATGGCTCTGTAAAAAAAATACTCTATGAAAACCAATTTTCAATAACTTCCCGACTACTTATACAAAATAATAGATAGTATAGATGTACTGAATTCGTACTCACACACACATACATTTTCTGGAAATCACTTTTTTTCGACTTCTTGAGTAAAAATATGTACAAATTAATGAAAAAATATAAGGTGGAAAACAGCCGAGTATTACAAATATTGAAAAACTTTGGGCGAAAGCCCCTAAACCGATGAATAGAACCAACTTATACTTAAGCAGATGATGTGTCAGAGCCAACAGTAAACAGATCTGGCCTCGACCAGCGCCTAAACTAGACGATGAAATTAGTATTTTGAAATTGGAGATTTTTTTCATTTACTTTAAAATATTATAACTAAGAAATATTTTTGAGTAAAAAATGCCAGAAAATAGGACTGAAAATAGTTCTTAATTATTGCCGGCTGCTGCATTTTTAAAAATACCGCTGCCTTTATTGGCACGTATAGCTTTCTCCAAATTGAATTATTCTTTTTATAAGTATATTATATGATTTAAATATAAAGTGGTGTTTATAAATTTATAATTTATAATTAAATATATTAAGAGCAGGTCGACTTTTTCTGTCCTTTTCTAATCGACGAACTGATTTTTTCACGAAAACTAATAATTTTAGCGAAAAATAAAGAGAAATCCCCATCGCGTATTAAAAAAAGCAATATTTTTTTTAATTAGAAAGAATTGATTTTCTCGCTTCGTTTTCAAGAAAACCTTGAAAAACTTAAAACATAGAGGTTAGGTTGGACACTTTGGTTTTTCAAAGTTTTCTTGAGAACGAAGTAATAAAATTTTTTATTAAAGAAAATATAGCTTTTTTTAATACGCGATGGGGCTTTCTCTTCATTTTTCGATAAAGTTATTAGTTTTTGCAAAAACTTAATTCTTCGATTAGAAAAGGATGGAGATACGTGACCTCCTCTTAAAGGACTTATTTGATTTGTTTTGTAAGTACTGTCGACACTTTATTATAAACAGTAATACCTTAACTATGTGTAAGTGATTAATATATTAATATTTTTGAATATCTTAACGGGATGTCGGAGCTGCTGGACACAATTTTTACTTTTATTATTCTATTGATACATTTTTAAATTCGTAATTTAAACAATTGTAATAACTTGTCCGCACTAAAGCTATGTTGAAACAATAATTTTTGTCAAAATAAAAAATCATTTCGACTTGTTATTTTTTTATAAGTTTGGAATGGAAATTAGATATCAAGCTCGATAAACCTAACCTCAAAATGCTATACACCAAAAAATTATTTTTAACTTTTTATGTAAAGTGTTTTGGTAAATTCTGTAAGTTGTCTGCACTCAAGTTCAATATTACAAATTTCCTCACTGTAATGAAAGAACTCGATCTAACGTACCGTTTACTCGTGAACTTGGAATTAAAATATTAATGAATTATTTTAGAAGGTAGAGCTCCGTTATGCCCTTAATTACTACATGTTCCTTTACAGGTGGGATTCCTACATCGACTATCGAATCATTATATTAATAAATAAAATTTCAACAACCATACTTACTATGTACTTCTATCATTAATTTTGTACTTAATTTATTATTTTTATGATCCTGAAATTAATAGTAAGCCTAAAATTAACCTAAATAAAGCGATTATGTAGTGCGCAATAATTTTGCACGCAAAGCACATAACCGTTGCGCATAAAAAATGTTGATTTACGGCATTTTCCGTGCGCGTTCAGATTTTTGAATATGGTATGCCTACCTTGACTACTACATGTTTCTTTATAAGAGGATATCTCTACAATTTTTAATCTTTTTATGATGTTTTTGAAAATTTATCTGTAAAATGACATCACAGAAAGATTAAAAATTGTAGAGATATCCTCATAAATGCAATTCTTACATCGACTATCAAATCATTAAAGAAACATGTTATAATCAAGATAGGCGTACCCTATTAAAAAATCCGAATGTGTACGATATGTTTCGTGTGAGTTGTGAGTACCCTTGTGTGTTCCGTCCGAGCTGTATATGGACTCTGCCTCATAAAGACTAGAATATCTTAGTCTGAATCTTAGGGCTAAGTCCACAGTTGTTTCAATGCTAACGTATTGGAATTGGGAGCTAGTCACAAAAGTGCCGTAAATTTCAAAAAGATTTATCGTTTCTAAATCGAGCCGAGATATAGAACTATGAAATTTCAGTTTTGAACAAATTCACGTCCTAATTTCAATCGTAAAGTTTCTTATCTCAATTTAGAAACAGTGAATTATTTTAAATTTACGGTATGGTATGGCACAGCACGGTGTGGTGCTTATGTGGCTAGTCCCTTACACCGAGAGAGCATATCGTCCACGGAACAGTGCAATTGCCCATGACACAGGAACATTCATAGGTACTACATAGGGACAACTGCGAATTTATCCACCTACTTGATTATGCTAACCCTTTCAGAACGGAATTATTATTTCATCATGAATAGTTCTGATAACCATTTAGCTATGATAAGTGCTCATTTATTAAGCAATTTTTGCGATAAAAATTTTTTTTTTTTTTTCTTTTCAAGTTTTCTCAGTTTCTATCAAAGATATAATAACTTAGGCCCTCAGTTTGAGATTGGAAATAGTCCACTTCAATCTAATACACATATTTTTTTTACAAAATTTGCAGCCACTTTTGCACGATTTCAAAAAAACCAAAAAATGTCAATGTACATTATAATGTACATTGGTTCTGAAAGGGCTAATTTTCGGAAACGTTTTAGTTTGGTTAAGGTTTTTGTATATGATAATTATTAAAGTACAATTAAAGACCTTTTCATAGTAAGTTACCAAGAGGTTTTGAATCCAAATTAAAGCCAAAAGAATAAATTGTTTTTATCGAAATTGCCAATTTTACGTATTCAGAGATTTGATAGTTTGAATTTTTAACAAATTTTAAACATCGATACTCAGGTTCTAATAAGTTTACAAATATTTTAAGAAAAGTGAATTAAAGGTCTTAACCTCTACTTTAACATTCAATAATTATAATATACGTAACGATATGATAGGACACTGATAAATAGGGAAATATTCAAGTTCGACACATTTTTATATTTTTTAGCTCAGATTTTTCACTGTAATGAACAAAAAAAATAATTCTCACGTGTGGAGAAAATTTCGAAAGCTTCTTTATAATCTAAAATTCACCATCGAAAACGTTCCATACCGAAAAAAAATGTTTAAAATAGTGAAATAAATGACTATATTGAAAAATAAAATAAAAATTTTCAAAAATGGTTTTTTAATTGGTGGGGGTGTTAAAAGTCATTTGAAGGGACCAACAGACTTACAGATCTTCGTTTTCTGGGCTCAGCTAACGATCTACGGGTTCGGGAAAAAGGTCTTTTGGAGTTTCGGAACTAAGGGACACCCTAATATATATATATATATATATATATATATATATATATATATATATATATATATATATGCGTACCTTTATACATTTGTAATCTGAATATAAAATTATTAAAAAAATTTTTTTGATTTCTTTTAAAAAACTATATTATTCCATATTCTACACAGATGAATTATTCAGGTTCGATGTTTAAATGGAACGATGCTCTTTATATGTATGTATGTATACACATGCATACACCTTTGTAAATTTGTTATGTAGGTATAAAATTTTTTTTTTAATTTCTTTTGATATCGCTCAAAAAACCAAATTATTTCAGATCTCAGACAGATAAAAATAAAGGTTTTGAGGCTACTTACCCGTGAAAAAATTCTGAGACAAAAAAAAAGAAAATGGCATAGAATGAGCGCTTCCTATAGCATTAAACCAACTTAGATTTATTTATAAATTAAATATTTTCATATAAAAGTAAGAGCAATCCCTAATAGATTCAAAGACAAGAAAACGATACTATTCCATAAAAAAATATTAAGGTTTTTATCAGTTTTCAAGTAGAATATGAAACAGAATCAAGTTGAACTTGATTGGAGTTAAGTTTAACTATTTTTTCCTTTCATACTCTATTTGAAAACTAATGAAAATTTTATATTTTATCACAGAATAGAATCGTTCGCCATTCCTTAAACCTATTGGAGACTCTTCTTACTTTTATACAAAAATATTTAATTTATTAATAATAACAAAAATTTAAATTAGACAAGGACAAAGTTATATGGCTGCCTCTTAAAAAAAAATTTTTCAGTTTTCAATAATTGAAAGTTTATGAGTCATTTTTCAGAAATGGATAAAAAATGCATTTATTATAATATAAAAAACGAAAAAATCCATATGTACTCATTTTCAGAATAGAATAATATAAAATCTTAAATGTGATTCGGAGAGATAGGTGCAGTCGGCCTGCATGATATTAGATGGAATCGGTCTTTTATTGATTTTTTTGCAAATGAATAGCAGATTAATAATATTTATTTTGCAGGAATCTTTGCGATATATCACAAAATGGAAAATTGAATAAAGAACAGTTTGCTTTATCTATGTGGTTAATTAAACAAAAACTTAATGGAATTGATTTACCAAGGAAATTATCGTTAGATATGATTCCTCCTTCTTTTAGGAAAAAAAATTCTGATTGCAGTATATCTGTAAGTAAATAATATTTAACTTTCTGCATTTGTTCAAGTTTGAGAAGTTAGAGATCTATGTATTGGAGCTTTTATTCGTTAGTATTATTAAATCTATTATATTTCTAAGTAATTTATGAGTCTAATTTATATCGATAAGTAATAAAATAATAATATATTATAGCTTTGAATATCAAAGTAGCATCACTTTGTTATTTTTAAGATAAAACTATTTCTTTATTGAAAAAACTTTTCTAATTTCTAGTTGGGAAACCGTAACAAATGATTTTTTAGAATTTATATTAGAATAAATTTTCCTACATTGAGAGATTTCTGAAAAAAATAAAGGAAATAAATTTTAAATTATGAGACCAAAATCACACAATAAATATATCAAACTTGCCTAGCCAAATTCTCTTAATCGTTGATACATTATCAGATATAGAGAAGTTAGAATTCAGCAGTAGCTTGTTTCTTTTTAATTTAAGTACCTCCTCAAAGCTGATTTGAACTTGCTGAGCGATGGAAGATTCTTTATATTAGCAGGCAGGGAGTTTCGAAATTGCGCACCTTGAACTTGAAAGGAATTCCTTTCAGTCTAAGTATGCATAAGGGGCACCGTAAAATCTTTAATCTCTCTTCTACTGGCTACCCTAGGTACATATCTAGTAAAGAGAACCACTAGATACTCGGGAGTATTCATGTGCACGATTTTGTACATAAGTACAGCCATAAAATACCGTCTCCTCGAATCAGTACGCAGTCAACCCAGCGCAAATCTATGGGAAGAGATATGATCGCCTGTTCTCACGCCTAATACACATCTCACACATGAATTAAGCAGTCCTTGTAATCGTCTTCTCAACTCCCATAAAACATCGAGAAGAATAACTTAGCAGTAGTCGAGATGTGAGAATAGCAGAGCAGCTGCAAGTTGTTTGCGCAGAGCCTCAGTAGTAGATCGACCAAAAAACCGTAAACCGAACAGAATCCTATCGGACCATCGCTGGACACATTAAAAACATAGTCTCGGCGCCAGATAGGTCACAGTGGCCTCTTTAATTAAGATTGACCCAGCAAGATTTTTTTAATATATTTTGACCTACTGAACACGAAAGTCGATGGTGGATTTCGATCCGGATGTCCAATAAATTGTTATAAACCATTTAAATGTTTATAACGCTATAACGAATAAACAAAAAGAGAAACAAAAATCTTATAATATACTTTTTTTGCAGCTTTTTAAAACAAATACACTCGATTTTAAATCATGCTATTTGGATAATTACAACTTGAGATATTGTTAATTTATTGCAAATTAACGAGATAAACTCGTCGCGCTTGATAAAATTCGACTATATCTCAGGTTCTCTCAAACATTTTTGAACAATTAAGATTTTATTTTAAAGGTAATAGTATTTTTTTACGAAACTACACTACTTGAAGTTATTCATAAACATCAATAAACAAAAGGAGACTGATCAAAATGAGAAATAAAGAACTTTTTTGCTATTTCAATTGTTTATAACGCTACAACGTTTAAACAATAAGAGATACAAAAATCTTGTTGAATACTTTCTTCTGCAGCTTTTAAACAAATACACCCGATTTTGAATCGTGTTATTTGGATAATTACAACTAGAGATTTTGTTAATTTATTGCAAATTGACGAGATAAACTCGTCGCGCTTGATGAAATTCGACTATATCTCAGATTCTATCAAACATTTTTGATCGATTAAAGTCTCATTTTAGAGGTAAAAGTATTTTTCACAAAACTATACTACTTAAAGCTATTTATAAACATCGGTAAACAAAGGGAAACTGATCAAAATGAAAATTAAAGCACTTTTTTTGCTGTTTCAATTGTTTATAACGCAACAACGTTTAAACAAAAAGAGATACCAAAATTTTGTGAAATACTGTATTTGCGTCTTTTTAAAACAATTTTTCCACTTCTTGATGACTTAGTGCCACCGTGTCATTGCAAAGTTTGTAATAAAAAAGCTTACTTTTGTAAAAAAAAACACATCATTCTGTACTTTTTGTGCATGCGTGAAAAATAATACATGTTAAAATAAGTAAATTATCCTTAAGGGGACTTCGGATCTTAGGTTAGGTTTCATTTTTGAGTTTAAAGATTACTCTTTCAATATGTAAAATTTTTTAGATTTTTTCATTATTCACCATTCTACTGATTATAATAAATGGTGGAAAATTGAAAAATCCAAAAAATTTTAGAAACTGAAGAAGAAATTTGTAAACTACAAAATGTAATTTAGCCAAACTTCCGTAGTCGCCTTAAGTTGAATGAATAATATAATTTTATTCTTAATATTTCAATGTTTCCTCTTTATTTATGTGGCTGATTCCATTCACATTCATGCAGGCCGTCACTGATCGAATTTTTTTCTTCTTCTAAGTAATAAAAATACCTTCTATTATGTATATAAAGATAAAATTTACCTCGTAGAACGCTCAAAAAAATTTTTTTTCTTTACTACAGCAATTCTAGTGTTGGATGTAAAAACGAAAATTCAAAAATTGAAAATGAACCTCTACTTTTAAATGACTATAGCTCCGTCAATTTTCAACCTTTTTTGAGCGTTCTTTTAACGAAAGTGTGCGGAATTTTGTCTAGTTTTAAATGCAATCTCGATTTTTGTAATACAATTTGATTTCACTGAGTTATTTACGAAAAACCGAAAAAAATCGATTTTTTTCGAACACGATTTTCTCAAAAACTATATTTTTTTTTTTTAATTTTTATATGATTTTATACATATAAAATACTAACTTTTAGGGTAGGTGAGAGTATGCGATTTTGCCTTTTTTTTAACAGATTTTCAAACGTTTTTTTTATATTTTCGATTTTAAAGCATTGATACCATGGCGCATTGTACTATTTTTCCAACTTTACGTGTTCTTACAACTATTATTATGTTTTTATTTATTAATATATCAAAAATATCAACAATAATCTTTAAAATAAACCCCGGATCGAATATTTTAATTAATTAGAACCAAAGTTATGACGATTTAAAGTTTAATAAAAAATGCTGAAACTTTAAATAAATATATTTACTTTGAATTTTGAATTTTGAATTTGAATTTTGAAAAGGTGAGTTTTTTAAATACTAAAATATATTATTTGGTCATTTTCAATGAACAAATAATATGCGATACAATTAAGAAAGAACACTAATGAATTGAGAACTAATGTGAATAAAAAAATCCGAATTTGAATAAAACCTTTCAATTTACTTTTTGCCACTCATGTCTCGAAGTTTTGGCAGTGTAGATTTGGTTTCGTTCACTTGTCCAACAGTGAATCTTTTGAATACCTTTAATTTCTTTTGCATTTCCTAACCATTCCATTTTTTTTTGTCAGTCGAAAAACTTCTAACTCATCCTTGCGGATAACAAGAATGTTAATCGACGGAGTATATTTTGATACGTGAGTGGCGAAATTTTCAGCGTTTCTAATAAAATCTGCACTCTTCTAGGACAGATTATGCGTGGTAGCATAATGTTTAACTAAACCACCAATACCGTCACAAGCGCCTTTACCATGACCTGTTGCAGAAAAAAGCCATTTTCTGTTTACTTTTGAGTTTTGAAGCTCATAGAATTGATATCTATTTTCAAAATGACTGGCAACTCCATCGGAAATGGTTATGATTTCATCAAGATCTTGCGCAATATGTTTTTGTTTTAAGTTATCGATAGTTGAATTTATAGCAATTAGGGCATGAGACGAATCATGTTTAATATCATCAGAGACGGTGACATAACTGACTGTTTTATCATTTCCAAAATAGCATACCGACGTAAATATTGATATTTGGTTTTTACTCCAATGATAGCTTAGAATTTCATTTTTAAGCAGAACTGTCCAATTTTCTGCAAAATCGACATGAATAACTAATTGGAAGTCATTATTTTTCGCTAAAAGTTTAACCTCTTTAATTGCTATACGTTGAATTTCTTTGACTAATTTATGAGCTCTTACAGTGAGAGCGCGCTCTCTTAACTCTATTAAGAAATTTTCAATTGTGCTAGTTTTATTCAGTAAATTTGATTTTTCCCAAACACCATAAATTATTTCTTCATATAAATCTTCTTCTGTCAAAGAAATTACTTGTAAATCAATAGAATCTCCAATGGAACATTTTTTACATTCTCTTAGTACACATTTCATATCATCTTTTGAACAAAAAAGTGAAGAACATATTTTCAGTTCCAAATCTGCAATGTCTTGTTTATTCTCTTTTTTATAATTATTCTAAGCATCTAACATAAGTTTAAGATTCTCGCAGTAAACGCAAAGACACGAATCGGTGGGTGGATGTGGTATAACTCACTTCGGTCTTAAAGCGTAGAATGTTGATTTACCAATTTTTGTTTTCATTTCAGGATTTTCGCCTTTAAATAATTGATATATTTCTTTTATACTTCGCGTAAGAAAGCGTTTGACTTTTTTAGTTTTTATACCATTTTCTTTGATAGATACTGTGTCACTTTTATTCGCACTTTGACGAGAACAATTAAAATCATCGTTCAGATAATAATCCTTTACTTTTATTACAATTTCACTATCCAAAGAATGGCCACAATAGTTCTCAGACTGCTTGTAAATTTTTTTATTATTTACCAATGATCATGCTTGATCAATCATATAAATAGTTACATTTGGTAAAACTGATAATAAATAATCTTTGGAAATATCACTTGGTATAATACTTAACAATCGAACTTTTTCAAGAAAATTTGAACAATTATCTAATGCAATTTTAATATTCTCAAGCCATTTATCATTTGTTTTACATTCATTATTTTCATTCAATGCGGGCAAATCCGTTATATCGTAGACTTCCATCATTTTACTTGCTATTTGTGAATCAAATAGATCGTTTATTTGTTTTCTTTTTCGGAGAGCATAAGATTCTCGCATCTTGATATTGATACTTCGAGGCATTTTAATTGGTGAAATGTTAAATTTCAAATTACTTGAAGTCTCGTTGAGCTGTTCTACCACAGCCTCACTATGAATAAAATCTTCCGAAGATTGTTGACTGCTTGAAGTCGATGAAATAGGCGCATTTTTCACTTCATCTAATAATATTTTGTAACTCGAAGGGCATACTTTATCTTCTCTAGAGAAAGAAGTATTTGGATATAAGCACTTCAAAGACTCCATTAGATCACCTAATTCTCTAAGCGGACTTTTGGAGCAATCATAAACAACTTTTTTGTGCCTTTCTTTTAAATCCTTGCACTTCATTTTAACAATCAGTGATGCCATTATTGATATTCTGTTCAATGACAGATCGAAAAAAATAATTTTTCTCAAACAACTTTATTTTTTATCTTCCTTTTCTTATATTTTTAAACGCGTCAAGTCGTTGATGAGAATGCAAAGAACAAATCATCGCCACCTAGTAGTGACATGCGTCAACTCCCGACAAAATAAATTCAAATTCTAGGCGCAAAATTCAAACTAATAAAAAAATTATCTTCTTCAACAAAAAAAATTTTTATTATAATAATGTACCATAAAAAGAAGATAAATGGTTATATATTCTTTCATCAAAATAACTTTTTTTTTTAATTAAAAAATTTATATCTTCAGATTTTAATCTTTAACGAAAATTGCGTTTCCTCAATGTAAATATCATATTTATTTGAAGTTTCAGCATTTTTTTTTAATCTTTAAATCGTCATAACTTTGGTTCTAATTAATTAAAATATTCGATCCGGGGTTTATTTTAAAGATTATTGTTGATATTTTTGATATATTAATAAATAAAAACATAATAATAGTTGTAAGAACACGTAAAGTTGGAAAAATAGTACAATGCGCCATGGTATCAATGCTTTAAAATCGAAAATATAAAAAAAACGTTTAAAAATCTGTTTAAAAAAAAGGCAAAATCGCATATTCTCACCTACCCTAAAAGTTAGTATTTTTTATGTATAAAATCATATAAAAATTTCAAAGAAAAAAAAATATATAGTTTTGAGAAAATCGTGTTTGAAAAAAATCGCTTTTCTTCGGTTTTTCGTAAATAACTCAGTGAGATCATTGTATTACAATAATCGAGATTGCACTTAAAACTAGACAAAATTCTGCACACTTTCGTTAAAAGAACGCTCAAAAAGGTTGAAAATTGACGGAGCTATAGTCATTTAAAAGTAGCGGTTCATTTTCAATTTTTGAATTTTCGTTTTTACATCCAACACTGGAATTGCTGTAGTAAAAAAAAAAATTTTTTTGAACGTTCTACGAGGTAAATTTTATCTTTATATACATAATTAAAGGTATTTTTATGAGTTAGAAGAAAAAAAAAATTCGATCAGTGACGGCCTGAATGAATCTGAATGGAATCAGCCATGTATATGTTTCATTTATTTTTTATTATTAGAAAAAATAGATTAATAGATTTAATTTTTGTACCTAATTTTTTATGGGTTTGTACCGTTAATTTGCAATAGGTCAACAATATCTCAAGCTGTAATTATCCAAATAACACGATTCAAAATCAGGTGTATTAGCTTTAAAAAGCCGCAGAAGAAAATATTTAACATGATTTTTGTTACTCTTTTTGTTTAAACGTTGTCGCGATATAAAAAAATAAAATACCAAATGAGTGCTTTAATTCTCATTTTGATCAGTCTCCTTTTGTTAATCGATGTTTATAAATAGCTTTAAGTAGAATGATTTTGTGAAAAATACTTTTACCTTCAAAATGAGACTTTAATCGATTAAAAATGTTTGATAGAACCTGAGATATAGTCGAATTTCATCAAGCGCGACGAATTTATCTCGCCAATTTGCAATAAATTAACAAAATCTCTAGTTGTAATCATCCAAATGAAACGATTTAAAACCAGGTGTATTGGTTTAAAAGAGCCGCAGAAGAAAACATTTAACATCATTTTTGTTTCTCTTTTTGTTTAAACAATGTCGCGTTATAAACAAATGAAATACCAAAAAAAGTGCTATAATTCTCATTTTGATCAGTCTCTTTTTGTTTATCAATGTTTATGAATAGCTTTAAGACGAATGGTTTTGTGAAAAATACTTTTACCTTTAAAATGAGACTTTAATCGATTGAAAATATTTGATAGAACCTGAGATGTAGTCGAATTTCATCAAGCGCGACGAGGTTATCTCGCCAATTTGCAATAAGTTAACAAAATCTCTAGTTGTAATAATCCAAATAACACGATTCAAAATGAGGTGTATTGGTTTTAAAAAGCCGCAGAAGAAAGTATTTAACATAATTTTTGTTTCTCTTTTTGTTTAAACGTTGTCGCGTTATAAACAAATGAAATACCAAAAAAAGTGCTTTAATTCTCATTTTGATTAGTCTCTTTTTGTTTATCGATGTTTATGAATAGCTTTAAGACGAATGGTCTTATGAAAAATACTTTTACCTTTGAAATGAGACTTTAATCTATCAAAAATGTATGATACAGCCTGACATACAGTCGAATTTCATCAAGCCCGACGAGTTTATCTCGTCCATTTGCAATAAATGAACAGAATCTCTAGTTGTAATTATTTAAATTACACGATTCAAAATCAGGTGTATTAGTTTTAAAAAGCCACAGAAGTAAGTATTTAACAAGATTTTTGTTTCTCTTTTTGTTTGAACGTTGTAGCGTTATAAACAATTGAAATACCAAAAAAGTGCTTCAATTCTCATTTTGATCAGTCTCCTTTTGTTTATCGATGTTTATAAATGGCTCTAAGTAGAATGGTTTTGTGAAAAATACTTTTATTATTAAAATGAGACTTCAATAGTTCAAAAATGTTTGATAGAACCTGAGATATAGTCGAATTTTATTAAGCGCGACGAGTTTATCTCGTCAATTTGCAATAAATTAACAAAATCTCTAGTAGTAATTATCCAAATAATACGATTCAGAATCAGATATATTGGTTTTGAAAAGCCGCAGAAGAATGTATTCAACAAGAGTTTTGTTTCTCTTTTTGTTTAAACGATGTAGCGTTATAAACAATTGAAATACCAAAAAAGTGCTTCAATTCTCATTTTGATCAGTCTCCTTTAGTTTATCGATGTTTATAAATAGCTTCAGGTAGAATGGTTTTGTGAAAAATACTTTTACCTTCAAAATGAGACTTTAATCGATCAAACATGCATGATAGAACCTGAGATATAGTCGAATTTCATCAAGCGCGACGAGTTTATCTCGTCAATTTGCAATAAATTAACAAAATCTCTAGTTGTGATTATCCAAATTACACGATTTAAAATCGGGTGTATTCATTTCAAAAAGCCGCAGAAGAAAGTGTACAACAAGATTTTTGTATCTCTTTTGGTTTGAACGTCGTAGCGTTATAAAAAATTGAAATAGCAAAAAAAGTGCTTAAATTCTCATTCTGATGAGTCTCCTTTTGTTTATCGATGTTTGTAAATAGCTTTAAGTAGTATAGTTTTGTAAAAAATACTTTTATTGTTAAAATGAGACTGGAATCGATTAAAAATGTATGGTAGAACCTGAGATATAGTCGAATTTGATCAAGCGCGACGAGGTTATCTCGCCAATTTGCAATAAATTAAGAAAATCTCTAGTTGTAATTGGCCAAATAACACGATTCAAAATCAGATGTATTGGTTCTAAATAGCCGCAGAAGGAAGTATGCTACAAGATTTTTGTTTCTCTTTTTGCTTAAATGTTGTCGCGTTATAAACAAATGAAATACCAACAAAAGTGCTTCAATTCTCATTTTGATCAGTCTCCTTTTGTTTATCGATGTTTATAAATGGCTCTAAGTAGAATGGTTTTGTGAAAAATACTTTTACCTTTAAAATGAGACTTTAATCGATTAAAAATGTTTGATAGAACCTGTGTTATAGTCGAATTTTATTAAGCGCGACGAGTTTATCTCGTCAATTTGCAATAAATTAACAATATCTCTAGTTGTAATTATCCAAATTACACGATTTAAAATCGGGTGTATTCATTTTGAAAAGCCGCAGAAGAAAGTGTACAACAAGATTATTGTATCTCTTTTGGTTTAAACGTCGTAGCGTTATAAAGAATTGAAATAGCAAAAAAAGTGCTTTAATTCTCATTTTGATGAGTTCTATTTTGTTTATCGATGTTTGTAAATAGCTTTAAGTAGTATAGTTTTGTAAAAAATACTTTTATCATCACAATAAGACTTAAATCGATTAAAAATGTATGGTAGAACCCAAGATATAGTCGAATTTCATAAAGCGTGACGAGGTTATCTCGCCAATTTGCAATAAATTAACAAAATCTCTAGTTGTAATTGGCCAAATAACACGATTCAAAATCAGGTGTATTGGTTCTAAATAGCCGCAGAAAAAAGTATTCGACAAGATTTTAGTTTTTTTTTTTTTGTTTAAACGTTGTCGTGTTATAATCAAATAAAACACAAAGAAAAGTGCTTTAATTCTCATTTTGATCAGTCTCTTTTTTCTTATCGATGTTTATAAATAGCTTTAAGTAAAATGGTTATGTGATAAATACTTTAACCTTCAAAATGAGACTTCAATCGATCAAGAATGTATGATAGAACCTGAGATATAGTCGAATTTGACCAAGCGCGACGAGTTTATCTCGTCAATTTGCAATAAATTAACAAAATCTCTAGTAGTCAGGTGTATTGGCTTTAAAAAGCTGCAGAAGGAAGTATTTTACAAGATTTTGGTTTCTCTTTTAGTTTAAACGTTGTAGCGTTATAAACAATTGAAATACCAAAAAAGTGCTCTTATTCTAATTTGATCAGTCTCCTCTTGTTTATCGATGTTTATAAATAGCTTCAGGTAGAATGGTTTTGTGAAAAAAACTTTCACCTTTAAAATGAGACTTTATTCGATTAAAAATGTTTGATAGAACCTGAGATATAGTCGAATTTTATTAAGCGCGACAAGTTTATCTCGTTAATTTGCAATAAATTAACAAAATCTCTAGTACTAATTATCCAAATAATACGATTCTAAATCAGGTATATTGGTTTTAAAAAGCCGCAGAAGAATGTATTCAACAAGAGTTTTGTTTCTCTTTTTGTTTAAACGAAGTAGCGTTATAAACAATTGTAATACCAAAAAAGTGCTTTAATTCTAATTTGATCAGTCTTCTCTTGTTTATCGATGTTTATAAATAGCTTCAGGTAGAATGGTTTTGTGAAAAATACTTTTACCTTTAAAATGAGACTTTAATCGATCAAACATGCATGATAGAACCTGAGATATAGTCGAATTTCATCAAGCGCGACGAGTTTATCTCGTCAATTTGCAATAAATTAACAAAATCTCTAGTTGTGATTATTCAAATTACACGATTTAAAATCGAATGTATTCATTCCAAAAAGCCGCAGAAGAAAGTGTACAACAAGATTTTTGTATCTCTTTTGGTTTAAAGCGTTATAAAGAATTGAAATAGCAAAAAAAGTGCTTAAATTCTCATTCTGATGAGTTTATTTTTGTTTATCGATGTTTGTAAATAGCTTTAAGTAGTATAGTTATGTAAAAAATACTTTTATTTTTAAAATGAGACTGGAATCGATTAAAAATGTATGGTAGAACCTGAGATATAGTCGAATTTGATCAAGCGCGACGAGGTTATCTCGCCAATTTGTAATAAATTGAGAAAATCTCTAGTTGTAATTGGCCAAATAACACGATTCAAAATCAGATGTATTGGTTCTAAATAGCCGCAGAAGAAAGTATGCTACAAGATTTTTGTTTCTCTTTTTGTTTAAATGTTGTCGCGTTATAAACAAATAAAATACCAACAAAAGTGCTTCAATTCTCATTTTGATCAGTCTCCTTTTGTTTATCGATGTTTATAAATAGCTTCAGGTAGAATGGTCTTGTGAAAAATACTTTTATTTTTAAAATAAGACTTTAATCGATCAAACATGCATGATAGAAACTGAGATATAGTCGAATTTCATCAAGCGCGACGAGTTTATCTCGTCAATATGCAATAAATTAACAAAATCTCCAGTTGTGATTATCCAAATTACACGATTTAAAATCGAATGTATTCATTTCAAAAAGCTGCAGAAGAAAGTGTACAACAAGATTTTTGTATCTCTTTTGGTTTAAACGTCGTAGCGTTATAAAGAATTGAAATAGCAAAAAAAGTGCTTAAATTCTCATTCTGATGAGTCTCCTTTTGTTTATCGATGTTTGTAAATAGCTTTAAGTAGTATAGTTCTGTAAAAAATACTTTTATTGTTAAAATGAGACTGGAATCGATTAAAAATGTATGGTAGAACCTGAGATATAGTCGAATTTGATCAAGCGCGACGAGGTTATCTCGCCAATTTGCAATAAATTAAGAAAATCTCTAGTTGTAATTGGCCAAATAACACGATTCAAAATCAGATGTATTGGTTCTAAATAGCCGCAGAAGGAAGTATGCTACAAGATTTTTGTTTCTCTTTTTGCTTAAATGTTGTCGCGTTATAAACAAATGAAATACCAACAAAAGTGCTTCAATTCTCATTTTGATCAGTCTCCTTTTGTTTATCGATGTTTATAAATGGCTCTAAGTAGAATGGTTTTGTGAAAAATACTTTTACCTTTAAAATGAGACTTTAATCGATTAAAAATGTTTGATAGAACCTGTGATATAGTCGAATTTTATTAAGCGCGACGAGTTTATCTCGTCAATTTGCAATAAATTAAGAAAATCTCTAGTTGTAATTGGCCAAATAACACGATTCAAAATTAGATGTGTTGGTTTTAAATAGCCGCAGAAGGAAGTATGCTACAAGATTTTTGTTTCTCTTTTTGTTTAAATGTTGTCGCGTTATAAACAATTGAAATACCAACAAAAGTGCTTCAATTCTCATTTTGATCAGTCTCCTTTTGTTTATCGATGTTTATAAATGGCTCTAAGTAGAATGGTTTTGTGAAAAATACTTTTACCTCTAAAATGAGACTTTAATCGATTAAAAAAGTTTGATACAACCTGAGATATAGTCGAATTTTATTAAGCGCGACGAGTTTATCTCGTCAATTTGCAATAAATTAAGAAAATCTCTAGTTGTAATTGGCCAAATAACACGATTCAAAATCAGATGTATTGGTTCTTAATAGCCGCAGAAGGAAGTATGCTACAAGATTTTTGTTTCTCTTTTTGTTTAAATGTTGTCGCGTTATAAACAAATGAAATACTAACAAAAGTGCTTCAATTCTCATTTTGATCAGTCTCCTTTTGTTTATCGATCTTTTTAAATAGTTTTAAGTAGTATGGTTTTGTAAAAAATTCTTTTATTATTAAAATGAGACTTCAATAGTTCAAAAATGTTTGATAGAACCTGAGATATAGTCGAATTTTATTAAGCGCGACGAGTTTATCTCGTCAATTTGCAATAAATTAACAAAATCTCTAGTAGTAATTATCCAAATAATACGATTCAGAATCAGATATATTGGTTTTGAAAAGCCGCAGAAGAATGTATTCAACAAGAGTTTTGTTTCTCTTTTTGTTTAAACGATGTAGCGTTATAAACAATTGAAATACCAAAAAAGTGCTTCAATTCTCATTTTGATCAGTCTCCTTTAGTTTATCGATGTTTATAAATAGCTTCAGGTAGAATGGTTTTGTGAAAAATACTTTTACCTTCAAAATGAGACTTTAATCGATCAAACATGCATGATAGAACCTGAGATATAGTCGAATTTCATCAAGCGCGACGAGTTTATCTCGTCAATT
This sequence comes from Anastatus disparis, assembly GCA_017163975.1. Taxonomy (NCBI): domain Eukaryota; kingdom Metazoa; phylum Arthropoda; class Insecta; order Hymenoptera; family Eupelmidae; genus Anastatus; species Anastatus disparis. The sequence goes on along the minus strand of JAFFSR010000334.1, from coordinate 547,207 downwards.
TGCAATAAATTAACAAAATCTCTAGTTGTGATTATCCAAATTACACGATTTAAAATCGAATGTATTCATTCCAAAAAGCCGCAGAAGAAAGTGTACAACAAGATTTTTGTATCTCTTTTGGTTTAAAGCGTTATAAAGAATTGAAATAGCAAAAAAAGTGCTTAAATTCTCATTCTGATGAGTTTATTTTTGTTTATCGATGTTTGTAAATAGCTTTAAGTAGTATAGTTTTGTAAAAAATACTTTTATTTTCAAAATGAGACTGGAATCGATTAAAAATGTATGGTAGAACCTGAGATATAGTCGAATTTGATCAAGCGCGACGAGGTTATCTCGCCAATTTGTAATAAATTAAGAAAATCTCTAGTTGTAATTGGCCAAATAACACGATTCAAAATCAGATGTATTGGTTCTAAATAGCCGCAGAAGGAAGTATGCTACAAGATTTTTGTTTCTCTTTTTGTTTAAATGTTGTCGCGTTATAAACAATTGAAATACCAAAAAAGTGCTTCAATTCTCATTTTGATCAGTCTCCTTTAGTTTATCGATGTTTATAAATAGCTTCAGGTAGAATGGTTTTGTGAAAAATACTTTTACCTTCAAAATGAGACTTTAATCGATCAAACATGCATGATAGAACCTGAGATATAGTCGAATTTCATCAAGCGCGACGAGTTTATCTCGTCAATTTGCAATAAATTAACAAAATCTCTAGTTGTGATTATCCAAATTACACGATTTAAAATCGAATGTATTCATTTCAAAAAGCCGCAGAAGAAAGTGTACAACAAGATTTTTGTATCTCTTTTGGTTTAATCGTCGTAGCGTTATAAAGAATTGAAATAGCAAAAAAAGTGCTTAAATTCTCATTCTGATGAGTCTCCTTTTGTTTATCGATGCTTGTAAATAGCTTTAAGTCGTATAGTTTTGTAAAAAATACTTTTATTTTTAAAATGAGACTGGAATCGATTAAAAATGTATGGTAGAACCTGAGATATAGTCGAATTTGATCAAGCGCGACGAGGTTATTTCCCCAATTTACAATAAATTAAGAAAATCTCTAGATATAATTGGCCAAATAACACGATTCAAAATCAGATGTATTGGTTCTAAATAGCCGCAGAAGGAAGTATGCTACAAGATTTTTGTTTCTCTTTTTGTTTAAATGTTGTCGCGTTATAAACAAATGAAATACCAACAAAAGTGCTTCAATTCTCATTTTGATCAGTCTCCTTTTGTTTATCGATCTTTGTAAATAGTTTTAAGTAGTATGGTTTTGTAAAAAATTCTTTTATTATTAAAATGAGACTTCAATAGTTCAAAAATGTTTGATAGAACCTGAGATATAGTCGAATTTTATTAAGCGCGACGAGTTTATCTCGTCAATTTGCAATAAATTAACAAAATCTCTAGTAGTAATTATCCAAATAATACGATTCAGAATCAGATATATTGGTTTTGAAAAGCCGCAGAAGAATGTATTCAACAAGAGTTTTGTTTCTCTTTTTGTTTAAACGATGTAGCGTTATAAACAATTGAAATACCAAAAAAGTGCTTCAATTCTCATTTTGATCAGTCTCCTTTAGTTTATCGATGTTTATAAATAGCTTCAGGTAGAATGGTTTTGTGAAAAATACTTTTACCTTCAAAATGAGACTTTAATCGATCAAACATGCATGATAGAACCTGAGATATAGTCGAATTTCATCAAGCGCGACGAGTTTATCTCGTCAATTTGCAATAAATTAACAAAATCTCTAGTTGTGATTATCCAAATTACACGATTTAAAATCGGGTGTATTCATTTCAAAAAGCCGCAGAAGAAAGTGTACAACAAGATTTTTGTATCTCTTTTGGTTTAAACGTCGTAGCGTTATAAAGAATTAAAATAGCAAAAAAAGTGCTTAAATTCTCATTCTGATGAGTCTCCTTTTGTTTATCGATGTTTGTAAATAGCTTTAAGTAGTATAGTTTTGTAAAAAATACTTTTATTGTTAAAATGAGACTGGAATCGATTAAAAATGTATGGTAGAACCTGAGATATAGTCGAATTTGATCAAGCGCGACGAGGTTATCTCGCCAATTTGCAATAAATTAAGAAAATCTCTAGTTGTAATTGGCCAAATAACACGATTAAAAATCAGATGTATTGGTTCTAAATAGCCGCAGAAGGAAGTATGCTACAAGATTTTTGTTTCTCTTTTTGTTTAAACGTTGTAGCGTTATAAACAATTGAAATACCAACAAAAGTGCTTCAATTCTCATTTTGATCAGTCTCCTTTTGTTTATCGATGTTTATAAATGGCTCTAAGTAGAATAGTTTTGTGAAAAATACTTTTACCTCTAAAATGAGACTTTAATCGATTAAAAATGTTTGATACAACCTGAGATATAGTCGAATTTTATTAAGCGCGACGAGTTTATCTCGTCAATTTGCAATAAATTAAGAAAATCTCTAGTTGTAATTGGCCAAATAACACGATTCAAAATTAGATGTATTGGTTTTAAATAGCCGCAGAAGGAAGTATGCTACAAGATTTTTGTTTCTCTTTTTGTTTAAATGTTGTCGCGTTATAAACAATTGAAATACCAACAAAAGTGCTTCAATTCTCATTTTGATCAGTCTCCTTTTGTTTATCGATGTTTATAAATGGCTCTAAGTAGAATGGTTTTGTGAAAAATACTTTTACCTCTAAAATGAGACTTTAATCGATTAAAAAAGTTTGATACAACCTGAGATATAGTCGAATTTTATTAAGCGCGACGAGTTTATCTCGTCAATTTGCAATAAATTAAGAAAATCTCTAGTTGTAATTGGCCAAATAACACGATTCAAAATCAGATGTATTGGTTCTAAATAGCCGCAGAAGGAAGTATGCTACAAGATTTTTGTTTCTCTTTTTGTTTAAATGTTGTCGCGTTATAAACAAATGAAATACTAACAAAAGTGCTTCAATTCTCATTTTGATCAGTCTCCTTTTGTTTATCGATCTTTTTAAATAGTTTTAAGTAGTATGGTTTTGTAAAAAATTCTTTTATTATTAAAATGAGACTTCAATAGTTCAAAAATGTTTGATAGAACCTGAGATATAGTCGAATTTTATTAAGCGCGACGAGTTTATCTCGTCAATTTGCAATAAATTAACAAAATCTCTAGTAGTAATTATCCAAATAATACGATTCAGAATCAGATATATTGGTTTTGAAAAGCCGCAGAAGAATGTATTCAACAAGAGTTTTGTTTCTCTTTTTGTTTAAACGATGTAGCGTTATAAACAATTGAAATACCAAAAAAGTGCTTCAATTCTCATTTTGATCAGTCTCCTTTAGTTTATCGATGTTTATAAATAGCTTCAGGTAGAATGGTTTCGTGAAAAATACTTTTACCTTCAAAATGAGACTTTAATCGATCAAACATGCATGATAGAACCTGAGATATAGTCGAATTTCATCAAGCGCGACGAGTTTATCTCGTCAATTTGCAATAAATTAACAAAATCTCTAGTTGTGATTATCCAAATTACACGATTTAAAATCGAATGTATTCATTCCAAAAAGCCGCAGAAGAAAGTGTACAACAAGATTATTGTATCTCTTTTGGTTTAAACGTCGTAGCGTTATAAAGAATTGAAATAGCAAAAAAAGTGCTTTAATTCTCATTTTGATGAGTCCTCTTTTGTTTATCGATGTTTGTAAATAGCTTTAAGTAGTATAGTTTTGTGAAAAATACTTTTATCATCACAATAAGACTTGAATCGATTAAAAATGTATGGTAGAATCTGAGATATAGTCGAATTTCATAAAGCGTGACGAGGTTATCTCGCCAATTTGCAATAAATTAACAAAATCTCTAGTTGTAATTGGCCAAATAACACGATTCAAAATTAGGTGTATTGGTTCTAAAAAGCCGCAGAAAAAAGTATTCGACAAGATTTTAGTTTTTCTTTTTGTTTAAACGTTGTCGCGTTACAAACAAATGAAATACCAACAAAAGTGCTTCAATTCTCATTTTGATCAGTCTCCTTTTGTTTATCGATCTTTGTAAATAGTTTTAAGTAGTATAGTTTTGTAAAAAATTCTTTTATTATTAAAATGAGACTTCAATAGTTCAAAAATGTTTGATAGAACCTGAGATATAGTCGAATTTTATTAAGCGCGACGAGTTTATCTCGTCAATTTGCAATAAATTAACAAAATCTCTAGTAGTCAGGTGTATTGGCTTTAAAAAGCCGCAGAAGGAAGTATTTTACAAGATTTTTGTTTCTCTTTTAGTTTAAACGTTGTAGCGTTATAAACAATTGAAATACCAAAAAAGTGCTTTAATTCTAATTTGATCAGTCTCCTCTTGTTTATCGATGTTTATAAATAGCTTCAGGTAGAATGGTTTTGTGAAAAATACTTTTACCTTTAAAATAAGACTTTAATCGATCAAACATGCATGATAGAACCTGAGATATAGTCGAATTTCATCAAGCGCGACGAGTTTATCTCGTCAATTTGCAATAAATTAACCTTTTAAGGACGGAACTGGTCGATATATCGACCACCAATTTTATCAGGCACTCCACGTGATATATTTTTTCATTTTATGCACAAATATTGTTTAAAAAAAAAGTCGAATTTCAACGTCAAAATCCCCGTCCTTAAAAGGTTAACAAAATCTCTAGTTGTGATTATCCAAATTACACGATTTAAAATCGGGTGTATTTATTCCAAAAAGCCGCAGAAGAAAGTGTACAACAAGATTTTTGTATCTCTTTTGGTTTAAAGCGTTATAAAGAATTGAAATAGCAAAAAAAGTGCTTAAATTCTCATTCTGATGAGTTTATTTTTGTTTATCGATGTTTGTAAATAGCTTTAAGTAGTATAGTTTTGTAAAAAATACTTTTATTTTTAAAATGAGACTGGAATCGATTAAAAAGGTATCGTAGAACCTGAGATATAGTCGAATTTGATCAAGCGCAACGAGGTTATCTCGCTAATTTGCAATAAATTAAGAAAATCTCTAGTTGTAATTGGCCAAATAACACGATTTAAAATCAGATGTATTGGTTCCAAATAGCCGCAGAAGGAAGTATGCTACAAGATTTTTGTTTCTCTTTTTGTTTAAATGTTGTCGCGTTATAAACAAATGAAATACCAATAAAAGTGCTTCAATTCTCATTTTGATCAGTCTCCTATTGTTTATCGATCTTTGTAAATAGTTTTAAGTAGTATAGTTTTGTAAAAAATTCTTTTATTATTAAAATGAGACTTCAATAGTTCAAAAATGTATGATAGAACCTGAGATGTAGTCGAATTTCATCAAGCGCGAAGAGTTTATCTAGTCAATTTGCAATAAATTAACAAAATATTTTGTTGTAATTATCCAAATAACATTAATTAAAATCGAGTTTTATCGTTCTAATAAGCCGCAGAAGAAAGTACTGAACAAGATTTTTGCAATTTTTTTTGTTCAATCAATATAGCAATATAAATAATTAAATTGTTTATAACAATTTATTCGACATCCGGATTGAAATCCACCATCGATTTCCGTGCTCAGGAGGTCAAAATACTTAAATAAAAATTCAGTGGGTTAATCTAAATTAAAGAGGCCACTGTGACCTATCTGGCGCCTAGACTAACAGGTCTAAATTGATTTTCTCGTTTTTTACCTTTTTTATGTATTTAATAACCATAAGTCTAATTCAGATTGGTCTTCTAATTATTTGCACCCTCACAATTATCATAGGAGTGCGTATAGTTCGATTCCACGTAATATATATATATATATATATATATATATATATATATATATATATGCAAATAATTAGAAGACCAATCTAAATTAGACTTATGATTATTAAATATATAAAAAAGGTACAAAACGAGAGGATAAATTTGGACCTGTTTTTAACGTGTCCAGCGATGGTCTGACGCTTTTCGTCGTCTTAAATGACGATGTAAGTTATTTGCAACAGAGTGCGGATTCAGTACTTCGAGCACCGTGCTACTTTAAGCATGGAAGCTAGTCGCTATTATCCGAATTTCTAGCTTCATACTACTTTCTTATCATATCATATCATATTCATTTTTTGTTGAAGACAGGTGTCATTTCATTTTGGACTTAAAAGAGGTGTCATTTCATTTAGGGCGGAAAAGAGATGTTATTTCATTTAGATTTAAAGAAAGGTACCATTTCAAAAAAAATTTTTTGTTTATAATTTTTTTGTTGGTTTCTCGATGTGACCGTAAAATTAAATATCTTTCGATATAGTCTGAAACCAATGTTACTAAGAAGGTTTTATTTACTAACTTAACCTTGATTCACAACGCAAAATACAAGGCAAAGGGAAAGTCGTGGCACTAAACGTTGGATTTTCGAACTGATAGGCCGCTCATAAAAATACGCTGAAAGCGCAGTGCGGGTAGTTTTAAAATTTTGTTTATGCTCAAAAGTTTACCAATGGAATGTAAGTCTTTTAAAATTAAATTTTTTTTAAAATATTTTTTGTAACACGAGGTGATTTTTCGTATTAAATAGTTATTGTTAAATACAAAAAAATCAATATAAAATATTAAATTCTGTCAAAAGTTTTTAGTAAAAATATAACGAAAATAGACATTTACAACTAAGTGAGGAAGATGCAACATTTTTAGAAGGAAATAAAAGTAATTTTTTTACATTTTATATCTTATATTATATTAATGTGGAACCAATTTTCTTCCGGTTCTCCAAATCAGTGCATTTTTTAAATGTCCATAAATTTTTTGTAGTGAGAGTAGTAATTTTTTATCGAGTCCTATATAATTAGTACTCATTATTATTTATAAGCTTTTTTGGGATAAATATAATAAGTTATAAGCTTTTTTTAATAGATAAAGAGAGACATACAAAGAGGGAATAAGTTTTTTTTTATTAGTGTTTAAGGTCACATTAACCTACGTTGGTCATGAGTGACCACAGAATTACATGCATTACATCGAAGTCATCATATTATACATTTTGAACATTGTCATTGTTTCTTAGGTAATCATGTTAGTATAAACAATTCATAATTAATAACTAAAATAAATTGAGATGATGAAAATAGATACACTGTTAAATTAGATGGACTATATTAATGTCTTTTAAATATTCAATAATTTTGCTGCATGACGATGGGTCGGCGAAGTTTCTGGTGAAGTTCGTGGAAATGTTGTCTTTGATCCTTTCGTTTTCGTATTTTTTGCAGTAGCAAAGAATATGTTCAACAGATATCGTTACATTGCATACGTTGCAGAGTTTCGGCTCTTCTTTTGAGAAGAGGTGACAATGTGTCAAATTGGTGTGTCCAATTCAGAGCCTGGTGAGGATCACTTGGTTTCTTCTTTTTTCAGTTAAAAATATGTTTTTGTCGTAGAAGTTTTTTTGGATGTTGTATATTTTAAGATTTGAATTCTCTTTCCATATTTTATTCCAGAAGTTTCTGAGGGCTTGGGTAACATTTTTTCCGAAGTCTTTGTGGTAGATAGGTATTTGCCGAAGCTCGGTATGACTCTTGGATGCCTCTTTGGCTGCAAGATCCACTTTAGTGTTTCCACTGATGCCCGAGTGCGATGGTATCCAAATGAATTTAATTTCAGTCTCTCTTTTTTGATGATAGAGATACATGAGTTCGTTGCAGATATTTTTTACAATCGGGTTATTGGTGTGCATATTGCACAACGCTTCTAAAAGGCTTAGAGAGTCTACGCAAATTGTTATTGGATGGCTGGGTGGTGATTTCCTTATGTGTCAAATAGCTTCAAGAACTGCATAAGTTTTAGCGGAAAAAATAGAGAACTGATCAGGAAGTTTTAATTGTAGTATTTCTTCAGATATGCAAATTGCACATCCTACACCTGTTTCTGTTTTTGACCCGTCAGTAAAAATGAAGAGATCGTTGGCGTGTTTTTTTTTATAGTCGGAGAAGAGGTTTGTGATTAAGAGGCGGCCGTATCATTCTGTCCTTGTCTAATCTAAATTTTCGTTCTTATAAATAAATAAAATATTTTCATAGAAAAGTAAGACAACCGCCCAATAGAGCAAAAGACAAGCAAACGATTCTTTTCTATGAAAAAATATGAAATTTTGATTATTTTTCGAGTGAAGTCTGAAACGGAAAAACAGTTTAATCAACTCAATCAAGTTTGATTGTTTTTCCGTTTCAGACTTCACTCGAAAAATAATCAGAATTTCATATTTTTTCATAGAAAAGAATCGTTTGCTTGTCTTTTGCTCTATTGGGCGGTTGTCTTACTTTTCTATGAAAATATTTTATTTATTTATAAGAACGAAAATTTAGATTAGACAAGGACAGAATGATACGGCCTCCTCTTAAGGTTTGGTTGATTAGATTTTTATTAGCTTCGAAGAGTTTGGTGGTGTTAGGAACGATGAATGACCATGGTGCATATTTTGTTGGATTTCTCGTGTAGACCAGTGGCATGGAAAGCTCTGAATCTTTAAGATGATGAAATAATCTAACGTGAAACGGTTTTGGTAAGTTTGGTTTGCCTTCGAAAGCATCTAAGTTTTCAGTGGAAGAGGTGCATAGAAATGCTGGGTTGTCTGGAGTAGATGCTACTTTCATTGCATATGATATACTTAGATGGATTCTTCGAATACTTAATGGAGGCATTGATGATTCACTGAGGATTGCGTTGACTGGACTAGAGCGGAATGCACCAGTAGATATTCTTGTATTGAGTCTAGTAACTTTAATAAGTTCTTCGAGGCAGAATTGTATACTATTGAACCGTAATCGATCTTAGATCTAATGAGAGCAGTGTACGTTTTAATTAACACTGGGTATTCTGATCCCCAATTTTTGGATCCTATCATTTTTAATATGTTAAGTCGGCCCAGACAATCATTTTTGAGTTGGCGAATATGTGCCGACCAGTTTAGTTTAGAGTCAAATGTAAGGCCCAAAATCTTGACCTTGTCAATAACCGGGAGTTCCCGGCTACCAAGAAATAGATTAAAGTTTTTGATTTTACTTTTGCTTTTGGTGAAGATGGTTACAGTTGATTTTGTATGAGAAAATTAAAATCCGGTTGTTTTAGAAAACTCTAATAATTTGTCGAGTGTAGCTTGTACGAGGTTTTGAGTGGTGTTAACGTTTTTACCAGATACGAAGATTGTGCAGTCATCCGCGAACATTGTGTTCTTGACAGGCGCAGAAATACATCTGGTAATGCTGTCGATGGCTATGAGAAATAGTGTGACGCTTAGCGGAGAACCCTACGGTACGCCGTTCACCACGTCAAATAAATCAGAGTACTCACCGTTGACTCGAACTCGAATTTTTCTGTTTTTGAGGAAGTTTGAAATGAACTTTATCATGGATCCTCCTATGTGCCATTTCGAGATTATATCAATGACGCGTGTTTCCCAGAGCATATAGTAGGCCTTCTCGATGTCCAGACAAACAGAAACAAGGTGGAGCTTGTTAATAAATGCTTTACAGATGTTTGATTCAAGAGTGATCAGGCAGTCGTTGGTTGAGCGAAACTGTCGAAAACCGTGTTGTCCTTCAGATAGTAACTTGTTTTTTTCCAAAAACCAACGAAGTCTTTTGTTCACGATTTTCTCCAATATTTTACATGTAAGTGCTATGGGCCTATAGCTCTCCGTACTGCTTTTATTTTTCCCTTGCTTTGGGATAGGTATCACTGTCGCCGACAACCAACTTTTTGGAAATCCTTCCTTTAACCATATAAGATTGTACAGTTTTAATAAGTACAATAGGGCTTCATTGGGTATTTTTTTTAGAAATATGTTTGGGATGTTATCCGGGCCTGGACTAGAATTATTGCTTGTATTAAGAGTAAAAGAAAGCTCGGACATTGAAATTGGGTCGTTGAGTTGATTAGTCTCGTCTGTCAGAAGTATATTATCGATGTCTAATTCTTTTGCTTCTGCTTCTTGTTTGTGTTTCAAAAATTCTGGATTGAAGTTAGAATCAGACGAGTTGCTTGCAAAGGTGATGGCAAGTTCATTGGCTATTTCTTTATTGTTAGACAGAATTGTATTGTCAGCTTTTTCTATAGCAGTGATTTGCGTGTACAACCTTTTGCCATTGAAAGAATTTATTTTTCCCCACATTTCCTTGCTAGGTGTGTTATTTCTGAGAGACGAGACGTACTCAGCCCAGGACGCACGTCTGCTTTTTTTAAGTGTATAGCGCGATATTGCTCTTTTTTGTTTGTATGTTGTTTGGTTGTCATATGTAGGGTGTTTCTTGTAGCGATTAAAAGCATGTTTGGCTTCTGTTGACGGCTGTTTTGTATTCATCATTCCACCATGGAACATAATTTTTGACATTGCTGCATGTAATTTTAGGGACAGCTTCACTGGCGGCTTCTAGCAGTAATTTCGTAAATTCTTCAGTTATGAGGTCAATATCGTCTACTAGAGATTTGTCTGGGTCTTTGAGAAGGTTCATGTTATACTTGATAAATTCTTTATATTTAAGCCAGTTGGCTTTTTTAATTTTCCATCTGAAAGGGAAGTCGGGGCTGTAGTTTCATGATGACCGATATCAATTAAAATTGGAAAGTGATCGCTTCCATAGGTCTCTTTACAGGCGTTCCATTTAAAATTGTCAAAGGCGTTAGAATCACACAAAGCTAGATCAATAGCACTCAGTTTTGCATTTGCCATATTAGAGTAGGTAGGATCAGTTGAGTTTAGCAGGGATATCTCGCAATTGTGCAATAAATCTTCGATCAATTTTCCTCTTTTGTCAATCTTGTGTGAACCCCATAGAGTATGATGGCTATTAAAATCTCCTACAATGATGAATGGTTTTGGTATCTGGCGTAATAAATTATATAAATCCTCAAAAGTTAGGTTTTAATTGTTGGGGATATAAACGTTACAGATAAATAATTTTTTTGATGACAAGGTCACAGATGTTACCAACACCTCGAGATTAGAAACAATCGTTAAATGACCACAATGAAAATTACTCTTTATACATGTAGCCACGCCTCCACTTGCAATTACGCCATCAGTTCGGTTTTTGTATGCTATACTTTACCCTTTGATTTTGTGAAAATCATTTTTTTTAAAGTTTGTCTCTTGGATACACATTATATCAGGTTTTTCAGTTTCAATAAGTTTTAATAATTGTTCATAGTGAGCTAATAGCCTGTTGATGTTTCACTGGATTAGTTTATACGCCATTATGTTTATTCAGTTATCGAGTCTTCCTCCGATGACTCTGTATGATTCGAGTTGCTTATTTCATCATTATCGATAATTTTTTCAAGTCTCTTGATCGTTTTTGTAAATCTGGCTTTACTGTATCTATTCGTTAGGTGAGGGTATAGTTCTTTGAGAAATGATATCATTTTGTTTGGGTCGTCACAGTAGTTTGATACTATTAAGAGAGGTTCAGGAGATCCTTGGAATGATTCTAAAAAGTTTTTGAGGCTGGTTAGATTTAAGAGCTTGTTTTGATCCGTAAGTATTGAAGAAAGAGGTTGAATCATTTCGTTGTTTTTTATTTATGTTTTTTTGTTGTTTTTAGGAGGTTTGTTAACTTTCTCTGGTTTTTTGAATGTTTCTTCTGGTAGGTTGTCGATATATTGAGAGTCGCTAGATTTGTCTGATCTTGATCTTTTTAAATTTGCAACGATTGGTATATCTGTATTAGCTAGCTCCAAGGAGGAATCCTAGGTAATTAATGCACTGTCATTATCTTCGGTTAGTAATCTTAAATCGTTAGATACTGTGCTCTCTTGAGGTAAGGCAGTTTCTTGATTACTTATGGTTGGAATTCTTTTTCTATTATCCATCGATATCTCCTCAGGTGTTGCTGTTTCTTGATTAATTTTAGTAGGTAATGTTTTATTTTTGGTTACCATTACCTCCTCTGATGGTAATGAATCTTGATTGTTAGGGGAAATTGCACTCATGGGGCAGTTTTTTGCAATGTGCCCATCTTGCTTGCAATTGAAGCATTTTAGCGTGTCCGATGAGGTGAAGATCCGAAAATTAGTGTCTCTGTATGGTATATCCAATATAGGAGGAAGCTTGAGTATGTCATCTGGGTGGATATATACCTGTCTCCTAAAACTCAAAATGTGAGAGTACGCTGGATTGGATATTCCTGCTTTTAAGGAGGACAATGAAGTGTAGCGGCGAACGTCTAAGTTGTCAATAATATCTTGAATGATTACATGCGGTATAGATAGGCATACATTTGAAAGAATTATACGAATACTACGAGTTAAAAGCAAGCGAACCTTAATTAGCTGATCACACACGGATATATGATGGTGTTTGTTTACGAATTCTTCGACCAATTCCTTGCTTGTTAGAAATAAGCAAATTCGGCTATTTGATACTCTTGAGGCGTGTGTTATATTTAAAGGACCGATACTTTCACCCACTGCAATTATATAATCACTGAATTGTATAAGTTTCTTATTCTTGTCATTCCTCGCATATATAGATATACTGGCAATGTATTTCCTTATTCCTTATGTTTTATGTCGGGTTATGTTTTTATCCTGCAAAGGCCCATACAATATTATTAGTTCCTAACCCTGTTTTGCACTTCTATGAAAATCTATATTCAATCATACAAATTTAAAGCTAATGTCTATATTCGAGTATAACGCACTAACAATCAATCAAAAAAAAAAAAACGTTTTAGCCTTGTGTAATATATTGTAATATCATATACATATTATACTTAGAATGTAAATAATTAATGCGTATTAGAATGTTTTCCTTATCATTTAAATTTTTTAAATAATGAATATTTCTAAAGACTGTCAGTGTTGCTACTACAAAATTAAACATTTCTTTTTTAAATGGTACTTTTCTTTAAACTTAAATGAAATGACACCTCTTTTCAGCCACAAATGAAATAACACTTCTTTTCAGTCCAAAATAAAATGACACTTTTCTTCAACTTAAAATGAAATGACACCTCTCTGTAAAAATAACATCAATTTTTTGTCTTATAAAATAGTTATAACCAAAAACATTATATAAAGTCATTAAAAAAAATCACAGTAAAGTTCTTATTAAATTAATCTTATATCTATGCATTTCGTTATCCTTTTCAAATATATGTTTATGCATTAATAAGATTACTATTTACCCCGGAGATTTGTTAATGCCTGCCCCATCAGACGTTATTTAAATCATTTTTAGAGTAGATTAACATAAAATAATTTCAATTTTATTAAATATATAAAATAAAATCAAAAGCAAACGTTCAAGTATGTTAAAATTTTCTAGTTTCTGTCAAAAAATAGTTACATCGCACGTTTTCTCTCTGTGGTGTATGGATAAGTATTGAATATGTTTTTTATAACAGAAGTAATTATATTAAACGTATATAGTCAACTACAAAACCTGTATGACTGTTTGCGTCGCTATAAATTGACTGTTAATTCTTATTCCTGCTACTTTCAGCCACGGTCTCCCTTACTCGAGTTTTTGAGATTGAGTCTAGATTTAAGATTAGTATGTCTTATAAGATTATCTTAAAGGTGATTGAGGGTAAAAAAAAAGAGTTGTTCGACCAGGTCCTATCATCAACGAAATTGTTTTTTTTTTTCGATCGCTGAGCCAAAAAAATTGATTGAAAAATGTGCTATTGAAAATGGTATTTCATTGTTATTATTATTTTTCTCTTTTATTACTTCTTCTGTTTAATAATTATATTAGAAAAGCAAGGATTGTTTATCAGCATAATTTCTGTAAAATGATCGTTTAACCTCTTCTTACCGGCGTCAACATTTGTGAATGGATGATAAATGTATCAATATGCAATTGCAAAACTAATTAATGCATTATCTTATTTAATTAAAGAATTTTAATATCAATCTACACAGTTGCGACGATTCAAAAATCGCGCTAGACATAGTTCATATACTTAGCCGCTACGAGGCGCTACTCCCGCAACGGGAATAGCAAGCTCCATAGCATATATAAGCGAGCCGCCGAGCCAGCCTTTGGACCCTTCTCCCCTTCCATTGTGTAAGAGTGGGATTGCTCGACACAGTGGGAGTTACCTTTACCCGTATTCCTGTCTTAAGCTACGTAAGGGTGGGATTGCCCTACGTTAGCCTCCAACCTCTCCGTCAGTGTAAGGGTGGGGTTGCCCGACACTGATTCCTGACAACTACTACCACCTTCTCGGTCGGGGTAGGTCCTCCGCTAGTCGATGCGAGTACGCACGACTAGTACATCCCCTCCATGTCTACGTTAAGACTTGGAGGTAACCTTTCCTGTCTCCCTCTGACACCAGCCTGTACCTTAAGCCTGTACCGAATGTCACGGAGACACCGCTCATATTATCCGCCGCCGGTAAAGTAGATTCCAACTGTGCTAACCGTCGATAATATTGTAGCCTGTAAATAGTTTATTTTTCTTTTACGCTAGTTTGTAACCGATACCGTTCGGAATCTATTAATAATAAGATTGTTAAAAACCGCGCCATCGGTAAAAATAAGTACCGACCGCCAGAAAGAGATCAATTATATCTTGTAACCTGTAAATAGTCTATCTTTCCTTTTAGTTTGTAACCGATACCGTTCGGAATTTATTGTTAAGTATAATTTTGTTAAACTGCCTTACCGGTAAAAATAATACCGACCGCCTAAAGATATAATTTGATCTTAGCATTATTTGGTTATTCATATTTTTGCGTGCCGCCGTTCCCGGCCAATTTTTCCGAGATTATCATTTAATTGATCAACCTTGTATTAGTTTTAAGATCAACTCAATAAATGCAAAGAATATTTATTGTGGAAAAATATAAAAATGCACGACTCATACTCATTTACCAGTTCCGCTAAACCTGTCCTGTAAATCCGCCCCGTCATTTACCGCTTTAGTTTTAAGATTTGTTATTCCACCAATTTAATTATTTTTAAACACAATAGTAAATTTTTTTTCTTTTGAATATTAATTACAGTTAAATTTTCATGCATATCTTTAACTTTTCATTATTAAATTCATTTTTTTTATTCAGTAATTTCAATTTAGTTTATAAGTTTTGAACTTTGGCTTATTCGAACCTCCGACCGACCATCTTCCAGCATCAACCCTCAGGTAAAAGTAAAAGTCTGATGCCACCGACGTCAACGAGTTGTCTACGGCAACCGCCCGAAAAGCCAAACGTTACACAGTAAAAAATTTTGTGTGATTCGTCAAATTTTTGTAATTTAAAAATTCCTGTGTACTTTTAAAATCAACATAAAAATTTTTATAGAATTAACACACGGAGTTTGTTATTTTTAGAAACATGTGTGTACTTAGTTATTTAAATAATCTCATACTTTTAACCTTTGTTTGACACACTGGGGTAAAATCAACCCCACGTTTTTTCTGAGTTGATTTAAAGTATCCAAATTTAAGAAAATCGGGTATTTTTAAACATACTTACTCATAATATTTCACTATAAAACTTATACTATCTTGAAAATAAACTTTTCAAAAGCTTGTAAAAAAATTTTCAAGCAGAAATATTTAATATTGAATTTTTTATGGTGATTTTTGTCGTTGGGGTACAAACAATCCCAGTGTGTCAAGCATGCTACACCCGAGAAGTGTGTCAAACAAAGGTTAATAATTGAATATTAGCATTATTATTATATGCAATAAAAATGCCATAAATGCAAGGTAAATTTTAGTTTGTAAATATTAATTTCTGCTAAGTCCAAGAATTTGTATACTTTTTTTTCCATCTTGAACGTCGCTATATTTATGCTCTTTGTGATGCTAATCAGCAACGGAGCTCGTAAGTGTGTTTCTGAACAAAGCGCATATAACGTACAGTGGTGCTTCTATTAATCGGTTGCCGAGAGCGGCATTCAAACTCAGAACCCCGAGATTACGAATCCAACGCACTACCGACTGAGCCACTAACCAGCTCTATTTCTATACTAATAAATGATATATTCATATTAAAAAATGATCGACTCTTTTCGTAATCATTCGTTTACGTTCGCCTTTAAACGACAATCTAATATTGTCAAATGAGTTTAGTATGATTTTATTGATTCACTCCAACATCCATCATTTTATCCTTATTCTTATATTTCTTTATCTCTCTCTTTTTTAAATATATGTTAACAGAAAGAGAAACGAGAAAGTCATTATTTAATATTAAATTATCATTTTAATCATTATATTTCAACACAAATAAATTTGTAAAATTTACAAATGTTATTATTCAAAATTTTGTATTATTCATGAATTTTTATATTAAAATTTTAACTTTAAAAACTACACAAAAAAAATTTGTAAATTTTAACACAAAAAAATTTGTGTTTTACCTGTAACACTTATGTGTGTTAAAATTACAATTTTTTTTCCACTGTGTAAGAAATTTATTAAAAATAAAATATTCGATTTTTCAACGTAAAAAACAAACAATAAAATATCGCGTGTGCATAATTGTATAAAAAATCGCCAGTCAAAAGAGGTTAAAGTTATCTGTTAAAAATTTAACCCTCACCATTTTCACTTCACCAGAATGACCTAATAGTCATACTGGGTTCATTGGATCCAGACGTCTTTAAATTGTTATAAATAATTGAATAATTCATTTAAAATGATTTAAAAAATTCCTGCGTATAATTTGAATCTATTTTAATTGAAAAAAAGTCGATTACAAATAAAAAATAAATTTTTAACAATCCGAAAAAAATTATGCAGAAAAAAATTGTAAAAAACGACTTTTTTTTATAAAAATTGCTATAACTTGTAATTTTTAATAAAAAAAAATTTTTTTGAGCGTTTCTAAAAGTATATTTATTTTGCAAAATGAAGGAGCGATTTCTGAGGAAAAAATGAGATGCTGACTCATAAAGAAATGGTTATTTTATTACAAAAATATGTATATAAATATTTCGAAAAAAGTTCAAAAACAACTTAAAATGCTAGATAGCATGTAAAAATATTTTATGCAACCATTTCTTTGCCTATTTAATTTTCATAGCGCATTCTGTAGATAAATATGCTTGATGTTTATCGCACATCGGGCGTGTACAGCTGGGACATTGCTGGTATGTCTTTCGACCGGCTTTTGATGGACATACGAGGCATCTTTTTCTTTTGAAATCTCTGATGCTTTTCGTTGAGGCGCAATCCACCGCTCAAGCCCAACATATTCCTGATACCAGTTCGTATATCCAACTGAATCGTGGCAATCGTGAGGCGCTATTAAAGGTGTTCCTGCACAAAACGTTGCGACAGAGCATTAAGACACTTCTCCGCGATAACGTTGTTATCATTTACCGCTGCCTAGTCCAAAATTCCAAAACATGGCCTGCTTCTCTACATTCTCGAGCAATTGTTCTCGAATTGTTCGAAAGCCCAAATTGTATGCCATCTGACAATATTCAAAAAATCGATTAACAGTAAATTAAAAGAAAAATTAAAATCCTGTTTTCGCATACGAAATATTTTACTTACTTTTATATTCACACTGGGTCCGCTGGACCCAACACTTTCGAGACGTCAACTTCGGACAGTTATAAGTCCATCACAAAGAACCAATTCTGATTGAACCTACTAGTGCTTGGGGGCCAGATACTATTAGAAGCTGAAAAAAACATGTATAATTTGATATAAATTGCTGATGTTTGAAATTAACTAATTTCATATAAATATTCATTCAATTTCAAACATTTTTTGGTTCAAAACATTTTCTATATCTTGAGAATTGAAGTGGTGGTGCTCGTTGAAAGTCTGGAACAAAAAACCCTTTACCGCAAGCTTTTGTTCATAAGTTTTCATTGGATTTACTTGAAATTTTATGGAGATATTCAAAATTATAATAGAATCCATATAAATGTAAAATATTCATGAAAAATTCAAATAATTAAAAAATTTTTGAAAAAAAAAAATTTTTTTTTAAATTTTTTATTAATTATTATAAATAATGAGTTAATAAATAAATAGAAATAAATTAATTCATA
Organism: Anastatus disparis; assembly: GCA_017163975.1. Lineage (NCBI taxonomy): Eukaryota > Metazoa > Arthropoda > Insecta > Hymenoptera > Eupelmidae > Anastatus > Anastatus disparis. The sequence goes on along the minus strand of JAFFSR010000334.1, from coordinate 529,246 downwards.
ATCTGCTCCACTTATATGGATTCTACTATAATTTTGAATATCTTCATAAAATTTCAACTGAATCCAATGAAAACTCATGAAAAAACCTTGCGGTAAAGGGTTTTTTGTTCCAGACTTTCAACGAGCACCACCACTTGAATTCTCAAGATACAGAAAATGTTTCAAACCAAAAAATGTTTCAAATAGAATGTATTTTTATATGAAATTAGTTATTTTTAAAAATCAGCAATTTATATCAAGTTATACATGTTTTTTTTCAGCTTCTAATAGAATTTGGCCCCTTTAAAGTTTAACTCCTAAACTACCGTAAGATGTCCTTATAAGTTCTATTTTTTCTATTTTACTAGGCAGTATTTGAGGTAAAAAAGGGGCTTGGGTCCCCTGGATCCACAGTGAATGTTAAGGGTTAAATACAATATCCTTTCATGATTATAAGACATTTTGATGTATTATTTAAATGGGTTATATACTTCAATTTGTGCTTCATTATTTAATTATTTCTTTATTATTATACATCATAAAACTATCCTCAGTTTCTTTAAAATCCGTGACCCACAGATCATGGTTTTCCCTAGTAAAAATATTTTACATACAATAATTAAGAACAAAATCGTACATATATTTTACTGACAATAAATTAAAACACAATTGTTTTTACTTAGTATTAGTAAAATTTTTCAGAGACCTAAAGATATACTTTAGTATGCGTATGTTTAGATATGCTTTTTGTATGATACTGCACGATCTCATTAATGGTGTATATCCTTAGGTTTCGTTATAAAAAATTATAACTTAACTGAATATTTGAAGCATGCATTTATTTTGATACATTTAAGTACGATAATTTACTATACTATACATTTTTGTATATTGCTGTAAGACTCGATACGCTTCCATTCATAATCGTACAATTTTTTTGTGAACATGTGGGTTGAAAGTAACAGCGGTATTTATTATCAATCAATTTATAGGGGTGCAAGCAGTCCCGCAGATTCTGTTATGTAGGCATATTGAATACACCACAGTGGAAAAACGTGCAATGTAACGATTTTTTGACAGAAATTAGAAAATTTTCAGATACTTAAATACTAACTTTTGACTTTATTCTATATATTTATTGATGTAAAAATTATTTTATGTCAATCTATTTTGAAAATAATTTAAATGATCGCATTAATATTTTAAGATTTATTTTTAAATATTTTTCGCGCGATAATTCGAAAAAAATGTGTCTGACGAAGCAGGTATTAACAAATCTTCGGGGTAAATATTGAAATTTTTTTTTTCAAATAAATTAAAATTTTAATGTTGCATCCCCCTGGTTAAAGTATTAACAACTATAGGTACTTTATTAAAATTACATATTTACTTACAATAATTGGTTTACAATAGATATATATATTATCTTATAATTTGAACATTATACATTATATATTATTTTTTAGATCTATTGAGTCTATTAACTTGATAACTTTCTTAATTTGATTGTTATTGTTCAATATTTCTTTTACATTATTTTTTATTTTTAATATTTTTCTAAGATCACTGTATTTGGAGCACCGTATTAAGATATGTTCAACACTATTTTTTATAATACATTTCTCACATTGGTTGGATGTATTCTTATTGATAACTGATTGATGTGTTAGTCTGGTGTGGCTTATGCGTAGTCTGGTGATGAGTACTTGATTTTTCCTATTTAGTTTGGTGGTTGGATTTTTTTCATAGATGTCGTTTCTTATTTTATTGATAAAGCTGTTTCCTTTTTTCCACTGATTGTTCCATTTTTTAAGTATATTAAGTTTGATTTTTTTTTGTAGATCTTCCTTCGAGATTTTTTTGTTTATGTTTGAGTGTATTAGTTGGCTCGCGTTTTTTGCTGCTATTGCTGTTTCTTGTTTTATTGGTGAATTGGTTTTGTAGTGGGTAATTTTAATTTTGCCTTCTGTGTTTATTAGTTCTCTATGTATATTGTATTTTATGGTATTGTTGCTTTCTTGATTTCTTAGTCTATGGATATTTTCTATGAATAAATTGATTGTTTGAAGGTTGTTGTTATTAATCCATTTGGGGTATTTATGCAATATTTGTTATCTATTAGGTAATACTATTGCAATTCCGGTTGCGTTGTTATTTTCATAAGTTGCTGTATATATTTTGTAGTCACTTGTGCTATTGCTCAGAGTTTCATTGGTGCTTGATTCTGGTTGGTCCAGTATGAATGAGTTGAAGTCTGGTTTTTTTTTATCCGGGGCACAGACAAGTTTGTTCTATTGGATATGTTTGGTATTCCTTTATTTTATATTTTTTTGCGTTGGTGCTGAATCTGTAGTAGAACGGTTTTTTTGTATTTTTTTTAAGATTATAGTCTATTGTGTTGTTTTGTTTTGTTAAAATTCCATATACTTGATTTTTGGGTGTCGTTAATATTTTTGTGCCATAGTTGAGTGTGTTTTGGATTCTTCTGTATTCTAGTGGTATCATGTTGAATTCACTTAATATACTATTGATTGGGCTGGTTATGTATGCTCCTGTAGCGATTCTCATTCTTGTATTTAAGACTGTGTCCAGTTTTTTAAGTATGTGTTTTTTGGCTGAGCCGTATACAATGCTACCATAGTCAATTTTTCTTTGGATTATGGCTTTATATGTGTTTTTAATGATGTTTCCGTTAGTTCCCCAGTTTTTGGCCGATAGTGTTTTGAGTATGTTTTTTTTGTATGCACTGTGCTTTTAGATTTACTATGTGGTTGTTCCATGTTAGTTTGTTGTCGAATATAAGTCCTAATATTTTTATTTCTTTAACTATTTTAATTGGATTTTTTTTAAAATATAGTTTGGGTTCTTCTGGTTTGTGTTTTTGCTGAATAGGATAGCTTTAGTTTTATTTTTTGAGTATTTAAATCCAGTTTGGTCAGTGAAATCATTTATTTTTTGTAGGGTGTTTTGCATAATTATTTCACTTCTTTTAATATTATTTCCTTTAATAACGAGGGTTATGTCATCTGCGAATATGGTAAAATTGACCGGTTTTTGTATGCAGTCTCGTATATCATTTATTGCTATTAGGAATAAGATTACACTTATTATGGACCCTTGTGGCACACCATTGTCAATGAGTACTGACTTAGATAGTTCGTTTCCTACTCTGCCTTGAATAGACCTATGTTTTAGGAAATTTTTAAGAAAGTAGAACATTTGGTCGTTTATTTTGTGTTTTTTTAATATTTTTAAAATTCTATCTTTTCATACTAGGTCATATGCCTTCTCTAGATCCAGGCAAACTACTAATAGGTGTTGATTACTTGCTAGTGCTTCCCATATTTCAGATTCAAGTGTAACTAAACAGTCTGTGGTGGAGTGTTTTTCTCTGAAGCCACTTTGTTCCTTACATATGATGTTGTTTGCTTCTAAGTACCATTTGAGTCTTTTACTTATTATTTTTTCAAGACACTTGCATAAGCAGCACTTTTAATTACGCCGAAGCGCAATTAAAAGTATAAATTTTAATTACTGTAGACTGCTGTGTTTTCACTATACTATTGCTTAACTTCGTTGAGATACACGGATTGTTTGCAAACACGTGTGTTCACGACGATCTCTCGTCGAAGACTGAAATATTAAAATTGTTAATGCACAAGAATACATGTAAAAAGGATGAAGCAATGCTATAGATATAAGATGAATTTATTAAGAACTTTACTGTGATTTTTTATGACGTTATATAATATTTCTGTTTATAATTATTTTATAAGCAAAAAATTGACGTTATTTTTAATTTAAAAAAAAGATAAAAAAGTAATTTTTCCATATTTTGTTAAAATGCTGTTTTTTTATATTTTATTTGTTATTTTAATATACCATAAAAAATATGTGCGTCTTTTTTCCTTTAATTAAATACTTGCATTCTTAGAGCCGCGATGGCTCAGGGGTTAGGATATCCGAATCTCATGCAGAGGGCTAGGGTTTGACTCCCGGTGAGGGCGAGATTTCTTCCATTTTTAATGAAAAGTGGAAGATGTCGAGAACTCATCGACACCGCGGTGGACCGTCCTCAAATGATTTTTGGTGGTTGTTCGGCGAAGGCAGAGGCACCCAAAAACCTAACAAACAACCGGTGATTATGAGAGAGTCGGTCAGGCAGAGCGTGATCACTTAATTATTACAAGTTAAGCCTGACCGCTCTGCCGGGAGGGTATCAAAAGTAGGTTTGAGCGAGTCTCCCCACTTGAAAGTAAACCTGCACGACCGAGCACACACCTTCTGGGAAAAACAAAGGTAAGGGTCTTTCGATCGCGAAACACCAGAACACATAGGTGGTCGAGTTGTCCCGTAAACACATGTAAAAAATCTATGCATGGTAGGTAATGTTATAGAACATATTAAATAATAATACTTGCATTCATTATTCAATTGTATCTTTATACAAATAAAATTCGATGTTAATACATATTTTGAAAGCAGGACGAATATTAATATTCAAACCTGTTTAATAAATTCTCTCCTATAAAAAATATATTAAGAGTCCGCTGTATCTCTGTCCTTTTCTAATTAAAAAATTTACTTTTTTCCCAAAATTAGCAACAAGAGGTAAAAATAAAGAGATGGTTTCGATGTGTTTAATAAAATGTAATATTTTCTTTGATTAGTATGAATTAATTTTATTGCTTCGTTTTTAAGAAAAGTTGGAATAACTTAAAAAATTAGAAATTAGTGTCAAATGATGCGATTTTCAAGTTATTCCAACTTTTCTTGAAAATAAAGCGGTGGAATTAAATTATTCTTATCAGAGAAAATATTGCTTTCTATTACACGAATCGAAACCATCTCTTTATTTCTGCCTGAAGCTATTAGTTTTTATAAGAAATAAATTTTAAATAGATTCGGTAAAACAGGTAACTGTGTCGGTATACAGCTGACTCTTAACGATTTTAAAAAATTCCTGCACTAATCATAGTTGAAGTAAATCACTTTTATTTACAATAGGCGAGATACTAAAAAAATACGCAGATAAAAAAATATAGATACTTGTTCAAAAAAAGTTACTTTTAGGCCCTGTCTCCCCTAACCGATAATTAGACTAGATTGCATAGCTTTCTTATTTTAATTAATTGGCATTACATTAAGATGACTTTAAAAAAGGCCTTATACAGACAAACAGACCTCGAATTCAGACTGAGTGACTCCAAAAATCTATACAGACTATTATTGGACTTTAAAAAAAAACTTTCTCTTACTTAGATCTTGAAGATGGCCGTATTCAGAGAAACAGACTTCAAATTTAGACTTAACGATCCGCAAACCTCAATAAGCGATAATTTGACTTGATTAAATAACTTTTTTTCACTCTGACCTTGAAATGACATTGAAGATGACCTCGTATGGATAAATAAACCTCAGATTTGGATTTAGCGACTCAAAATACCCTAGTAACCCATGATTGGTATTTATTAAACTTTATTTTCATTCAAAATTTTTTAATTATATTTTTTTTATTGAGATTACTTGCTATAGAGCGCCATCTTATGGCCACGATTTAGTTTCTCGATAAAAAGCCAATCAGCAAAAGAAAGAAGAAAAAAACCTAGGATTTCAGCTATTACAGAGCTTTTTTCGTCCACATAAATTTTAGAGCGGTGAGGGGTACCGCTTTGAAAAAAATGCCTTACATACATATATATTGCAACGATTATTCATTATCGTGCAGACAGGATATTCAAATCTCCTGCGAGGCACGATAGTAACAGGCTCAACCGCCAGGTGCCGTCAGTTTTTGCTGCTCCCGCAAGAGGAACAGCGAGCTCGAGGAGATATAAGAGCTAAGGCTCAGCGAAGAGTCGAGGCATTGGGTACTGTGCTCTCCCTCTCTCTTAGCCGAGTGCGCTCGCTGGCCTAGAGAGAGAAAGCAGTATACAGTACTGGCTTTCTGATATGGGGCTCTTACGCCTTATAAGAAAAGCTACTCTCTCGCTCGCTCTAATGTGAAAAACCATTAGAAGCAAGTTAAGCCGTATTTAATCTTTGCCGAGTGCGCTCGCTGGCTTAGATAAAATGCGACCGAGAGAACCGCCAATGCACTTCCGCACCGCCGTACCGCTGTACCGCCGTACCGCCCGCGCTGTAAATAGATTAGTTTAATTTAATGTAAGATTGTTTTAGTCTGTACCGCCGAGCCGCCGTACCGGCCGTTGATGAAGTAGAAAATTTATATTAATTAATCATTATTTAACATTTGATATTAAGGCTGATTTACGCCGAACCGTTATATACCGCCGAGCCGCCGTGCTGACCCGTATATAAGACATTCAGTCTAAGATAAGTTCATAGTAACTTTAAGGTGTTTTTCCACCTATTATAACCGTAGTATTAAGTTAGTATTAAGGGTGCTTCCCACCCATTGCCGCCGCCGGAAAAAGGCAAGCCAGAATTACTCTATCCATGTGCATCTGCCGCGCATTAGAGAATCATAGGCCTTCAGCCATATTCCGTGTCACCGCATTAAGGATGTAGTCCATCCACCGTTATATAGAATAGTCTATTAATATTATAATTATTATAACTTGTTTGTTTATTAGAATCGTCCAGGCCGTTAACCGCCGTTAGTCTAATCTGACTTATTATTAAAGAAAAGTTTATTTCTATTACTTTTGATTTCATTTATGTTTGTCGCCAACAAGAGACGCATAAAAGCCGTCAAGTGGCTTATAATAAATTCAATCTTTATTTCTTTGTTATGACGCGTACATATTTTAGGTCAGTTATTTTGATTTATATAATTTAGGTTAGTTTATTACTTTTCGTTATTATTGTTATACATCGTTGTAAGCTATAGTACAATAAAGCTCTGGTACTCCCTAGCATAAACAAACGTGTCAACCCGTTTACTATCCTTTATCTTTCCACCGTCCGTCCTAACCGACCTCCTGCCTCGAACCCTGGTCACTCTCTGAAGCGTCTGGCAACAGGAGGTAAAGACGTAATATTTCCCACCCGCGGGAAATAAAAACGTTACAATATAGAGGGTTTTCGTAAAGTATGAGACCCCCCTCTATTCGAAGAATGGTTGATCAGAAAGAAATGACCACTATAAAAGTTTGAGGATTTTTTGTGGGTGACTCAACGGTGACTATCAATTTTACGTTAATCTTGATCTTAAAGATCATTTTAAGGTCAAATTAAGATTTTCAAATAGTACCCCATGATTTCGACCTTGTAAATGGGAAGAGCGGAAAATTTCACATTTGGGTATGACCTCAAGTTTTTAGGTCATGGTCGCAACAAGGTAGATTTTAAAATCTGAAGTTCGCCCTCAAATGACCTTGGAGGTCAAGATCAACGTCAAATTGAAGATCACCGTTAGGTCACCTACAAAAACTTTCAAAACTTTCATAGATGTCATTTTTTCGTCCGATCAACCGTTCTTTAAAAAAGGGGGGGGTCCATACTTTATGAACACCCTGTATGTAAATATATAGTGAAAAATTATAAATTTTCTTTAATTATTCTTTAATATAGCTAATACCATACTTTAATCAAAAATTTGTACTGTAACCAAAATGTTAAGTCTTGACTTTTATCAGGACAAAACTAAAATGAATATGTTAAAATAAATAAGTTAGATTTGAAATATTCAAGTAGATAATTAAATAAAAGCTAAACAATATCAATATTTTTAAAAGAGGTATAAAATCTAGTAGTGGAAAAGCTCCACTAATATTTGATTGAATAAAACCGATCTCACTATTGGAATTAATAAAGGATATTCTTTAATGATTTAAATAAAGAGTATATTGTATATTCTTCCTTTTCGTACTTCAAAAGTTGATAAGTGCTGAATGCGGGCAGACAAAATGAATAGGCACGGTTTCATGGACACTCGAGCTTATTATTATTTTAAAAACCTCATAATCATTTATTTCACACGTGTATATTTAGACAATACATAATAATATATAAAACTCGTGATAACGATTACTACTGAAATATAAAGTGTAACTTACGGGAAGTGTAATCATATTACCAATAAAGAATACTCATCTCAATGATTTCAACACTCGATGCTAATCATTTTAATTTATACTCTCATGATTGGCTCTGCAATCTAACGGAGAGAATAGAATATTCAGAGCAATTAATTGATACAAGAAATTTTCAAGAACATACAAAGGAAATTATTAATAATCAAAGAATTCTTTATGGAGTATTATTTAAATATAGTGTACTTATTGAGAGATTATATAGAGCACATGATTATAATTATAATAAAAAGCAAGTAGAATGCGTAGAAGCTTTCGAGGAACTCGAAAGGTTATGTGACTCGTTCGATAAATTATCTTTAGATTGTAAAAATAATAAACAAAATAAAAACAAAAATAAAAATAACGTATTTTTAACGTTTTTACCTTTTTTCTCGATTTATTCGATCGTGCTAATAAATAAAAATAAATTTTCAATATCTTATAAAATGGCTACCCAAAAAGTCGATGACAAAGTGCTACCGCTCACTGAAGAGGAGTTAAGATTATACGCTGACAATTTAAAAGGACTCGAGCAAAGGATTAAAGATTTAGAACTAGCACTCGAAGATCGTAAGAAGAAATTCTAAAGATAAAGATTCTAAGTGAAGCAGAACGATTGAAGCAGGACGCGATGGATTCATTGAACGTAGAAAAGGACCGCGTTCAAATGCTTAAAAGGAAACTCGAAAGAGAAACAGAACTCCGTGAAAATCTTGAAATTACCATATCGGATACTGCCTCTAGTGCATCAAATTTCCTCCCGGCACAAACCAATAAAACAGATATAGAATCTCAGAATAGAATGAACTCGAGGTCAAAAATATCAAACGAAACTAAGGAGTCGACGGATGACGTATTGAGTCAATTAGCAAAAATGCGCCGTGAATCAATTGCGCCCAAACCGCTCAGCAACTCTCGCATCGCTAGCGCAGCAAACATTGCCATCAGGCCCAACATTAAGACTTAATAATAACCTAGCAGAACCACCAAATTCATGGACCGTGCCACCAAGCGTTTATATAAAAGGGTTTTTAATAGCATACCGAAGTTCGACGGAACAAATTTAATACTTTTCGTCAGGGCATGCAAACGTGCAACTCAAATAGTTCCTCAGCACCTCGAAAAAGAATTAGTAAAATTATTGAAAAATAAACTCGAAGACAAAGAGTATATCGCGTTTAAGCATAATAATTTCAAAACGTTAGATGAATTCGTTGATAGACTTAAGTCTGTTTTTGCCCCCACGAACGCTCTAAATAATTTGCGAGGTAAATTCGATAGAATTTATAAGGGAAGGAACAAGTCATTGCTTAATTTTATTACACGAATAGTTGACCTTAAAGAAGCTATTATCGATCGAAAACGTTTCGATGTCAACAATTAATTGACTTGCGACGAACTTTGTGAAATCAAAGGAGATATAATCGAAGGATTTGGAGACGGCTTACCACCAGAATTTAGGCAAAGACTTAGAAGCTTAACAAACTTAACTCTGAACGAAGTATTCGACGACACAATCGCGGTTGATAAAAAAATTGATAAAGCAACAGCTGTAAAACCAGATATGCCACGAGCAACCACATCTAATCAGGAAAGATGCAACCAGACTAACAGCCAATCAAATTCAAAAGTCATATTAACAATCATCAGATGAAAGTATGTGCATATTGCCAAAACAGAGGTCATATAAAAGAAGAGTGCCGTAAATTAAAATAGACCAAAGAGAATCAACAAAAAAACGAGACGAACGCTCCAGTGAAAGGCGCTCCTGGAGTGACAACGGAGACAGCGCGTCCAGTAAACGCGATTATAACAGAACTTACGTCTATACCGTCAACTTAGAAAAAAAAACGCCAATCGTCGATGTGGAATCCCCACAATTTCTACACGATTTCGTTAAAGCTATGGTCGATTCCGGGGCGCAACCCAACATAGCCAAAATAGGCATCTTTCACGGCGACGTAATTGTTAATGAATTAAACCAACCATTGTTGAGATGATTACCGGAAACCGATATACCTTCAATTTGTACATGTATCATCGACATTATGGATCTCCAACTGTGGTCATTCCAGTTGCCAATGAAAACAGATCCAATTATAGGTTTCAATTTCTGTGAGCATCACGACGCAAGCCTCGATTTCTATCGAAAAGCACTAATCTTCAAGGACAAAATCTTGCCTTTCGCAAAATTTAGAAGAGGTTAAAAGAATATCTGCTCTCACAACTGCAATCGTACGTTTTCCACTGAACAATCTAGAAGAAGAATATAGCTATATTAGTAAAATAAAATTTAACAAAAAAGGCATAGTGGCAGGAATTGTCATGGCAATCAATGACGGAGGTTACGTTGACATAGAAGTATTCAATATAAATACCTTCGATATTAATGTAAAGATAATACTGCTAATTTTAGCACCAACACAGAAATATTATCAGCATCGTAACGAGAAAATTCTGATAGTCGGAGATAACACTCTCTCCATCGATACAGAAGATATTAAGGAAGTTAACGTCACAAATCAAACATCTCCTCTTGCTTCTTTGCAGGCCAATGTAGATGATGACAGGTCAGCTGAGGAACTAATCAACGACTTAATAACTTTCGAATATGGTAAAGAATACGATCGATTTTTTAGAGATGCTACACAGATAGTACTATTTGCTCATCTTCCGAAGGAGACCTTCAAATTCGAGAAAATATCATTCCCATACCTAAGGTTCCTGAGCAGGTGTTACCCAACCCTGCAACGTCATGCGTTGAGTCCGAAAATGCTTTGTGCGACACGGTAGACAATGATGCTCCGAACTCTATCGCAAATTTAATCGAATCCCCCAGCCGAAATCCAGAACCATCGTACGCGAAGTCTGAAAACGCTTCGCGCAACATGATAAGCGACGGTGACAATGTGCAACAAGCACCTACATAACTTACGCTAAGCCTGAAGAAGCTCCGCGCAACACGGTGAGCACAAGTATAACAAAAGGGGAAATTAAAATATGAGATAACGAAAGCACAATAACCACTGAAGAAGATGTAATAATTCAAGATCCCTTCCAGGTGCAAGTTTGCTGGACTATATCGAAATAAATCAGGTAAATCAACCAATAGAAATTTATGTCAATTACTCCGATATAGAACCATGCATCAACAGAACTATTTTAGACATAAATACTGTCACTGAATTCTACGTTGAGCCATATAAAAAGGATGATCGAAATTCTAAACAAAAAAATTTGGAGCGAGTATACAATGCTATCGACAAAAGCAGAACAGAATGTATATTAAATAACATACCTAAAAACCATATGGCGAAAGAAAACAAAGCAAGGCTGCAGAAACTCATTGAAAAAACTGCTGATGTTTTTCATTTGAAGGGAGGACCCCTCTCTGCCACTAACATAAATTTGAAACCTACAACGAAAAATCAGTGAAGGTAAAACAGTATCCAACACCCCAGAAATTGCAAGAAGTCATTTACGAGCAAATAAGTAAATTGTTAGAATCAGATATGGGGATATCTCTGGAACTTTTTAATTTTGAGAGGTCGACCTGACAACAATTGAAAAGTCTATAATACAAGTTTCTGAAGTGGCGCACACTTCAATAATGGCTTTAGTTACTCTTATCTTGTAGTAGAATATGCAATTAAATTTTGGTATCGATTGGAAAATTGGTACTTACGGTACATAATTTTATACGTCAAAAATGATACTTTTTTTTATATTTTTCTACGTGTGTTTCTTGAGCTATAAAAAAATGACCGTACTTTCGATCATTCTCAAATTTTCTGAGCATAATGAATATGGTAAAATCAACAGTTTAAGCCTACCCTGGTACATGTGCCCCTCTTTAGGTAGCTGTTTGACTATTTTTAATGTAAGTGTTATTTTTAGGTGAAAATTATTAATCACGGATGTATCAAAATTAATTTTGTTTTATTTTTGTTTCGCTTTTATTAACCTTTTATTAGCTATATATATATACATGTAAACATGTATGCAATATTTCCAGTTCATTTTATTAATCACATTTCTAAACATATATATTGATAATAAAAAAATGAATTTTTTTATTTAATATTCTGTATTAAGAAATAATTTTAATTTCTCTTAGTAGTTTTGAGCAGTAAGTTTGCGAGGCGTGGATGCTACTCAGAATTTTTAGGCGCGATAAGAAAATATTTTCTGTCACCGCATGTGAGATTTTAGAGTAGAGTAAAAGAGTATCTCACGGCCAGACTGACTGATGGGACTCTTTTAGAATTTTGATAAACTCAGCATTTTTTTTTCTAGATTTGTACCTTTCTTGCAGAGAAAAAAATTTTTCTTAGTCCGCAGCTAGACCTCTCGAGAACAGTACCTCTCTTGACTCGCGATACAAAGCAAACAAAAATTAAAATGGTAGAATAAACTTGTAAACTCGCATTTTTTTACTTCTTAAATACATTTACCAAATGAAGTAAAACAAATTCGATTGCGCACTTAAATCAAGAAGTCTTTTCACTATCAATCATAAATTTACGCGATTTACTGCTTAAAAATAATCAAAAATTTAAATAGACAAAGCGTCAACGAGGTTTTCATTATAAGATTGCGCGACTCGCTTTATAATATTTTTGTATACCAATTTTAAATAAATATTATTTATGAAAATCGACATAATCTTTGTGAATGAAAGTGTTATTACGACCACCTTAATCCAATTAACAGCGGGCAACCAGGGAGGATCACTACGTTCTTCAACGAGAAAAAAGGAGTGATAAACTCTTTTTCTTTCGATTACGCAGCCAACGCACAAAAAAACGTAAGCAATTTAGGTCCTTCACCCCGCAACCAAAAGAAGAAAATAATCGTTTGAATTTAACAAGAAATATCTATGGATATCAATCAACTCAAACAATCTTTCATTAAAGAAAGAAATCGTTTAGTTAAAAAAGAAAAATACATTTTTTTTAATGAAAAAAATATTTATTTACATCAAACAAAATTATTTAATTTTAAAAATATTTTTAAGAAAACGTTTATTTTAATCCAAGATTTGAATCCTAAGTTCAAATAGCGATTAGCTTGATATTAAAACAATAATTTTTTGTAAATGTAAATAATATTTTCTTAATATAAAAGAACATATGGATTAACTCAAAAGTTCTAGCACTTATATCTAAAATAGTATTTATTTAAACTAGGAAAATATCTTTTCTATGATAATATGATAAAAATTTATTAAAATAAGATATTATTTACTTAACAAAAAACTATTATCAAGTAAAAAATAATTAAAATAATTAAAATAAAATTTTTCATATCAATAACTTAATTTTTCAAATCTAGCAAATGATATGCTTAAAAATATAATTGAGTTTTTTCAACTAAGGTAGTGATAACTTAGTGAATAATTACTAAGTAATAATTTGTAAGTTTTAAAATATTTGACCTAAATAAATTGTGACGCGATTTTATCAAAAAAAAATATTATTTAATTATGATTTCTGACGATCTGAAAATTTAATTCTCAATTTATTGTAAATTGCTAGTCAACGCAGACTAGTTACAAGAGAATCTAATTTACAAGATGGCCGCTAAGGCCCGCGTCATGAAATGTGTTACGTAATACGTACCACTATGTCCACCGATCTCAAGTTTTATTTTCCGGTCAATCAAAAGAAAACTTATTATGAAAATTTCTTTAATACAATTAAATCAAAAGAAAATTTAACCGGTCAACGAAATTGTTGAACACGTGGTCACGGTTTACGAATTTCCTCGGTTTACAAATTAAAAGCTTTTACACTAAACTTTCGCGAATTAATAATTAAGTCTCGCACAATTAATTATTCTACTTTCACTATTTAATGTTGTCACAATCACTTTAAATTTATTTATTACGCCCGCACTGAATCTACACTTTTAGTCGGCGAGAGCCGTTAGTTCACAATAATCTTTATTAATTTGGATTACAGTCCACTCACCATAATAGAAGTCGTTGACGAGACGAAGGGAAGCTGGTCGACGATTTCGGCAATGGCGGTTAGACTGGCTCGCTTTTTCTCTCTCTCTCTCTCTCGCTGTGTCTGGTCAGCTAGTCGACGCCGGCTGCAAGGAACCGCAAAGGAATCAGGTCGATGAAATCCCCCTCTGGAAATCTCTATCGTCACAGTCGACTCTGCTATTCTCTCAGCACGCTCCAGGTCTCTGTACAGCTCCAAGACAACGCACGAAAAATCT